>VXBC01001332.1:178456-272445 GCA_013399945.1 Ploceus nigricollis | reverse complement strand
AAAAGGTATTAAACAGCCACAAAAGATGATGGCTTCAAATAGTGTCTTTTGGCTGATCCATAATCATTTGCTTTGGCAATTTTATTGGGGAACATTAAGGCTGATCACTAACTCTGTGTTCCTAATTATTTCTGAAATATTGTGCTGTTTTCTGTGCTGAAATGCACAACGAGCAGAGCAGTGGGCTGGTTGGGATTGCAATGTTCTAACTGGGTTTTAATCAATGAGTGATAATGAGAGCTTGTGTTTTGACTTTCCCTTCTTAATTGCCAGTAATAAAGCAGATCCTCATTGATGATATTTAGCAGAGTTCAGTTTCATTCATCTCTGTTTATTCTATTTATTTTGAAAGTGCCTGGGAGCTTTCAACGTGCTAGACACAATAACAGAATATTCAATGCTAATTATATTTTCCTTGCCTGATATTTTCCACAACAGAGGATGATGCTGCCTTTTCCTGGGGAGTGACTGCACCTCCCCATTTCCAGCAGGTTTCTGGAATGCAGGAGGAGTCAAAAGATAAAATCATGTCCAGTGAAATCCCAACCACATTTTGCTATTTAAATCTCTATTTTCCTTCTGCTGCTCATGATAGTTGAGATGTTTTTTAGTTTTTTGGGGTTTTTTGGTTTTTTTGTTTGCCAGGATACCAAAATAAGAATTAAACATAAATATTCTCAAGATGAGGCACATCTGCAGGTGCTGCTGGCCAGGAAAATTCATCTTACCCAAACAGCCACAAAAAAGCCACACAAGGTCTGATCTATCTCAGGTAGATCTTCACTAGCCAATTGTCAATTTTGCAGCCTGATTTTTGGTTAAGAAAGACCATATTTTTCCTAAAAGTTTAAGTTCCAAATTTAGTTTTGATCCTTCAAATGGATGCCAGTACTGTGATGACAAATGCATGCGAATCAGTCAGTCAATACAATAAATATTTTGATAATATCCTGCCTGAATCATCCAATTTAAATCAGGACCTGCCTTAGGTTTAAAATGTTTTAAATATCCCTTGCATTCCTCTTCAATTATATGTAAGAAAATAAAGAGTTTTTTAATCTTGCCTGGATCATTGCTTGAGATGATTTATATCCCAAGATTTTCTTCCTGAGTTATCAATCATCTGAAAGCAAGAAGTAGGTGGCAGCCTGAAATTTCTAGATCAGATCTTTCTGTGTCTTGAGGAATTTTTGCCATGGCAGTAATTTGGGTTACAAAAATAAATGGTCTCCATGTGTTTTTCTATTATCTTCATGATCTCAATTATTTCTAAGTGTTATCCCAGGATATAAACCTTGTTATTTACGTATAAAATTATTGTTGATGTCAGGGTCTTACAGCTAATTCCTGACTGGTTTAATTCATGCCTCTTGCTAGTGAGAAAAACAAGCAGCTGGGAAGGAGCCATTTTGTTCCAGGAATTCAAAATAAATAAACCAAATTTAAATAACTTGTACAAGGAGCTTAAACACCCACCTGCATTATAGTGCTGTAGAATGGAGATTGTATCTGGATTTCTACAAGGTCTCAGTGCTGCAGAACCAAAATACAGCTTCACATTACAACAATTTTCCTGTTGAGCATAAGTGGGAATTACCAAGTGTGGCCTCTGGAAACAAAGATGAATCACTGCTTGCTTTAGTAAATTCAAATTATTTTGAAAACCAGCCTTTTCCATGATTTCTCTCCTGGCTGGGTCTTTGAATGCAGCAATTCTCCTTTGTCCCCCTCTGTCTGCAGAGTGCCTGGGTGGGAAAGAGTTGCAAAGACTCAAATGAGTCTGAAATTTCCCCAAATTCCTTTATTTTTTCCCTCATTTTCTGTGTAAGCAGAACTGCAGTTTCTCATGTTGTTATGTGCTTATTGAAGTCAATGTTTGACTCTCTCACATTAATAAGGCATTGACATGGCATCTATCAATGGAATTTGGGAGACATCACACAAAATTCCAATGACAAAAATCATCTGAGCTTAATTACTCCCCATCCTCTAAGAGAGCAAAGCACAGTTACATTTTAAACAGAGAAAAGTTAGAGAGAAACAAAGTGCTGGCTTTCTTTAAGTGGCAGGATATTAAATGATATAGCTGTTATCTTCTCCTGTAGCATAAATTATTGAATTAAGCCTTCAGTCAGTTTGGCAACAGTGCCAAATGAATATTACAGGAGTACAATGCAGCAAACAGAATCTGTCATTGAATCTGGGCCTCCCTCAGAACTGAAATTACAGTGAACAAAATGCTCATGCACTCGATTGGAAAAGGTTCATTATTATTTATTCATCTTGCCTAGTAACACAAAAAACTAATGAAATTTCATTGAGAAGGGGCACGTCAGGATTAGTATCCATCAGAAAGGCACATCCCTCCAACTTCATCAGGGATATTTGTCTCCATAATTAGATGTCTGTTCCACCAGAGCTCTCCATCTGAAGGACATGCCCAAGTTCATGACATGAAACAAATCACCCACACTAATGAAAAGGTGATTTTCACCTCTTATTTCACTTGTCAACATCTCTCACAATAGCACAAAGTCTTTGGGAAATCTTTTCATGAACCCAAAAAAAGTCAGGCCCAGGTAGGAGTTTCAGCACTGTTGCTCACAGGTTTGTTTATTTTTCAGTAAAATATTCCATTATTAATACAGGTGACACATTGTGTATTTATAGCCCCTCTCCTGGAGCACCTTTCCACACATCCCCACAATGAATTGTTCATAAATCTGTGCTCATCTCCAGTGGAAATCTTAAATCAGTGCAGCTCCACTGAATGCTCTCCACAACCCATCCATTAGGAGCAATTTTCCTTCTCTGCAACTTGAACTCCTGGTCTGGAATCTTTAGGGAATATTTGGGGGTTTGTATGGAACACGGTACCCTGTAAATCTGAGGTTTGATTGCTGTGCTCAGGGTGCTATCAGGACAAAATGTCATATTTTGGCATTTAGGGATCCATCCTAAATTATTTTGGGATTAGAATGTGTGTATGTATCTGTTAGATGGGTAATAAATTTGCTGCTACCCAAATATATTCCTAGAAAGTGTTGAAGCAATACTTGTTATTATAGAACTTTTTAAAAATGTTGGGATTATCACATTTTGACAAAATCTTTTGTCATTATATATATTTAATTGAAAAAGGCTCATAATTCTCATGACTATGACAGTTTTTGCATAATACCTCCTTAATTATCACCTGTGATATATTACACCCTAATTTTCTATGCTAGGTTCTGACAATAATGGTTATATTAGGAATTAAACCTGTATTTTATGGCTTGATTGTTTGTTTTCACATGCAAGGAAAATGTGCAGTCAGTCCATAACCTGAGCATGTTGTTTGCTATATCAGCCTCAGCTCACCCTACCTGCCCCACCACAGAGATCCTGTTTAAATAACAGAAAAAATATTGGAATATTTGACTCATTTCTCAAGGAAAAAAAAAAAATACAGGATGTAGAATCGACTTACTGAAAACATTTCAACTGAAAACATTTCAAATTTTTTGTGCCATTTTGGGCTGGAGGAGCCCTGATTAAATAAAAGTTCTGTCTCCAAACTCAAATCAAGAGTGGTGTTCTCTGAGTGAGCCACAGGCAGCTTCCATCCATCACACATGGGAAGAGGGGACAAAGGAAGGGGCACCTGGAGTGCCAGCCCCTGGGAAATGCCAGATTCCAGCTGTGCCTCCTTTCATCTGCTTGCCCTCATTATTTTTCAAATCTCAGGGCAGGGGCACAATTTTCCCACTGTCTCCCAGATGGAATGGCCTCAAGCTGAGACGGGAGGTTTAGATTGGATATTAGAGGAAATTTCTTTATGGAAAGGATTCTAAAGGATTGGAACAGGCTGCCCAGGGCAGTGGAGGCATCACCACCACTGGAAGTGTTCAAAAAAAGTGTGGATGTGGCAGCTGAGGACGTGGTTGAGTGGTGATGGTGCTGGGATGGATGGATTTGTTGCTTTGGGAGTCTTTTCCAGCTGCAATGAATCCATGATTCTGTGCAAGGGATGCCTCACACTCTTCGCTGTCATCTTAAAGACAGTTCCATTTATAAACCCTGGGCTTGAGTGCCAAATTTCCCATCATTACTGAAAGGTTTCTGTCTTCAGCAGTGCCAGGACTTCCCCCCATGTGCCTCATCACTGCCTGCCCTTCTCCCAACATCACAGGGAGCCAAATATCTCCCTGGTCTGGTGTCTGCTAGCAGAGACACTGTGGAATTCCACCAACACTCCCAATTTGACTCTTTCAGTAGCAGCTGAGACTTGAAAGGAGCCCTGTGTCTCTGGAGCTCTGTACATCAATATCTGAAGGGAGAAAACACATGAAAGTTGGAGGCCCTTGGGGAAAATCCTGCAGGTCTTAGGTTGCTTCTTCCTGCTCAAACCTACAAGATCTAATCTGCCTTTCTGTGTGTCCCTGCTTCACTCTCAGAGTGGGAGGGACAGAGGGGATCCTGCCTGTGCTACTGACAAGTTGTTTTTCTTTCCACACAACATTTTCATGGCCATTTTTCTGCTTCATCTTTTCCCATCTTCTCTCCCAGTGTAAAAATCTGACTCCTTGAAGGGATGTGTGTTACTTCAGGTGGTACCAAGCAGTGTCTCGTCCATTACCTCTCGTTTTGCATCTGTCAGGTTCCTTTTAAAGTCCTTGAGCTCCCTGGTCCAGGCCTTTGAAGAGGGAAATAATAATTTCATTCTGCTTCTGACAAGATTTAATCAAAAACCCCAGTGCTCTTTGCAGGGAAACACTCAATGGCATTTAAAAATCTGTGCACCCCATAAACTCCCTGTCTTCCAATTACAAATTGCCCATATCTTCAGCTGAAAAATTAAACAGATTTTGAATAAGTTGGATTTTTCATAGTTTTTCTGCTGTCTTTGGAAGGGGGAAGGGTCTAATTCACCTGTCCCATCCCTTTTGCTGGAGCTGACAGGTGTTTTACTATCACACTGATTTAAAAGACGCCTCTTAATCAGGTGTCAGCTTTGGCCCATAAAGTCATATTAATGTTTTGGATCAGATATGAAGCTCTATCTAAGGCACATTAAGAAAGATTCATTAGAAACTCACTACCCCTGGAATTTACAGCCTTCCTGGAACTTAATAGCCTGGATAAATTCCTCCTTATCTGGTTTGCTTATGTGAATTATGGCAGTTTTGCATTTAGAAGCTTCTCCTTATGATCTTCCCTAAGGATTTGCTGATATGGTACATCCAGAATCATGGAATGGTTTGGGTTGGAAGGGACATTAAAACTCCTTCACTTTCACCCCACAGGGACACCTTCCACTCTCCCAGGTTGCTCCAAATCTTGTCCAACCTGGCCTTGGACATTTCCAGGGATGGGCAGCTACAGTTTCTTTGTGCTCCCAGCCCACCAGAATTCCCATTCCTGGTCCTGGAGCAGTGAATCCTCTGGAGTTTGGCTCCTTGGAGCTGATTCTCCCAGACAAACCTAAAACCTCTCCCTGCAAATAGATCATGATGTTTCTGGGGCAATCTCAAGTTCACCAAGCAGATTTTATCTGCTGTCACCAAACAGCTTGGAGTGATGGTAATTCCAACTCCACTTTGCATAAAATCCTAATGGGAAGGAAGATCTGTGTAGCAAAGGGATAAAAGTCAGCTAATTTACAATATTGGCCTACAGAGTTATCCATACTCACATTACAGCCTGGGCCTGGGCCAGCCTAAACTGCTCTTGGACTGTTCTCCTTTGCATTTCCAGCTGGGCAGAGACCTCACAAGGAGCTGAATATGAATCCAGCCAGAGTCAGGAACAGGAAAGAACAGGGAGCAGGATTTGGCTGGAAATTAAGTTGATTAAGTGTGAACTCCAGATTTGTTCTTCTTTCTCCCTGTCTGGATGAGGAAGAGCATAAATATATAAATATTTATTGTAGCTGAGTAAAACCTCTTAAACTCCATTTGACAGGAATATCAGGGTGTGACCTATCCACCTTTATTGTCCATAAAGCAGTGACTGGGAAGCACTGGGACACTCCCTGCTTCCATAATTATGGAAAAATCAGGGTTCCTCCTCTTCCATTAGCACTGTGTTAATGCCTGGATTGGCTGAAGACAATATCATGTAATGAATGAAGGAATGATGATTCATTTTCCTGCTTTAGCTTTGAATTCAGGCTGGCATAATTATGGTTTTTATGTAGATCAAACTGATTTGGCATCATAAAGAAATACATTTTAAGTTCTTATCAAACATTCCATAACAAGAGTTTATATTTACTTTCAAGCACTATGATGAGGCTTCACACATGATTTTTATGTATAGAAATGATATATTTAATAAAATATTCACATTCCAATCAATGTTTTTAAAAATCTGAACTATTTAAACCTTAACAAAAGCAAACAGCCCAAGAAAATGCATTTGTCATGTGTATCTCTGGAGAAATCATGGTGATTGTATTGAACCTGGAGGATGGAGAAGAAATATATGGCCATTCTCTATAGGAAACACAAAAGGATGCATCAGGAAATTAGAAATGACCAGCCTGACCTTTTCTATAAATAAGAGATGGACTCCTAGGACACCATTGGCTCTGAGAGTGCACATCATTTCTCACAAATTTGATGTTATTCTCTGCTGCAGATCAGCCAGCAAGGAAAGGATATTAAAGAGAGAACAAAACAACAGCAAGAAGCTGCCTTTACTAAAATTCATGGGTGGTATTTCTGTGACAGGGACTGTGACATGTCCACTGGAAAGGAGCTGTTAAATATTGTGTCCTTATTCTACACATTAAGGGCATGGGAAGGGGATAGAAAATTAAGATATTCAGTAGTCTGCAAATGACAAATGAGTCTAAATTCCACTTAGGAAAAAACATGGGAAATTAATCCCAGGTTTACCAAAATATTTACATTTTTATGAGGTGAGGTAGGGGTTTTTATGTACATCAGGTAGTTCACCACTGGCCCAGGTGGGTACAGGGATTTAAAATGCAGAACGATGATCCCTGGGTCATTTTGTGGCTTCAGAAAAACTTCTCCCTGGCAGTTCTGGGAAGGTAAAGAGAAGGACTGAGGAAATGAACCCAGAAGGGAAGCAAATTCCTCCCAAAGAAAAGACAAGTCAAAGGGTCAATTGTAGAAACAGTGAAGAAAGAAATCTTCAAATTTGTCAAGGGACTAAACCCAGAAGAGTGGCAGGACAAGAAACAAAGATTATTTGAGCATCCCAGAGAGCTGCTCTGCCTTGCCCTCATGGTTTGCTGAACAAATTGTCTTCTTCCCTGCTCCCCAGAACAAGGAAGATCACTATGAAATATAGAAATAGTTCTAGTTTGTCTTGCAATCAATCATTTCATTTTAGATATGATATAAAGGTTGATTATGTAATGCTACTCCTGTTTTAAAAGGATTGAAAAGGGGACCAAAACACCAATAAACAAGCAAACAAAAACCTCATCAACAACCCTAAACCCACGCCAGTTTAAAAAAATCTACATAAAGTATACAGGAATAATATCTCAAAGGATGGGAGGGGTTAGAGGAGAAGGAGGTGAGCAGGGAACACCCAACCCAGAACCACAATTCCACAATTCCATCCTTTCCTGATGCACAGCACCAGGATGAGGTGCATGGGCACATGTAACAGTTGGCCAGGGAGCTTCCATGGGAAACATGCAAAGAAGCTTCACTGTCACCTGCAAAATAAATCAGCAGCAGCTGAGCTCTGCGATTTTATTATCAATCAGCCTTGAAATATTTCCTCCTTAACAGTCCAGTGTCTGGAGGTGGATTCTCTGGTGAATATAATAGCAGACCTTAACTTGCAAAGCAAAGGACTCCAAAGGACAATTTTATGTGGAAGGACATACTAAAGACACCTAATCTGAAATTATTGTTTTTCTTTCACAGGGGAAGAAACCCTTCATGGGCCTATTTTTATCCAAGAGCCATATGATATCACTTATTCCATGGGCTCAGCAAATGCAGAGATCCTCCTGAACTGCACAGCTAAAGGATATCCACTGCCATACTACAGGTGAAGTCAACCTTGGGGAAATACTGTCTCACTGTGACTTTTTGAATTGTGTTTTAGTCACTGCACCACCAGAAATAAACACCCCAAAGTCTGTTGAGTGCTCACAGCAAGAATATACAAAGTTTAGAGTAAATTTGAGGAATGAAGGAAAAATATTTTTGCTGCTTTGCTGTAAATAAAATTAACACAGGAAAACAAAATAATTGAAAATCATCCCCAAAGTATTTAGAAATATACAGAATTAATTCTGAATCCACAGAACAGCTGTGAAAAATGGGAGAATGGAAGCACTGAGCATCTGTACTCGATAAAACTTTCCATACATTAATAAATGCTTGGAAAGCAGAAGAGCAACATCCTTCCCTTTTCTAATTCCAGCATTTCATGTGCATATTTATGGTGTTTGTTTAGAGAAACAGCTCCAATACCTTACAAGAGTCACTTAATAAAACCTTGGTACAGAGGATTTTTTGTTTATTTGGTAACTATGGATTCATCACTTACAATATAACTTGTTGCCCCAAGGACCTGGAAATCCAAGTTGGATAAGAGGAAAAGCTGGGAATCTAGGAGGAAAAAAAAAAAAAAAGACATTGTGTTTTCTTCAGAAAATAATGGGGAAAGTAATGGTTCAGGTGAAGGAAAATTATATATAAAAAATAAATCATTCATGCAAGGCATGAAAGAAAATCGTGTCCTATGAAATGCTTAGAGAATATTTATTGAAGAGATTTTAACTGCTCCCACCACAGCCTTCCCTGGAAAGTGCCACCACTGGTTATCAGCCTGGCTTTTGGACTTCATGGCTTGATTTGTCCCCAGACATTGTGTTAGGAAAGAAACCCTTAATTTCTTTAATTTCCTTTATGAAAGGAACCCTTCATTTCCTTTTCACAGTGCAACTTCTCCTGCTATGAGTAGAAACCCTCATGTATTTCCCAACCCATTTGTTCTCCCTGTTCTCAACATGAACATCTACTGGTTCAGGCCATGAATTTCAAGTCTTTCCAGATCATCCACCCTTCTGTTTCAGATTTAAGCAGCTTCCTAGAAAATTCCTGGACTCTTGTGTCCCCCCATGGATTCCTCACATCCACAAAGAGCAGACAGCAGCTTCCACCAGGCAGGAGAGCTGGGAAATCTCCCCCATCCCATATTTGATATCCATATTTTACCTTTAATTTTTTCTACCCACCCATTAATTAAATTCCCTGGGTTTTTTATCACCATTCCCATTTTTTTTGCAAAGTCTCAGTGCCTCCAGGGACATGAGATCAACATCTAGGG
This sequence comes from Ploceus nigricollis, assembly GCA_013399945.1. Classification (NCBI taxonomy): domain Eukaryota; kingdom Metazoa; phylum Chordata; class Aves; order Passeriformes; family Ploceidae; genus Ploceus; species Ploceus nigricollis. Next base: position 263,136 of record VXBC01001332.1, on the reverse strand, counting down.
ATGGATCCTGGAGCCCTGAGGTCAATTAAAAGTTTTCAGACAATCCCTGCTGCAATTACACCACGATTTGGAGGGAACAGGGAGCTTTTCACTTTTCTTTGATTTCACCACAGCTAGTGCTGCCTTTGTCAGATAAGGATTGAGCCCATATATTTAAAGTTCCAACAATTTTAGATAAATCAAGCCCAGTATGAAATTTTAATCATCTCCTTTGCTGAGTGATGGCAAAGAACAGCAAGGACTGCTGGAGGTTTCTCTTTGATTCAGAAATACAGAACCACTCCAACAGGAAGAAAGTTAGCTACCAGTTAATTTGCTATTTAGCAGTTTTTAAATCAAGAAATATGCTGATAAATGCCTTTTCTTGAAATAAAAAATGCTTAGCTTTTCCTAAAAGTTTTATTTTATTAGGTACTCTTTTATTCTTATAGACTTGTCGAATATAGTGATAATTTTTTGCAACTCCTCCTGAAAATATTGTGTGTCTGAGAAGCACAGTGCAAGAATTGTGTAGAAATGTAGGTGGAAGGGCTGAGTAATAAAAATGAGACACAGTTTTCCCTTTGGAAGTAACAGAGAACACAGATTACACTGGAAACAAAAATATGGATGGAAGCATCTCTGAAACCATTAAGAAATCTATATAAATGTTCTGATAAACATAGTTTTATCTCTTATGTCTTTTTTTATAAAGTCAAAATTGTCTATATTATCAGGTACATTATTCCAGGTGTTTCCTGGTGTGATGTTGGTGGTAAATAAACACAAATTTTAAATTAGATTTATCGTTTTTTGCACTTAAGCTTTTTTTGGTTATAGTCACCAGAGGGTTTATCACCAACTAGCTCAATGAATTTTACATATTTTTTTTTTTTACTTCCAGCCTATCCATGAACACCCTGCAGTGTTTCCAGCAGTATTTTGACATTTTTTGTTTGATTTCAGGTGTTGTCTTTTCCTGCACTTCCATCCAATATCCAGAGCAATCCCACAATCCTGCATTTTCATGCAAGTTGGAAATTGAGGGTGTTTTCCCCTCCATAATCTTCTCAGGGAGGAGTCAATGGAACCAATAAATAAATCCAAGGGCAGCATAAGCAGCATTGGTTAGAACAACATTTTAATATTTCAGCCCAACACAGAGTGCTGCACTAAAAGGAGATAAAGAGATTCAAATCCAATCCAAATCCAAGCAGCACGAGGATAATTGGAGCACACAAATGAAAGGGAGGGAACAGAGCACAAAGTCTACAAGGATTGCAAATGACATCAAATATGTTCATAATCATTGCAACAAGCTGGAGAATGATTCCCAGTAATCCCAAAAATCCACCCTGGACAAAGAAATTGCAGCCCTGCTCTCATGTCCTTTTCCCTGGAATGCTGTTCCTTGGCTCAGTGCAGATTCTGCCTCAAAAGTGGGGTGGGATTAAAAACTCCTTCACCCTCTGCTGCCTTGTTCACAGGCAAGAGTTTTTACACTTCCTATTTTCTTCCTCACTGGAAGTGCTGTACATGAAGGGGAGTTTTGCAAATCCTTTTCCCAATTACAAGAAAGCCTCAGGTGGTTTGGCAGGACATTTCCATTTGAATGCAAATAATCTAAGAAATATAGAACACAATGAAGTCATAAAAATATTGATATTTTTATTATAGCAGCACGCTGAAAAGAGAATTTATTAAATCATGTGAGCATATACCCACTCACAGTCCTTGGGCTCCTAGGGAACTGATCAATTCAGCATCAGAATAGATGAAATTTTTTAAAGTTTAAAAAATAGTTGGTGAAAGAAAAACAATCCAGAATGTATTTCCTGTAATTGAGGAAGAATATTTTCCAATGGTTGCATGAAAAAATTCACAAAAATACATTGATGATCTCTGCCTTAACGTGCTTATGTTAAAAATTCCCTAAAATAATTATCCAGATTTCCATGTAGTAATACACTGCAGCGCACACCAAGTCATTAAATCATTGTCTACCACATGAATTCATTAATTTGCTTCCTTCAGTGATGTAAACATATTAATTAGGGAAAAAGCCCACACCAGGAGCTGAACCCCTGATCTATATGCAAAGTTTAATAATCATTGTACCATGGTGATTAGAATGATTATGGGGATACTGTGAAGAATTCATTTGCAGCAGCTAAGCCAACGTCTTCACATTTGTTTGGAAAAACAATTATAGATCTTAATTGGGAGCCATGCAATGATGACAGCAGTTATTTCAGTGATTGATTCTGAAATTAAAGAGAACTGGCAAATTAAATACCAGAATATCTTAGATTAGAAAATGGAAAGCTTTAGACAACTTGGAGCATATGTAAATCCTGAAATATGGCAAAATGCTAACACTAATTCCCTAAAATAACAGCAAAACCCAAACCAACTAAAGCAAATATCAAAAAGGAATTGAGGAGAGGCACAGAAACACCAAAAATCAGCTGGAATTTGTAGGAAGAATTCCTGAGAGTTGCACCCAAATTTTTCAGTATGGATACATCCATGAAAAGGGAGACAGCAACTCAAAGAAATGATTTCACATTGTTAGAATTTGCTCACAGAATTCCATTGATTTCATATTTAATCAGTCATTATCTTTCAAATAATGACAAATAATGCTCACTTGAAGGTCAGGGCACTCCCTGTGCTCGTGGAGATTTCCCTTGGAGCCCAGAATTGCATTTCAGAGCCCAGTGTGGAAATTCTCCTGCACAAAAACAGCTCCTGAGCAGCGTGGGGTGTGTGGAGAGAGGGAGGGGACTGACAAATTCCTGTGCTGTGTATCCAGGTCAGATTTCCAGGGATAAAGTGTGAGTTTGCTTCACTTTGTTACCTGTGGGAACTGCCCTCCCTGTCAGGAGCTCTGCAAATAAGCAGAAATGGATCATTTTTATGCTGTGATCCTTCAGATAGTGAACAAGGAGATGATTGCCCTTGGTTTGGGCACTGCCAGGAACACAGAGTGAGCCATTGGCAATTTTTGTGTGAACTTTCCACCCAATGGAGGACTTGGAATCCCACCCAGAGATCAACACAAATGATAAAGGCTGAGGAGGTGGCTCTGATATAAAACCAGGAGAAGAGGATACCTGGTTGTGTAGTTTTAGGATTGCTGACCACCTAAAAAGGGGCATTAACAAACCCAGTCCTCAGTGGCTGAGTCCTTTATCCTTCCTTTGGCCCCCACGTGAGCAAGGAAAATTCAACCCTAGTGTGACTAATGGCAAAGCCACAAAAATTCCCTTCCTGAAACACATAATATTTATTTTCTTTGAAAGAGAAATTGTATTTTGACATCTGTAAACAGCTGGGTAATGTTGCAGACACAATCCATTTTCTGCTTAGTGGACTAACGGGGACAAATGAAGATTTAAAATAGCAGTGTTCTCATCATTAAATGATCAGTCTCAGACTTGCTGGATAAAAACTTCCCTCTCAGCTCTTGTTCTGCCCTCTGAAGTGCAATCCTTCCTGATCTACATCTCCAAAGCATTTTTATTGCCAAATTCATGATTAATCATTTGCAAGAACTGTAAAGCACATTCATGTACCATTCATATTATAAAAAGTAATGTAGTTGTAGACAAGGTATAAACCCCCCTCCGGACTGAATGGATAACTTTGTGTGAATAAGTTATAATTACTTTTTGTGGACTTATTTGGGTGAACACTGGTGACTAAAGTAAAGATTTTTCCAAGGAATACCATTATTGCTATCTTTAAGATTGATGTAAGAAGCAGTCGTGTGTGAAAAATGATCTAATTTTGTGATATTTAACTACATTTTTATCATTACAGGTATGCTACAGCACACTATTTAAGATAAATATGAATAGGCTCTGTAAATTATAAGCATAATTTGATTTTTTTCCCCTCAAAGGTGGAAGCAAAATGGCACAGATATTGATCTTACCATGAGTTATCACTACAGGTTGGTTGGAGGCAGCTTGGCAATCAATAACCCACATAAAAATCAGGATATTGGAACATACCAGTGTTTGGCCACAAATTCATTTGGAACAATTCTGAGCAGGAAGGCAAAGCTTCAATTTGCATGTAAGTTGGGAAGATCATATTTATTAGAGCATTATTTTCCTATTAATTCTGCACATGGACTGTAATTTATTGGGTAATTAAAGGATCATTGGGGATTCTGTCCAAAAGGTTTGACTTCCTTCTGCACTGCTTATTCCTAAAAAAACCAAAATGTTCCTAGTAAATATTAATAACAAAACCAGACATCTGATGGCTGCTGCCCTCAGGAGCCAGAATAAAAATCAGGAAATTGAAAGGTCAAGGAAGATGAGCACAATTATCTTCACTTTATAAAGGTGTTCTCACTTTTCAGGACAGTGGTTTTGTTGTTATCCCACAGGTAGCTACAGCTGGGGGGGGAATTGTTGCAAAAAGTTGAGCTTTGAGTTTTCTGTAGCTAATGAGGTCTAATTGAGACAAAAACATTGTTCCCCTAATTGGCATACTGATTTTTTTTTTTTTTTACATTACCAAAGAAACACTACTTTTCCTTCTTTTCCTTACACAATGTGTAGAAGTGTGAGCTACTCTCTGAAATATTTCATATTTCAGCTCCCTCAGGTCGAGCATGTTGTCTGTCTTGAGATGATTTAAAGTTTATTTCATCTTTGTTCCCCTTTTCACTCCTTCACAACTTCACAACCTTTTTCACAAGGTGTGGACGCAGTGACCGAGTTCTGTGAATGCCCTGGGGAGGGGGGGGAACAACAGTGACAACCAAAAAAACCCCAGATATTCCCTCCAGCCCTTTTTTTTTTCAGTCTAAAGCTCAGAGCAGTCTGTTGCTGGGAGAAAGCAATTGTTTTCAAAGCTCATTAATAAAACATGTGACTAAAGCCAACCTTGTGTCACTATTTCAGACACCAGCAAACGGATTAATTATTAATCTTGTTCCATTTCTCATAGCAAACCTCGTGTCACAGGGGTTACACAAAGGAGACATCAGAGGTCAGGCTGGTTCACAGAGTCTCTTTCAGCAGACCTGATCAAAAGGTGTAACTCTGGTACCTCATTTAATAATGTTTTACCCTGAATTTCTCAAACAGCTTTGATTTTCAAGAGCTGGTCAAATGTAAAAAAAAAATTGATTCATTATTTTACCACTTTTTCTGCTGAAACATTTTTTTCAAGCCAGATTTCCCAAGTGGGAAATTTTCTCGAGATTTGGAGGTGAAAGCTGACAGAACAAATTCCATTTCAGAAAGGAGCAAGAATAGACAGCCACCTCAAAATTGTCCATGGAGTCTGTAATCCCCAAGGAACCAAGGCAGGCCGGGGAGGGAGCTGGAAAAAGACCTAAGGAAAGGGAATATCCTTAAATGAAGGCACAAATGAGGTGTAAAAAAATAAAATTAAAAAAAAAAACGGGGGGAGAAAGGAAAAACAGGAATATCTGTGAAAGAAAGAAGGCTCTGGTGATTATTCAGCACTTTATATAAAGCAGTTCCTTTATTTAAGCTTTACACCCCCACCCAAACACTTCCCAAAGTTCCTGCAGGGAGCAGATTCCAGAGCTGGGTCTGGTTTGCCCCCAGCCCTCAGCCTGCTCCAGTCCTCCAGCTCTAACAGCACCATGGAATCCTAAATTTATCCCATAATCAAGCACTACACCACTTTTCCAGTAGTGGTGACAGATATTTACCTCCTTCCCCATGGAGAAGAGAGAGGACAGACAAATCAAAGGCTGTTATTTACACTGACAAGCACAAATTTACAGGAAAATGCTTCAATTTAGCAGCATCACTGCAGAACTGGGAGTTTTAAGTTGTCTTACAATAGGGAAAAAAACGCACAGTACATGGAAAATATCATAATGACCTGATGAGAATAGTGGAACAAATTACCTTGAAACTCTTATTTCACAGTCAACATTTCCTTGTTTCTTATTTTCATGTTGCCATCCAATTTAATTCTTTGTTTCAACCAATACTTCAGGCTACATCTTAAAATCCAGGCAGGCAGGCACGTTGCTGTGATGACACTTTCATTCAACACCTCACAAAATGGGATTCTTCCCTGGACTGGAATGCCTGGCATATTATTGCAATCTCCCTGATAAAGAATTGAATCAAACCTATTATCCAAGTACCAGAGTTTATGTGTATTTGTCTCTTTACTACAAGGTAACTAACTCTGAGTTGGAGTTTGAATTAATGATACCTCCAGAAACCTATTCAACATGTCAACTAAATACATAAAAAAATACTTTTTTCCTCTGTTCAAGATAGGAAGTTCTCCGAGAAGCAAAATAAATGCGGGACGAGATTAGAAGTATGTCTTCAGATTCAGCTGGAGTTTGGTGCTTATCCTCTATTAAAACCAGAGCTGTCAAAGGAAAGCTGCAGGAGGAATATTGTACAGAAGGCAGTGGCATAGATTATTAAAGCTACAAGCTGAAAATGAGAGACAGCGTCGGGGAGAGGGAGCGCGTAAATGCATTAGGATGGCAGGCCCTTGGCATCCCCGCCTCCTGCACAAGGCTTGTTTTGTCATAAATAAACTTGAAAGCTCCCTGTAAATCCTGCACGTCTCCTGCTCCCCTGCCAGCAGCACATTTGGAGCAGCCCACGTGTGTTTTTGCAGTTGTTGAGGTGGAAGTTTGCAAAGCTTTTGTGTGGCTGCTTGTGCGGCCAGAGCCAAGCACAGGAGCAGGGTCCTTGTCCTCGTCCAGGCTGGAGTCATGGCCTGCCACCCACAGGGCTTTTCCCCTTCCAGGTCAGTGTGACACCAAGCACAAGGTCACCTGGAACACTTCAGCTCAGCCTAAAATGAAGTCAAAGGCTTGGGGAGTTCATCTTGGAACTAGGCCCGACTCAGCTTGAAGGAAGGGATGAGGACATGAGAGCTTTTCCTTCAGCTTTTACACAGCTTAGAATCACAGAATCAGTAGAGGACACAGTTTTAAGCTGCACCAGGGGAAGTTTAGGCTGGGCATTGGGAAAAAGTCCTTGACAGAAAGAGTTGGCTGGGCATTGGAATGGGCTGCCCAGGGAGGAGGTGTTGTCACTGCCCCTGGAGGTGTTTAAAAAAAGGCTGGATGAGGCACTCAGTGCCATGGTGTAGCTCATAAGGTGGTGTTAGGTCATAGGTTGGAGGTCTTTTCCATCTTTAATCATAGAATCACAAAATCACAAAATTAACAGGGTTGGAAAAGACCTTTGAGATCATCAAGTCCAGCCTTTGCACAATCTCTCCCTGCTGATAAACCACACTACAAAATTTCACATCTACTCAATTTTTAACATTTCCAAGGATGAGGACTCCATCACTTCCATGAGCAGCCAGTTCCAAAGCTTAGCCACTCTTTTAGTGATGAAATCTTTCCTAAGGCATTTTTGTTTGAGGCATTTCATGCCTTAAAATAAAGACAAACAAAAACCTGTTGGGGAATACTGCTTCAGTATGGCTTCAACCAGAACTTTCTCCCAAGGCACACAGGGGATTTGCTTTAATTATTTCCTCAGTTTTAAGCAAAAATAACTGTGTGCAAACAACTGGTCTTGAGGGAAATCCCCGTAACAAGCTGCATGAAACAGCCTGTCCAGGCCTGTTACTTATTCTTTTAGTTCTCAAACACATCTATAGCAGAGGCATTAAGGGATATGCAGGAGAAATAAGAAGTGCAATTAAACAAACTAGAATAAAAAGGGACTCCACAATGAAAAAGAATCAAATGCAAACCTAATTCATAATTATTCAGGGCATAAACCCAGAAAATTCAGTATTAATTGAAAGCATCTTGTTGCTTAGGGATCTTAAATTAGATTCTCAGTCAAATTATTCTACCCTTGATGATAAAAGTCATGATCATTGCAGCTTTCTCAGACTGAAATTCTGAGAAACAACAACAACAATCTAATTTCATGCCCAGAACTGGTCACTTTGCCCTGAACTCCACAGGAGGGCACACAGTGGAGCCGTTAGACCCTGTATTTTAAAGTTCCCCACAACGCCAAGGATTTCTCCTTGGAGTTTTTGTGCTCCAACCACATTCCCCTGGTTTTCAAAGTGATGCTCAAGGGCTTTGCTTGGTGCTTATTCTCAACAGCATTTTCCTGACACTGCCACCCTCCCTGCTCTTGGCCAGTGATGATGTGCTCACAGCAGTGTGGCTGAGAGTGACAGTGCTGGAGCACTTGGAATGAAATCTGCAGCTCCCAAGAGCTTCCACGTGCTTTTTGTCAGAGACAGAAGACACAGTTTTGCTGAAATAACAAATTAGAGGCAATAATTCCTCCTGGACTGAGTTTTTGCCATTCTGAAACACAAAAATAACAGCCCATCATTAGCATTTAACCATTTCAGGGAGGAATATATGAAACCAAATCAAAGCCATTTAGTGTTTGCTGGATGGTGACAGGCTGAGCTTTAGCAGAGCCCTGTTGGAGGGGCTGGCTGGGAGATGCTCAGACAGCATGAAAGTCCACTTTTCATCTGATTACTTCATCGTGTTATTTACCTTTGAGTGCACACAAATTACAGAAACATCACAAAGCAATCCAGCAGCCTCAGGATGTCATAACCCTTTTCACTGGCAGTGTATGCTTTGAAACAGAAAATGGAAAAATCAATAGGCTTGGATCAGATAGGCTGAATTTGCAAAGTCTGGACATGCATGAATTTAAGGCTAAATGGCACCTACACTTCTGGCTGGGTTGTGTTGTGGTGCTGTGTGTGTCCAGAAATCCCTCTGTAACAATTGTATTTGATTAAAAGGTGTGCTAGCTGTTGTAACTACCACCTGGAGTAAAGCTCTCTGGGTCTTTAAGCTGATTGTTAATTCATCACAGCACACGAGGGCTGGAATACTGATCAGGCTCCCTGGCAGATGATTGCAGGAATGAACTCTGGCAGTGCCTTTCTTTCACAAAAGGAGGCATAAACTGCTCAGTTCAGCACTCAACAGGCACTCAGGGATGACCAGCTGATAACTGAGGAGCAGGAAGCAGGAAGAGCTCAGCTTGCCAGTGCCAGGAAAAGTTCATCATCAAAAATACATCCCCAAAAGTTTGACTTGGCTTTCTAAATTCCCTTTTCCCCTTTAGGGACATGTCAGGTAAAGCCATAGAATTGCCTCTATCTACAGAGAATTATGGAATGGCCTGGTTGGAAGGGACATTAAAGATCACCCAGTTCCACTCTCTGCCACCTTCCACTACCCCAGATTGCTCCAAGCCCCATCCAACCTGGCCTTGGACACTTCCAGAGATGGGGCAGCCCCAGCTTCTCTGGACACCCTGTGCCAGGGCCTCAGCACCCTCACAGGGAGGAATTTCTTCCCAATATCTCACCCAACCCTGCTCTCTGGCAGTTTGGAAGCTATTCCCCCTTGTGTTGTCCTTCCAGGACCTTTCCAAAGTCTCTCTCCATCTTTCTTGTAGCTCCCTTCAGGCACTGGAAGGCCACCATGAGGTCACCCCAAAGCTTCTCTTCTCCAGGCTGAATAATCTCAATTCTCTCAGTCTCTATCCTCATTCTAGCACCACTCTCTACCCTACACATGCTGAGTAATGCACTGACCCCAGCTCTCTGTTTTAAAAGGGTGGCCTTCTCTATAATCCTAGAATGGTTTGGGAAGGACCTTAGAGTTCATCTCATTCCAACCCCACTTCCTCTGATGCAGAAACACATCTCAACTGCAGACATGTGGAGAATCAGCCATAAAATTCTCCTCTGCACACTCTGCACAGCTCTCCTGGTGATCCTGGTAACACCTCCCAGTCTGCATCTTCAGCGGGTGAGGAACAAATGCAACCTGCAGAGGGAACATTTGCTGTGGATCGATCCTGTCTGGAGGATGGAAGTGCTGCTGTCATCTCTTCCATATGTCACTAAACAGGCTCACAGCTCAAAATTGCCTTTTGGACTTTTAAGCACAGGTAGAATCCAATATCACTGCAGCAGCAGCAGCAGCCACCCTCCCTGGTGTGGGGAGCTGAGGGCCAGGTTCTGAGTAAAATGAGTTACAGAAAATAAACCCTGTATTTTGTCAAAATTCTGCTTGGAGTGGAAAGAAAAAGAACTTTCATTTATCACTTCTGATTGTTATGGACACTCTGTGCCAATGCTCCAGCTCTCTCTGCAGCAGTTCCCATGGCAGGAGACCACACCAAGGTCTTTCCTTAATGGATGCACTCCATGGAGCAGACCCAGCAGCCTCAGGCTTGTTTTCTTTTTTGCCCCTTTATTTCACAGAGTTTCTTCAGAAAATCAGGAAAAACCTGGTGAGAACCATTGTTGTAAGGAATATGCCATTTCCAGGAGTAACAGCCCCAGCTCTCCCGCTGTCTTCACAGGACAAGTGCTCCAGCCCTCTGATCAACTTGGTGGCCTCGTCTGGGCTGGTTCCAACAGGGAGGGGTCTCTAAGGGGTCACTATCCTGCTCTACCCACCCCAAACTGGGGCACTGGGCATCCTTCAAGTCCACTTTGAGCAGAACACATGCAGAGAACCCTCTGAAGTGATGCAATTTAATCACTCCAAGACCAAAACTGCTGCAAGACCTCACCATGCTCAGCTCATCTCCCCGCTGAGCTTCCCAGTGTTTATTTCTTTGCAGAATTCTGTGCACACAGAGCCTCTCACAGGCTTCAGGAAAAGCAGAAACCACCAGTCAGCAGTGATGAAGCAGGAAGCCTGCAAGGGTTTCACCTGCCTGCTGACAGGACAAGGCAGGGTGATAATAGAACTTCTATTTTAAAACTCTGATATCACTAGAACAGGATTATGCAAATCTCCTGACATTCCTGAAGACACAAAGAACAGCCTGGAATCTTAAAACCAGAAGATATGGGTGTATCTCCATAAGGAAGGGGGTTTGCTTTCTCTATCATTCCCTCTTTTAGTCTCCTCTGCATTCTCAGAGCCCATGTGATGTCCATTGACACCAAGTGCTGTCACAGCCTCCTCTCTCCAGCTAAACACATCCTGAAGCTGATGGGAGCAGCATTCCCTGTTTATTTTAAGTTATAACAGACCAGGCACATCAGAAATTCCACTTTTCTGGCCCTCCAACGGTTTAAACATCTCTCTCAGAGTACTTAACCACTGTGTTCAAGGCTCTGCTCTATCAGCACTTGGTTAAAGCTGCTTTATTCCAGGTTAGTTCCTTAGACTTTTATTATAAAAGGAGGTTTTTTATCTGTGAAACAGAGATCTACATTGCAGAGAGGTTGTATTGAGCATTACAGTCAGTGAACCAGGCAGATAAAGTAGCAATAGGGAACATAGAAGTATTTGAAGATTATCTTTTAGTTCTATATTACTTACTCTTCTTTAGGTCCTTTAAAAGTGTTTATCCTAAATCAACCCATTGCCAGTTGTATTGGAAAAGCAATATATGTGATTGAGATATGGTGGGGAACAAAGCATCCACAGGTCCTGGAGCTGATAGATTCTGATTGATAAAATTTAATACTGGGGAAGGATAAAACCAGTCTATGTTTGCAGTCTGGGTGATTTGCTATTTTATCTGCTCTCCTTTCATTACAGACAAGATGATGCAGATTCCAACAAGTTATTGAGTGAAATATCCGTGATGTTCACATGAGATTGTTCATTTTTTTGGCATGACACAAGAAGTTATGGTGGAGGTTTGCAAGGGGAAAAAAATACTGAATTATTTGGAATAAATGATTGGCTTTTTTTTTCCTAATAAAAATAACAAAATTAATTGATCAGTTATTTTTGCAGTGAAGGTTGATCCTGTGCAATGTTTTAAGGTAGCAGATAAACTTTCTATTGTCTGTTATCTATTTCTACTTGTCTATTCTGTAGCTGATACTGGAGAAGGAGGAACAGTGTGTAACATTTGGACTTTTCATGGAGTGAAGGAATGAGGTCACAGGCATTGCTTTTCTCAACAGGAAAACCACATCTGGCACAGAGAATGCACTGAGCTGTAAATATCCATTTCTAAATGCTACAGCAAGAACAAATAATGTAACCTACACCTGAAATCCCACTGACAGGATTCACATCCAAAAATCCCCTACATCGATCTTGGGTAAATCTGGGAATTCCCATTGGAAGGAATTCTATGAGGGCATTGCAGCTGGAATGAGGGGGGTAAAGAAGGGGCTGGAGGTAACTCAGGGTAGTTCTACAAGAAGTAATTCTGTGCTGGATCAAGATCTTCAAAGGGCTGGGCAGGGCTGAAACAGGCATGGACATTGTCAGCAGTGTGTGAGAGCTCTTTCTTCCTTGCCACTTTTCCTCTCTTCCTTGCCATTTTTTATTGTATGTGTTACGAGCCTTGATTATTATTTTGTTGGTAGAAGCATGATAAAAAGAATTAATGGCCTTAAGTGGGACTGTATCCATCAGAACCCAGGGCAGGGATGCCAGAGGTGCTTCCTGCAGGACCAGGGTACAGCTACATGTCCCCAATAACAAGGTCAAGGTCTGAGGAAGGGAGAAGTTCCTGAACCATCTCCACGTAGTTAAAAACAGGTTGCTGTGGGAGCAGTGGGAAATATGAAAGAGGAGAGGGTTTGGATAAGAATTAACCCCCCTGCCAAAAGGACATGTGCCACAGCAGCCAGGGCTGTCTCCCCTGGAAGTCAGGAGAATCAGTGCACTTGTGGCAGGGATGAATCCAACCCTTGAGGTTCAGCCCAGGGAGAGAAATCTGTCTTTAAGTGCTCTCCAATCTGGAGAAAACTCCTGCAGACGGCGAAGTGACTCTGGTGATGACAGGTGACAAATGAACTGTGCCATGACAAGTGAGAAAACTGTTCAGGAATATAAAATATTTAACATATATTCCCTCTGTGCCCCTCCCTGGGAGAGGGGCAGCTCCTCAGCTGTGCCTCTGGCCTGCAGATGGGCTTTGGAGCAGGAGCCCTAAGGCTGTGTCAACACTTACTGCTCAGAGCAAGTCCTGTGCTCTGCTCAGAAGAGAAATTTAATATTTTATGCTGCTAACTCTGTAAAAGCAGGGGAAAAAAATAAGAAAGACCAGATGTAGACCAGCTCTGCAGCTTCCCAGCATATGCTTCTGTGCTCTGGGTTTGTTGGTGCATGAACAAAAATCAAGCCAGCTCAGGGTTTTTCCCCCTCTCACCTCATCCTCCCTGTTTAATTTAATTGTGACCTTCCACTTTTTTCCTCTAGAGAAGCTTGATATTACTTTGTAAAGGGCATTTTCACTCTTTAATTGAATAAGGCAATCAGACTGTGGCAGAAATTATTGTTCCCCACCTTGAAAATTAGTGCCTGGATTGGCCATTCAGATCATTTAAGCTGAATTGGGGACCCGGGGCCTGTGTTCATCCTGAAGTGTAAATTACAGGTCCTTGCCCTTGGAAGCTCCAAAGTAATTTAACTAAATAAGGAAGCACTGATGAAGGTCTTTGGATGATTACACAGCTTTGGAGAAGGACAGGACCCAATGATTGTGGTTTTCCCTCTCTTTTTGACAAGCAACTCCATTAGGGAGTTTTGGGGGACAGGGCAGCTTTCCCTTTACCCACTCTGGGATGCAGTGCTCCCCTAAGGTGGAAATGGGAACAAAAGTGGGAATTCCTGTGGATTTTTAACCTGTCCTGGTGAAAAGAGACACTCAGGCATTGCCCAGGCTGCTCCTGGCTGACTCAGCTCCAAATCGTCCAGACCTGAGGTGTTAAAGGCTCAGAGTGCTTCAAATGGAGCAGGGGAACTCAGCAGGTGTTGAGGAGAAAATCCAAGTATTTAAAAGGCAGGAAATGGGAAATACTAAGCAGCTTTCAGACACCTTAATTAGAGATAACACCGCTCTTAATCTCAGAATTGAATTCATAGAAAATCAATTAGAACATTTAAAAAATTGAGATTAGATGCTAACGGGAAAAGATTAATGTATTGACAGTATTATCAAGACAAAGGAACTGTCAGAGGGTTTGTTCAGCAAGTTTAGTGCAGTTTGGAAAGCTGAAAAAGAGAGTTTACTTTGCAGTGGAAGTTGTAGGGAAGGAGATTAGCCATTCCTTTGGGAGATATTTGGAGAAAGAAGGATATTTCCATAACACACCCTGTAGTATCCAGGCTGCAAGAGACTGGTGTTCATCTCCTACAAGGCAATTCAGTACAAAAATACTCAGGAGAAGCAAAGAACAGGGATTGATGTCCAGGAGGGGTCTGGGGTGGTCTGGAAAGGCACGGCCTGTAGCTAAAAGTGCTTTAACTCCAAATTTTTTGGGACTTCCTTTATGTGAGAGAAGAAATAGCAAACCCAAAATCTGGAAGCATGGGGCCTTCCAGAATTTGAGATAATTTAAAAGATTCAATAGGCTTCATTTTTATTATCAGACCTAAATTCTCTGATTCAGGCACCAAACTCAGCCCCAAGTGGGGCCCCTAATTCATTACAGCCAGAGAAAAAGAAGGTAACTAATTATCAGCTGATAACACAGGTGCTGGAAATACTCCCACCAAATCATAACCAGGAGCTTCCTTGGAAAAGTGCTGAGCTTGTCCTTTGTACCCCATTTCCCTGTGAGGAAATTCCTGCTGTGCTGCATCACTGCAGGAACACCTCTCCTATTGCAATATATCACAGGCAATAAGAGACACAGAAGAAAAAAAAGGGAACAGAAATGATCTATCACAATTTGACACAGGCACATGGAAATGTGAGGAATTGTATTGATTTGTCCTCAGGAGCGTGGCTAATTTGTAAGGAGCTCTTACTCCTCATGCCTTAACATTCATTGCACATTTCAATACCAAGTAATTACAACCATTATATTTGGGATTATGTAATGACAAAACATTTATGAGGGGGAAAAAAATATCAAAAGTGCAAGAAAGCATGAAATCACATTAATTCAGATGAACCGTGGTAATTATGCAAGGTGATAAATTGGAGTTTCTCTAATTGTCTGTAACAATTTCATATATTAAAACACCCAAGTTTCCTTGGTTTCCTTGGAGAAGTTCTATGCTCCTTCTTAGGATGGATTGGTTTGGAATGGATGGATTTGGGTGGATTGTCCCTGAGCAGGTTCAGGAATTTCAAGCACGACTGGGAGGCTGAAATGAATGAGTTGCTGCTTGTGATTTGGTTTTTGTTCCTATCCAATATATTTAAGAAGCAGTTTCCTAATCTCAGGAAAACTGACCTTTCACTCTGTTGTGTAGTTAAATCTGCTACTCCAACACCTGTTAGGCAGTTTTATATTAAAATAAACCAAACAAAAAACCCAGATCTGTGGGTAATAGTGGTGGTGGGGAAATTAGAATAAATATATTAATGAGCAGTCAGCAACTGGATGTTGCTTGGGGCAACCTGGTCTAGTGGAAGGTGTCCCTGCCCATGGCAGGGGGTGGAACAGGATGGCCTTTAAGGCCCCTTCCAACCCAAAGCACTCTGAGATTTATGATTATCTCTGTTGTTATGAGCTTTAAAACATTAAGGAAAAAATAATGTATGGCTGAACCTATTAATTAACCTATTAATTAATGGAATTGCTTAAGCAGGAAAGTTTTCTGTTCACCACTTCCATTTTGTTTCTGTCTCCAGAGACCGTTTTTTCAGGCAAACACCTCACCCAGCCTGGGTTTGCTTCTCTCACTGGCAGGTTTGTGCTCAGCAAGGTGACACCTTCATCCAACACTGATATTCTTCTCAACCTCTGGTTTTATTCTGTTAAAATCTACCTGGAAGACTTCCAGGCCATAAATAAAGGCAGGTTGGACAGGGCTTGGAGCACCCTGGGATAGTGGAAGGTGTCCCTACCCATGGCAGGAGTGGAATGGGATGGGCTTTAAGGTCCTTCCAACCCAAACCTTCTGTAATTCCATGATAACATCCTTGACCCCAGAGGGTAAAGCTGGGTTACACCAGGTGAAAAATGCTCTGACCCATTCCTTCTGTCCACTCCTCCCTTCATTCCCAGCGAGGAGCTCACAGCCTCCTCCACCTCAAGAATTCCTGCTCCCATCGGAGAAAAACGTGCCATTCCCTGACTCCACCCCACAAAATGCCATATGTTTGGGGTGTTGTGAGCACAGCCCCTCCTTGCTCAGCCCTGCAACATTCCCAGCAGGAGATGAGGCCGTGCCACACGCATCTGAGTCCTTACATTCCCACTCTTCCCTGGGAAGGATCACTTGTGCATCTGAGCATTTTGCTTGGCCTCCACGACCTCATTATCACATCCAACTGATTAATTGTGCTCTACCAAGAGCAGTCTGCCAACGTGCACGGATCTGGGAAAAAAAAAAAGTGTTATTTTTGTTAAAACTCGCAGCTGAGAGAGCAATGGAGTGTGAGAGAACTCGTTGTTCTTCAAGTGAGATAAATACAGACAAAGAATGAAAGGAATTATGTAGGAACTAGGTGATAATTTATTTATAGATCTCTGCAGAAACACTGAAGTTAGCAAATATACCATCTGTTAAATAGTCATCTTATTCCTAAGTGCATATTAGCAATCTAAATGTATGCCAAACACCTGATCTTAGCCTTCTTAGTTGATACTCTTTTTGACAAGCAACATTCTGCTTTATTAGGTTATGTCATGTTACGTTATAGAGCTGTGCTAGGGAACAGGAGCTGGAAGAACACAGTGGTTGTGCTCTCTTGGTGGAAATGAACACCCAGGGCAAGGAGAAGGGGTTTTGACAGCAGCCAGAATTTCAGAATAACAAGAACACAGTAGAATATCTGTATTTGTATCCGCAGGTAATTTTTTTTTTTTTTGCTATATTCATACACTTAACACATTTCAAATTGCAATAAATCATTGAAAATGCAACCCCATTGTTTGGAAAAGAGATGGAGAAATCTTTGTGGCAAAGACAAACATTATTTCTGAGGGTCCACCTCTTCCCTCTCTCATCCACCTGGACTGCAAAGCAAAAGTAGATTATTTTATAGCTCATTATTGAGCCCATTTGAATGAGGTGTCACAATATTCCATGGGAGGTGATGCCTGCCTGCAGGAAGAGTCCAATAAAGATGAAAACAGAAGCAACACTGACTCTACTAATGAATTCTCTTTATCTATTTTGCCTTGGTTCGCTCTTTCAGAGGTTTGGGGTTCTTTTGTTCTTCAATGATTCCTTATTACAGAAAGAGGCACTAAATAAATTCACTTTGTACAATTATCTATCAAAATCAATCAAAGCAAAAGATCATTTCTGGTTTGGCCTGTGAAATTCTGGGGAGGTGGGGGTTTCTAAAGGATGCAGAGTGATGAAGATCTTGGAGTTAAGCAGTGCAATGAATTCTTTAAAGAAAATGTCTTTTCCTAAAGGCCTTTAAAAATTGGGTTAAATAAGGACATTGCATATTTGTCCCTGTCATGGGTGAGATGAAGAGATTAAATGATGATTTATGTGCCTCCACAGCTGCTTTTTTATACCTATGATTAATAAGCATAAAGGGATGGAAATCTCCTCTCCTTCACTGGAAAATCCAAGTTGCTTTGTATATCAAAGCTACAAACACACCATGAAAGAGCCCAAACTCCTGCCTATGGATTTTGATCCTCAAGGTTGAAAAGTGGAGATTGAAAAGGCACAGCCAGCTTCTTCCCCACATGGATTCAATTGAAAGGGAGTGGGTTTAGATGGGATACTGGGAAAAAATTGTTCCCTGGGAGGGTGGGCAGGCCCTGGCACAGGGTGCCCAGAGCAGCTGTGGCTGCCCCTGGATCCCTGGCAGTGCCCAAGGCCAGGCTGGAAGGGGCTTGGAGCACCCTGGGGTGGTGGAAGGGATCTCAGGGGTGGGGCTGGATGAGCTTCAAGGTCCCTCCCAACCCAAAGCATTCCATGATTCCATTACACAATCAAAAATGGTCCTGCTCCCTGTAAAACAGTGGATCCCTAAGAGACCTCATCCTCTCTTGCAGTGTGTCTTTAAGGTCTATACCTGCTTTTAATTATTCAAGTCAGGGACACTTGTCATGGTTTTAATGGAGAGACACGGACAGGTGACACAGCACCTAAAATGAGAGTAAAACTGATAACATGACATATTGTGTCATTAAACTAAAAATTGCTACTAGCAGCTCATTACTTTCCAAAATCTATTCCCATTTCAGAGTGAGGTATTACACAGTTAATTCTCAATTGTCAGGAAAACCTTTTCCTCCTGCTGCACTGCGCTTCCTTTATTTTTTTCTCCCTCCTTTCTCAGATGTCTCATAACAACAGAAATTTTGTTCTCATAAAACAAAAAATAGGGCTGATTTCTCACAGTGAAAATATTGGGAAGAATTACTTAGACTGCACAGATTTTTCCATACTGTCCCAGAGTTTTTGGGGGTTTAACTCTATTTTTAATAAGAAATTGCAGTTTGTTTCATATTAGCAGCTGAGGGAAAGAGATAGGAAAGGGAACTGTGACCATCTTTGTTGTTAGAACCTGAATCCTAAAAAAATCTGAATTTTTGCATCTTTCTAGTATTTAAAAAAAAATTAATATAATAAATATGAGAATTTGAGGGTCTTTCCCCCCCTTGTCCCAGGGCACAAAGCCTCAGACCAGGCACCCCAAGCAAATCTTGGCAGGAATTCCAGGGACCACTTTTCCACGCAAATATTTGGTGCTGGCCTTTTTCTTCTCAGAAAACAATTGCCAGGAAAGAAAGAAAATGTGGTAAATTCTCTCAGATGGAATTTTCAAAATGAGTAAATAAATCCACACATTCAGAGACTGGACTCTAATGAAGCCAAACTCTAATTAATCATATTACGCCCATCTACTATTTTGTCCTTTATTTAATATTACAGGATGGAATACAACTAAGTAAGTGAATTTTTTTTCTATTTTTCTTGGCCTTTCTTGTGTTTTTTCACCCCTTGGGCTACCCATAATCCAAGGCAGAGCTGTAGCCAGCAGGCAATTAAAAGAACATCAGAGTTTAAAACCCTTTCCCCGTGTATTGACAGGCCCCATCTATTGTGCTATGACAGCACAAGGAGGTGCTACAGGTGCTTAATTCAATCCAGCCCCCTCTGAGCAGACAATGTCTTCATAGGAGACCAATATCCAGGAGATGAAGAGGAGGAAAAGAAAAATTAACTGTGTAAAGTTCAGCTAAGGGGGAGAAAATTGATATATTGACATAAATAGCTGAGGCTGTACAGGTAGTAATCGTTATTGCTCTGACCAACGAGGGCTGTTTCTCTCTATTGAACTCTGGCTCAGGTTGGTGTTCAGCTGATGAAAAATGGAACAATTGTTTGAAACAAGAATCTGCAGCAAGGTAAATAAAATGAGCTTAGGGCAGGCAGTTTACAGCTCTGTGGTATAAAGAGGTTTAAGGGGAAGCTGATATTTATTGTATTAAAGCATATTTTGAATGAGTTCTGAGCAATCGTTTCCCAAATGGCCCTAAGAAAATGGGAAGGCTTTTCATTAGGATGAGAACTGGATCAAAAAGTAAATAATATTTTTTTTTAAAGCACATCTATTGTGTCATGTTTTGTAATTGAATTAACAGGAATCAGGCTGATAATTCTTCAACATCTCAGTGAAACATGAGGAAGCAGCAGACTGAGACGTGGTGAAAAATAGACATTAAGAGCCATAAAAATCACCTGTGGGAGATGGGCATGGACAGATTTCCCACTGAAAGTCCTCTCTTCCTCCCCTTTAAAATCAGTGCTAAAGCTCAAGGCAATTAAAACATATCCAAGCACTGCAGCCAGTTTGGGCCAGCCCAGAATCTTAAAGAAAACAACATATTTTTATCATCATTTAAACCTACACTCTGTGGGAGTCCTGCTGATCTTTAATTATCACTTGTATATATAGAACACAGCTGTTCTCTATTTCTATAGAAAAGGAAATGCTACAAAATGCATTTTTTTTCCAACTCATGTAGATCAAGTCTTGCAAGTTCCAAAAAATGATGCTGGAAAAAGTAGTGGGATAATAGACTGGCTTTGCAAATAGAAATTGTAAACAGAAATTCCCAAAGTTGCAGTAGAAATGCTGTAGGAATAAATATTTTGTGAATGCCAAAGGACTCAGTAATGGTTGGACTGGAGGATCTGGGAGGTTTTTTCCAACCTTAATGATCCTGTAATTCCATGCTATCAGGTTGGACAAGCTATTCTTGCATACAATTTCTCAGTGAAATTAAATTCTGCTGTCCAATACATGACTGTTCTTGAGTTAATAAATTGGATAAATTGGGATGCAGTTAGGAATAATTCTGATGGACAATAACCAGGCCTTGTTTTCTCCTTCTCCCTCAAGACCTGGAAAACTTCGAGATGAGACCGAGAAGCCCGGTGTCAGTGAGAGAGGGACAAGGAGTGGTCCTGCTCTGTGGAACTCCCCCCCACCATGGAGGTATGATGGGGGACAGCCTGAGCAGCCCCTGCTCTGCCTCAGGAGAAGCAGAATTCCCTGTGGGATTAACACTGGAATTTGCTCGTGCATCAATTACCTGGGTTTACAACAAATTCGGATTTTGTTATTTTGTTTCTTCAAAAGACACTGGGTTCACGCTTTTTTAGGGCCCTTTTGTACTATTTTTGCAGGGAGTAGTGATGCCTTAAGGAGCTGGAACAGAGGCTAGATGGAGTTAAGAGGAATAAAAAGGATATTTATTGAAGTGCCTTCAAAAGCCACACCCTGGCAGTACCCGAGCCATGGTCGTGGCTCTGCCCTGATGGCTCCAAGATGGAAGCAAAAAAGGGCTTGGTCACGAGATCTCACATTTTTATAAGCTTTAGTCCATTTGCATACAGGAGCCAACTGTCCAATTAAGAGCTTCAAATTATGGAATTTCATCCTCCTTGCTTGCTTGCCCACCCTCCTCTTTTCACGTTGTTTATGCTTTGGGCCTGAAGTTTGAAGAGATTGTCCTTGAGTCTCCAGTTAGAACAGGACTGTTTTGTCTTCACCACCCTGTGGAAAGATCCCAGTAACACTTAATATAAAGCTAAAAGCTGCACACCAAAACAGAACAGAAAAACTTAAAACCCAAGGTATGAATTTAACCTGTTATTCCTTGGGACACAGCAAGGACAGCATGACTCTGCTGACATTCCTGGTTATCCCAGGGCCTTGGTCCTCATGGAATGGCAGAAAAGCAGCCCTCAGCAATTCCTCCTGCTCCAAAACTACTCCAGGTCTGCATGGAATGGCTCCTTTCCCCTTTAGAGCTTGCTGCTGCAGTGCCCTCATTTGAATCCTGCATCAGACACATTGGATTTGTCTTGAAGGTTTGGGTTCTGCTCTTGAATCACTGATTTTATTCCTTCCTGATAATCAGAGAATAATTTAGCTTGGAAGGGGCTTCCGGAGAGGTGAACTGCCTGTCTAAAGGAGGGCCTAGATCAGGCTTCATAGTAATTGTCAGTGCATTAGGTGGGGAATGAAAAGGAGTTTTCTGATGAATTATTCGGGGGTGCTCACCATAAGACCCTGGAGATCTTCCTTTCTGGGTGGGGTAAATTCTGGGAAAAATTTTACCCAAGTAAAGCAAATATTTATTAATAGAGGGGAAATATCAATGACATAGTTACCAAATTGTCTTGCTCTGCCCTTAAAGAATGAGCAGCTCTTGGGTGACTCACATTCTACTTTTGGCAGCAGTGACCACACATCCACAGCAGCTGCAGTTTTCCATGTCCTGCTCCCAGCAATCCTCAATCCTTCTTAAAGAAACAGAGTTATAAGCCAAACTCCCCAGGAGAAGGTAAATGGTGATGTGGAAAGAGGAGGCAGTATTTCAGAGAGGGAGAAAACCCCATCAATCAACAGGAACCCCTCCAGTCCTGTGGAGAGGAAGTGTCAGCTCACTGGGTGTTTACAGCCATATGAAAGGAGGATATAATCAAGGAGATGGAGTGAAACATGGTCCTTAAGGGCACAAAAGGCTTCAAAGAGTTCC
The DNA here is from genome assembly GCA_013399945.1 of Ploceus nigricollis. Taxonomy (NCBI): domain Eukaryota; kingdom Metazoa; phylum Chordata; class Aves; order Passeriformes; family Ploceidae; genus Ploceus; species Ploceus nigricollis. Next base: position 241,257 of record VXBC01001332.1, on the reverse strand, counting down.
TCAAATGTATCAGTGGGACAGGCAGAAAGACAACACATCCATCCTGCAGCCAGTGAACTATCTATTTCCCTCCTGCTGCAGGGTAAAATTATGATTTGACAAATAGGAAGGAGGGGAAGAAAACATTCAGAACAAATAAATAGTTACCAGGTGAGTTCCCTCCAGATTAATTGAACTGACAAAATGGTATCCACGAGCAAAGCCTTTCCCAGAGTGTTCCTGCAGCTGGAACTGCTGACCAACAGGCCTGGAAAATCCATTCCCTGCAGTAACAAGTCCCCAGAGAACAGAGCCTGAGTCCTTTTGTCATCCCTAAGCACTCTGTTCAGGATCCAAAATTATATGCCATGGGGATGAAGTACATGTGTGAGCCATGACAAGTCAGAGACTATTTGAAGATGCATGGGAAGTTGTTTTTGTTGAAAAGGATTGTATATTTAGGGTTTTTCTAATTGAAACCCTTGCCTCCACCTCAAAATACCTACACAGAAGGAAGGATTACAAACTGTGCTTCCAGCTCACATTACAAGAGCTCTGTGCAGCACTTTAAATGTGTCAGGAATTAGAGAGATGTCAAGGAATTTGGAAGATAAACCCTACGAGCAGGGAAAGAGTTGCCTTTCCTGTGATGTAATGGCTTGAAGGAAGACAGGAACCCTCTGTACAGCAGTTGTTTGAAGCCGCTGCTATTAATATAGGAAATTTGAAATAGGAAGCACTGGGTAAAACCTCCTGCCAACCTCTAAAAGTCAGGATAACAATAGAAGAAGAAGAGTAGAAATAATAGAATGGAAAACAAGGAGGGTTCATTAATTCAATTCCTCCCATAGAACATCAAGAAGATGGAACGAGAGCTGCAGAAGTGTTTCCACCACCCATGGTCTCTAGGGAAGTGTCTCACTTCTCTTTCTCACATTGCCAAGTTTATCTGGTCCTGCACCACAGCGCTGGAGTTAAACCTCCTGCTCACAGGAAAACTCTGCAGAGCTCATCAGGACACTCAGCTGCTTGTCAGACACCAAAAGTGTTGGTCCATGGTCAAAAATATTTAAAATATTTAAAGCTCACTTGGATTTAAACTTAATTTTCCAATAGAGGTGACAAGGAAAGATGTGCTGCTTCTTTTTTGTGTGCTGGTTTCTTAACTGAGAGCACTGCTAACCTATTTTTGTACAAGAGAAATGAGTGATTCATTTAAATAGAGGACAGAAATATATCAGTCAGCTATAAACCAAAAGCAAACAAACAAACCCCACCAAGCAAACAAACAAATGTACAAAAAGGCTGCTCCAGCAGCTTTCACATCAGCTTTAAAGCATCTCAGAGAACAAAAAGAGAATTCCATATTGCTGTGAACTAATATTAGGACTTTCAGGACTGATCAAACACAAGCATGAAAGAAAAAAATTCCCACCCAAGTTTGTATCTTGGATCAATTAGGGCATTAAAAATTACAGTTAATAGACAAAAAAAAAAAATCACAGCCTGTAATCAGCTTTTAAAGCAAGAGCAGGGCTGCCCTGGGTTACCTGACCCACCCCAAACCCTTTATTCCCTCAGCCTGCCCCTCCGCACTAATTTATGCACTGGTGTCTCTGGTTATTTATGAGGCTCATTTCCACACCTTGCAAAGTTCAGCTCTGCCATCCCTCTGCTTGTTAGCGAGGCTCAGCAGGGCAGGGGGGACCAGGTGAGCTGGATTTTTTTCCTCAACCTCATCCCATCCTTGCTTTAAGTTCTTTAGGTCAGCCCTTTTCCCCTGTGTAATCAACATATAGTAATATTTTACTAGTGAAAAAAGTGGTTTCTAGAGAGCTCTGGGGTAGGGAAAGGCGTGGAGGGAGGGAGCTGGAAGAAGCTTTAATTTCTGCAGACACACATGAGCTTGACCTGCCTGTGCTTAAGAAGCTGCTGCCTAAATGGTAATACTTGACACAAGACTATGGGGTGGACTGTTGTTCATTTATTTCCTTAGAAGTGAAGCCTGATCTAAAGCCTGTTTCCTCCGAGCTGGCTCCCTGCAGAGCTTTAAGGAAGTTGCTAATCTTGTTAGGAGCAGCAGGATCACTCTGCATTTGCATTTATTGGTGTGGAAGAGCTGCCAGGGCTGGGAGTGGGACGGAGGCTCTGGGCTTTCCTGTGTGCTGGCATTGCTCTAGGGAGGCTAAAGAAACCCCAAAACACTCCTAAGGATGTAGGAGCCCCCTGCAGACCTGCTTGGGGGGTAAAAATCCCTAATTCTCAGCCTGCAGAAGGCAGGGGAGGGAGGTGAAATGTGAAACTGGGTGTGTGCAGAGATGAGTAAGAGCCTTTGATTTCTGCATTTTCTATTAAATGCTGCACTTGATAAAGTGCAGAATCTGAAAGGGAGGGTTTGAAGTGTCTCTCCCTTTACAGAACTCAGTGCCTCAGTCATGGGCTGGCAGTCCCTTTCTCTCTGCTCCTATGAATCTTTAATCCAGCTTTCCCACAGCTCCAGAGGGAGGGAGAGCTCCCTCCCTGAGCCCAGCCTGGATCCAGCAGCACTGATTTGGGTTTGCTTGGGCTGAGGGAAGCACTGAAATGTTCAATCCCCCAGATCAGCATATCAGGAATGATTATCAGCTCTTTCCCAGCCAAGCTCTGAAGGAAAACTCTCAGGACTGACAGAGGTGGGAGATGCTCTCCAGCCTGGCCAAGCTCAGGAATTTCCCACCTGGATCAACAAGCTTTTGGGGTCTCTGGGGTGAGAAGGGACACTGACACCACAAATGAAAAAAAAAAACCCAAACAAACACACCCTAATGTTGCAGCACTGTAAAATAACTCCTGCTCTGCCATAAAAGTGAGAGCAAAGGGCTTTTTCTCCTTTTTTTGGCTCACTCAGTGGATCTGCTCATCTGATTTATTCCAAGTGACCCAAAATGAAAGACTTCATAACACAGTTCTGGATTTTCTACTCTATTACCTGTTGCTGTAGTAACTTTCCAAGAAAAGATACTGAGTAAGGGAGTAGATTGTTGGTGTTATGCCTTAAAAGCATGAAAAAAAAAACGTTCAATCTCCAAAGTTTGGCTCCTTCCTCTTGAGATTTCATCCAACTCCCACTGAAGTCAATTAAAATTAGGATTTCTACAGAGTTTAGTGGAGCTGATTTAGGCTCCAGGCAAGGATGGCCTGCAGATGGGTGATGATGAACCTGCAGCTAGGAGAGGGGGAGTGTTTATATCCCTCATACTGGGGGGAAAAGGGATTTAAATATGACTAAGAGGGGCCTGTGCTTGTTCCCAGTTAATGGGAAAATTCATCAATAGTCCCTGAAGCAATGGTGGGGAGCAGACAGGGAGAAACCTCAGAAAATGAAGTCAGCTGGAGCCCACTGAGAACAGAAATCAGGACAGAAAAGGTCTGGTTCTCTTTTATTGATTAATTAATTCACAGATTGACCTCCTGAAGAATGTCTGTGTAGCACAAAGTTGGCTTTAATAGAGTTTTATTTTATTCTATCTTGCACAGAGAATTCAGCTGCATCACCTGCTCCCACGGCTGGTTTTGGTTCCATGCCATAAAATATTTTAAAGCTCCTTCCTGAGGATCCTTTTGGAGTCTTGGCAGGTACAGGGATGCCCTTAGAGGGGGTCAGGGCTTTCTTCAGCTCTGTAATTGCCACCACCAGAATTTGGCAGAGAAATTCCAAACTGCTTTTCCCTATGACTCATTCTTGAAATGATTTCCAGATTCTCTTGGATACACTAGCCATGGAAATCTGGGCATCCAAATGTCAGGTTAATAAAACCTCAGAGTGGTTTTATTGCCCAGAGGTGCCTTAGTGCAGGTCTGAGTAAGGAGGAGGGCAAGAATTCCAGCTGGCAGGAAAAGCACTGGGGTACCAGCCCTCAGTGCTTTGGGAAGTCTGGGAAGAGGGCAGATCCAGGATATTTCTTCCACAGAAATGTTGACAACATTTAATTGAACACAGATTAAAGTATTTACCTGCAAATCTTCAGCGTTTTCTGTAGAGTCCTCATCTTGCAGCTTAGAGACCTTAAAAAAATGAGTGGAAATCAGAATTTTGCACACTTTGGTCTGCTTGCCCAGACAGTCTGCAGTCAGCAAAACCTGTTCCTGAGACAGGGAAACAGTCTGTGTGTCTCTGCAAGACAGATCACGTCATGGCTGCATCCCTTATTTCTGATCCCTCCTGCAGGAAAACCCCTCCACCTCCAGGTTTCCTTCAGTAAATAGATGCTTTAAGGCACCTCAAAGTCCAAGGGCAGGTTTTGATCTTGTGGGTGAGCACGTGGACCTGCACACACCTTGTGTAACAGTGAGAATTAATTGCTGCATCTCCCAGGTTTACTGCAGAGCACGGGAAAGTTTCGCATTATCTGCAGTAAAAGGGAGCCCGTTGCAGGATTTAGCCAAGTATAGAAAGTGTCATTGATTGCTCCCTGGAGATGCATCATTTCTAATGAGAGTCCTAAAATGCTGGAAGCTGATAACATAAAACTCCACAAAACTACTGGAGTTTGCAGACTTATTACCATACTGCTCCCAAGCTGGAGCTGAGGGGGGGAAAGCAACGTAAATAATCTTTTTGGAATGGGGTTGTTGATGGGGGAAATGTGTAAAAATGAAGCTGTTGGCAGAACACTGTTAGCTTATGAATTATGCATTTAATTAAGAGGAGCTAAACTGGTAGATTTGGAAAGTTCTGATTTACTGTGGCTTGTAAAAGACAGGGTTTGAGTCCTGCTCCTGCTGTTGGGTGCAGAGCAGCTGCAGAGAGGGGCTGGCAGGACACCCTGGGTGACCCCACACTGGGGGATCAGCTCTGAACCTGCTCCTCAGTGCCCAAGGCTTGGCCCAAAAATCTTTCCCAAAACCAGGAAATGGTAAAATCACAAGGATATCTGCTTTTCCAGGGTGGGATGGTCAAATAAATCAGTTTTAAGTTGCCTGGTCTTATAGATCTACATTATAAAGAATTGCATTGTGGAGCACCATGTGGGAAATGGGGGCAGAAAAGGGGCAGGAAGTGAGAATGGGGCAAGAAGTATGGAAGATAAGGGGATGCTCATTATCAAATGTGCCATAGGATCAAATTTTAAGTCGTCTCCAAAATACTTTTGTGCAGCTCAGCTCATCCCTCCATGAAAATCCAGTGCTCAAGCTCCATGTAACCAGTTTAATTTTTCCATATTGAGAGTGAAGAAAGGAGCTGTAGCACTGAGCAGCAATTTGCCCTCAGGATTTTCAGAGGGAAAGTGCCATAAACAAAAATTATTTACTAAAGCAGGTTTCCCACACCACTGCAGCACCACCATTCCTGCTTAGGAGCAGGCTAGGCAGGAAAATGAGAAATAGCAGAGGACAGAAACTGCTGTGACCTCCTCAAGAGGCTTGGAATGAGCTGAAAACTCGAGCAATGCTTACCTGGCCTGTGCTAATTTCCTCCCCAGTGGTTTTCCCTCGTTGTCCCCACCGGGGTTCCGCTGGGAGGGATGCGTGACGTGTCTCTGGTGTTTTCCAGGCTTGTCCTACACGTGGATCTTCAACAACAACACCTTGGATCTTCAGCAGGACAGCCGGCGCTTCGTTTCCCAGGCAACAGGAAACCTGTACCTGGCCAAGGTGGAGCCCTGGGATGTTGGGAATTACACGTGTGCCGTGAGCAGCGCCGAGGCGCGGCGCCGGGTGTGGGGAACCCCCACTGCCCTCACCCTGCGCGGCGATGGTGAGTGCACAGCGGGGCTTGGCTGCCCCAAAACCCTCCTTGGCTGCCCCAAACCCCTCCTGCTCCTGCTCCACATGTGGGGAATTCACCCCCACTGAGGGAAAACTCCCCCAGTGAAGGTTGTGCAGCAGGACACGGCCCCACGGTGATGGTGTCTTTTGGGGCTACCTAAAGCAGAGGCCAGACAGAATTAAAGGAATAAAAAGCTGTTCTATTTATTGAAGGGCTTCAGGTACATTTATTTATGAAACCCCCAGGGGCTGCACCCAAGAATGGATGATGGGTCACAGGTTTGCACACTTTTATAAGTTTGGTCCATTTGCATATTGGGGGTGAATCTGCCAATTCCAGCTTCAGGTAATGAAGTCATTGACCCCAGGTTTGCTCCCCCAACTCACTTTTGTTCCCATCTCTGGGGCCTGAGGCAGTGAGGTGTCCTTGATTGCCAGGCCTGGAGAGGAATTGTTGTGTCTGCCCAACATGGGAGAGCAGCAGCTCACACTGTGTGTGGAGTTTGGAGTTATACACTAAAGAATTGCAAGATTACAAATAAATGAAAAATAGAAAAGCTGAAATCCGAAGGCATCAGTGACGTTTGAGCTGTCAGGGACAGGGATGAGGAGATGAACACGCAAAGAAAGTTCACAATGTCACTGAACAACAAGAAAATGTCACATGGCACGTTAATATTTCCCACCTCGTGCCCGTGTTGATGTTTAAATCCAACAAATCTTTCTAAATTTGTCATCTAAGTATGGCTCAAATATCAAATCCAGAGAGCTGCTTCAAATCAAGTTGCCAAGGTGAGAAACTCCCCTGCAAACGTACAAACCCCTTCCTGGCAACATTTGTAATTAAATGTTCATGGGGAGAAATACAGACCTGGAAATCCATACACAAAGTTTGTTTTGGGAGTTTGCCCACCTAAATTTCAATATACTCATGCTGTTTGCAAAGCAGTGGTGACAATCAGTGACAAAAGTCTGTGCAGAGTTGGATTTGGAGGATAAACAAAACTCAGCTGTGCATTATGGAATAATAAATAAATAAATAAAGCATGGAATAATGTTTTCACTGCGAGGCTGTGCTGTTCAATAACACCAGCAGATCACACAAAGCAAAGCTGCACTTCCTCAGCTCCAAAGTTAATAATTTGGCACAAACTTAAGCATCAGCAGATGCTTAAGATCTTTTCTGATTCCTTTTTTTCTTTTGATCACTCTATTCCTTTTCTCAGACTCCTTTTATCAGTCCCTTTCTCTTCTGCCATTCTCTCTGCTGGCCTCTGGATTGACTCCAACGCTGGCAGCCTCTGAGGCAGCAGTGGAAGTTGCATGTGCAATATTATCCAGATGCCTGTTAAATATAAAACAAGAATTGGTTCATTTTCTGTGTGGGATCTGGGCAAAGACACTGCAGGAAAATACCTGATTTATGTTCATCCCTAAGGCTGGAATGAGTTTCACTGTGAGACACATAAAAGATATTGAAGAAGTTCAGCTAAAAGTTTAGTTTCCTAAATCCATCCCAAACCTGCTGCAAAATTAAATGCTCTAAGTTAATACTGGATTATCTGTGATTTATCAGATGTTCAGCCAGACTTTCAAATATGGTAATTCCATCTAATTACATCGGCCTTCTTCAAGTCTGCAACTCACATTTGGATGTTTTAAAGAAATTTTAAGAGTTTTGCAAGTAGTTTGCACATGGGATTTTCTAATTTTCTTGCACATAGGATCAACGCAGTGCCCTGAGAGTGACTAGTGGCAAAATTGTTGCTTGATAAGGGTTGTGAACCCAAAATTATGTCAAAAACCTTGATGCACAGCAGACTTGTAATGTAAAACTTGTATAAAGTCACGCTCTTCAACTCCTAAATGCAGGGAATGGGGAGATTTCACAGAGTTTTCAGCAGAGGGTTGAACTCCAGCCAGGAGGTTAAACCTGCTCCACCGAGTGCCGCTCGCCACGGGTGGAACATGAGGCTCTGAAGTGATTCATGCCACCCGTCCTTTCACCCTGAAGTTCTGTTGCATGAGAAGGTCTGGGGCTCAGCTGGAGTGAGCTGTTTTGATGTTCCACAGGTGTGATGGGGGAGTATGAGCCAAAGATTGAGGTGCGTTTTCCAGAAACAACCTACGCAGCCAAGGGCTCCTCTGTCAGACTGGAGTGCTTTGCCCTGGGAAAGTAAGAGCTTTGTTTTTATTAATTGTGGGGTTTAACACTGCTCCTTTCACGTTAGAATTATTCTGGTCAGAACGGGGTTTGTGAATCTCATGGTTTTTTAACCTTGCTTTGATTGTTTCTGTGCCGTGTGCTCCCAAGGAAATGAGGGGGAGCACTGGGCTATAACTGAGGCTCACGTGGGTGCAGCTCGAAGCAGGGGGAGGGAATGTGGGAAGAGGAGGGAAAACAGAACAAAGATTTTCTTTCCTGAGAGTAGTTTTGACTCTGAGATGAGACCTGACTCCAGGTGATGGTGCTCAGTGTAACTGCAGCCTCACCCCTGACAGGTATCACAATAAGAATGGTTTTTTTTCTTGTGTGACATCATAGAATCACAGACTGGTTTGGTTGGAAGGGACCTTAAAGCTCATCCAGTTCATCAAGTTTCAACCCCCTGCCCTCAGCAGGAACACCTTCCACTGTGCCAGGCTGCTCCAGCCCCAGTGTCCAGCCTGGCCTTGGGCACTGCCAGGGATCCAGGGGCAGCCACAGCTGCTCTGGGCACCCTGTGCCAGGGTCTCACCATCCTCACAGGGAACAATTCCTTCCTAATGTCCCATATAAACCTATCCTTCTTCAATGTGAACCCATTCCCTGTGTCCCATCACGCCATCCCATGTCAATTGTCTCTCTCCATGTTTCCTGTAGCTCCTTCAGGCCCTGCAAGGCCACACTGAGGTCACCCCAGAGCTTCGCCTGTGCAGGTGAACAATGCCAGCTGTGCCAGCCTCTCCTGCCAGCAGAGCTGCTCCATCCCTCTGCTCATCCTGGAGCCTCCTCTGGGCTCCCTTATTGCTAAAATCAAACGTGGGCAATCAGGCTACGTTTGAAGAGTATGTGGGATGGATCTCCTGACCCTCCTGTCTCCAAAGCAATGCTGAGGAGCCCTGGGAAGACCCAGCAGCAGCCCTTCCTTCCAAAAATCCATTTTCCTGCATTTTTCTGTGTTTTCTTGCACTGCTGTGCCTGTTCCCAGCTGCAGTGGTGGCTCAGGCAGCTGCTCTGCATTCAGGGAGCAGCTGGGGGACTGAATCACTGTAACCAGCCCACAAACCCCAGTCTTTCCACTGAGCATCATTGGAAAAGCCCAAATAACCCTGAGATTGTTGACCTCTATTTAGTTTAAGTTCACTTTGACAATCCATTTTAAGGCTGTAAGCTTTTAAAGTGTTTAGAGCTTTCCCAGGGGTTAAAAGCCTGACTTGCAGACAGCACAAATTAATCAAATATTCCTCTGGAACCTAGGCTGGCAAGTAGAAAAATAAAGCAAATAAAAAGTTAATAAGATTGAAATGGCCTTGCCTTTCAGATGAGATTTCTATACAAACTAATACTACAGCTAATTTTCATTAAAGGCATATGCACTTTTTTGGCCCAAAAGCAGTACCAGACTTTAGCACTCTTGGTAAAGATGATTTTCTTTCCCAAATACTGTCAAGCTACTTCTCTTTAAATACCTCCTTAATTGTGTGTTAGTCCGTGCAGGCTCTACATTTCAAGTTGTCATTTCTTATTTCCATCTGTTGCATGGAAAGCATTGAACAATGATAGAGAAAAAACCAGGAAATGAGATGTACAAAGCACTGACATCTTAGTGAAGGGGTAAAGATGGGTCATGTTAACGTGATGAACAGATTTTGCCATTTTAAGAACATCTTAAGGAGAAAAAAGGGGACTGAAAGGACATATGGATAATGAGATCCCTCAGGGAGACCCTTCTATGCAGTGCTTAGGAATGCCTGAGAGGGTTAATGCAGCTTTAATGTGGATTTTCTTCTTCATGTGCAGCTGAAAGCAGTGCTGCCAGACTTCCCTGGAGTTATCCTGCTTAAATACCAGAGATCTATGGCCAAAATCCACTTTCCACACACTCTCTGGTGTCACACTGCTGATGTGCACCCTGTGTTGGAGGTGCTGCTTGGGAGCAGAGGTTCTTGGGTGGTGACACTGGAGAATTTCTCACAATCTCTCCTCTTAAATTTTATTTTTAGAAGTTCAATGTCTCATACAGAACTGCACAGGTTTCAGTCTGTGGGTTTTTTTCCTCCCTAAACAGAGCCTTAAACCACTTTTTCACCAACATGTCCATAGTGGAAAAGCTTTATTTCAGAGCTGGCACTTAGATGTGAATAAAGCAAGCAAAACAGATTGCAGGTGAAATACTCTTAACTTATTAGATAAGGCCAGTTTTCTAGAGGTATGCAGGTGATTAGTGGCATTGTGAAAAGCTGGAAGTTTCCTGCCTCCAACTGTTTACAATTGCAGGCAGAACCATCTAAATGCAGCAGCACCTTCAGATTCCCAAACTCCACTAAAACCCTGGCCCCTGCTATTGTCTGTTTATGTTAAAATCAATTCAGCCCAGCATTTGTTGAGCTGCACCTCTGATCTGCCACGAGCACCGGTGGTTATTATCTCGCTCAGGTTTCAGAACTGCTTGCCCATTATCCATAATTTTCTATATTCACACTGTTAGGCCGCTGCCTCCGACAATGCCGCGGCTGCTGCTGCCTGGGCGCTGTGAATAACAGAAACCTTTCATGCTGAAGGCAGATCATAGGCAACCTGCTGGGGTTTTGGGCTGCAAAAGTCTTAAATGAAAGCAGTTTTGTGGTATTTAGAGAAATAGCGTCCCTTTTCTGTGTGGAACAGCAAATCACACCAATTGGGCCTCGCTCAAAAGGCACTTCCACAGTTCAAGTGCAGCTAGGAGAGGCCAGGCTCATGGATGGGTTTAAAACTTGGTTTAAAACATCTTAAAGATGCCTTTTTTTAACATGGGGGAGCTCAAAGTCACCCAGATGTGCTCCTGTGGGGCACCCTGGGGTAGGTGCATTCCACATAGATCTGTTGCAAAGCTCTTTTTGCACTTCACATTAAAATATCACTAAGGATTTTTACAAATCATCTACCAGCTCCAGAAATTCTTCTTGTTTTGAGGAAAATAGGGGGTTAAATAAGAATTTCTCCCTGCAAAGAGGGTTTGGAGGAATGGATCCCAAATGGACAAAGGATCTCAGGCCAGTCCTTGACTTTGAACCTTATTTTATAGAGCAGACACCACAAAGAGAAGAGTTTGCAAAGCAAATTAGTGCTCGCTCTGATGGGATTATAAGACAAAGTGCAGCTCTCTGATGAATCTAAACGGGAAAAAAACTGCACCTTATACTTAATCCTTTGAAAGAGGGAAAACTGAAATATGAAATAGTGGCTCCACTATTTCAAATCCTGCAGCCTGTGGCAGTTTAATAGAAGAGATGAGACTTTGTGTTCTGCACCAATATTCATTATGATGACAGTGTTTAATATTATGCCAGGATTAAAAGTCCTGGTTTGGATCAAGCTCTATTAATCATGCCATATATCCAAATTATTGTTCCCTGTCTTTCAGGGGATTGAGCACCATGGAAAGAATTATGTTCAGTTGAGTTACACTGTGCTGCTTTCTGTAGATTTCTCTCAAAATAACGTTTTTTTTTTTTCTGTTGCACAAATAAGAATAGTCCCTGGAAAGAAAATAAGCAAAGTAGTTTCCATGTCTGGTGCACATATTTATTAAACTCTGTCTGTGGTTTATATTTTTCTTCATTCACTTCTCAAAGAAAGGGAAATAATCAGTTCACAATCCCTGCAGATGGGCTGTTGCCAGCTGAGGCTGTAAAAAGCATATGTGAATAATATAAAACAAGATTTCTTTCACCCCAGAATATTCATTTTTCATGGGAAGTTCCCACCTATTCCTTTAAATGTATTCACAGAAGGGGTTTTTTCTAGCAGCTCTTGGAATAAGTAGATAATCACACATCTCCAAGGGGGTTCCAAATAACCATTTTTACTAAATTTACATAAAAATCTCAAGCTTCACCTCTGGTATATTCTCAAGTTGTTGATGTAGGAGGCTTTAAAAAGGTCAGTTATGGGATTCTGAAATCCCACACATGGGGATGACTTTGGGCACCACAAGTGAAGTTTCCAGCCCCCCTTTTCCATCCCTGACCAAAGCAAAGCCTGAGGATTTGTCCTTTCAGGGATGAGCAGATCCCCTCTCACACAGCTCAGGTTGTGCCTCAACACCTTGCAGAAAACTGCTCTTTTCAGGTAATCCATCAGGAGGATCCAAAATTAAATGCTTTAATTATGGTGCTCCTCAGATCCTAATTCTCCCTGGTGTCAGCAGTGATGCTGCTTTCAAAGCTCAGATCGGGCTCATTTGTCTAACGAACCACGGGCTTCATTATCCCAAATGCAGATTGAATTTCCCTTTGAAGGGCCCCCAGATGCACAGGACAAAAGATGAGGCACGGTCCCAATGCATCATCTTTGCTGAAAAAGGTGAAACCTCCCTCATGGTGTGGGTTCTAATTCTGCAGACAAATTAATTTCGCGTTCGCTGTGACAAGAACTTGTCACCAAACCACAAAATATTTTCCATCTCCTTTTCTTTCCCAGTTGGTAACTTATGGTTTTGTGATTCCGCTGCCTGTATGGTGGAATATAAATTAAATTAGTGCTCCTGGATGCTCTGAAGGTTTCAAATAAACTGCAGATTTATGTACTAAGGCACTCTCATATTTATGCACTGTTTTCTTATTTACTCAGGAGAAAGCCAGACTTTGTGTGTGAAGTGTAATAAATTTGGGAAGTGCACTCATTGTTTCTTTATGTATTCCAAAACTTTTTAGGCCCAAGCAGTTAATATTTTTAATCTGGTTATTGGCAGGGACTGAATGACAGAAAGACCCATGAGGGGCAGGGCCACCCCAAAGCTGCAAGGGCAGGCACTGGGCAGGTCCTGGCCTTCCAAGGAATATGAACATGCAAAACAATCCCACAAAAATTCACAAAGCTGAATTGGGTTTTATACACAATTACCTACTTCTAAAGGAAAGTTTCACTCCTTAAAGCATCAATTTCTAAATAGATTGTTTATCCCAAAACCCAATTTAACCAAACTGGTTTTGTTTTTTTTTTAACCTTGAAAGGTTTCACATGGCCTGAGTAAGAGTTGCTCTTAAGATATTTGGTTATAAAGATGGAAACTAGTAGAAAAAAGTGAAACCAGCCAAAAAAAACCTGTTTTCTGCAAAATAGAGTGATTGAAGATGCTGAGAATTCTGTAGCGATGAGGCATCAGTGAAGAAATGCAGATATTCTCTGGGAAGGTCCATCCCATGGAATTGGCTGAGTTATGGATCCTGTCAGATTCTGCTCCTTTACCTGTAGCTCAGATGGAGCTGCTGTCCTGACACAGGAGTTCCTTCTCCTGATAAAATCCAGGCTCCCTGGCAGGAGAACAAAGTGCAGTTAACTATTTATTGTCTTTAAACACAGCAAAGCTGATGAACCGCGATGTTTCTCTCTCCTCCTGCTCAGCTGACATCAGGAGTGAGTGTCAAACACCCTCATGTTTGGCCAAAAACGAGCCGAGCTTGCCTTGAGACATCCCCAAGGATGTGATTAAAAGTCTGTGGTGTGGAGAAGGAGATCAGGGGAATGCCTTCTGCTCAAACCTTGGCCAAGCTGACAGAAGGGGCCTTTTCCCACCTAGCACTGCCTCTGGCCTTGGTGTCAGCACAGAATTCCCTCGTTCATGAACAGCCAGAGCTGAGAGAAAACAAATGGCTGAGAGAATAGGAAATATGGAGATGAAGCTCTTTCAGGTGGCAGAATGCATCGAATTATTGCTTTTTTTTCCTCCCACACGGCTGTTGGTTCCCTTTAATCTCTTTGTTATAAAAAAAAAATAAAATTAAATCCAGAAGAGACGCCTTTAAAGCAAGTAGTTAAACGCTCCTGGCATTCTGCAGGCTGCTGCTGCACAGTTGCTGCTCCCCCAGTGTTGAATATGCAGGAGGATTTGAAGAGCCAGCCGTGCTCTCCTTGCTGTGGATCAATCCCAGCCAGGCTGGGAAGCTCCCCTGGCTGTTTTTCCTGCCTGGAGCACAGCAGTCATGAGCCAGGCTCAGTCTGCACTAGAGCTGTGCTCCTTTTAAACAGCCAAAAGTACCTTGCTTTATAATAACTGAATAAATAACTGAATAAATGACTGAAACTAACTGGCTGTAGAGAAATCCTGCAGGAATGCTGGTGTGCAGCATTAGTCTGGAGGAAAGAAGGCTTGAGGGAAGCCACGTTGCTCTCTAAAAACACCTGAAGGGAGCTTGAGCCAGGTGGGGATGGGCTCTCCTGACATGACAACAGCCTCCAGCTGCACCAGGAGTGCTTTGGGTTGGATTTTAAGAAAAATTGGTTCCTTGAAAAAGCAGAGAAACACTGAAGTTCTGGAGTCACCAGCCCTGGAAGGCTTCAAACCACGAGTAGATGTGGCACCTCCTGATATGGTTTAGTGAGCAGGTGGAAGGTTGGACTTGATGATCTTGGAGGTCTTTTCCAGCCTGAATGACCCTGTGATTCTGCGCCAAGGTTTCTGGAGGAGGCAGCACCTTTTAACAATTCACTCAGAAAGAACAAACTCTTATAAATTCCCTGGGAAGGAATGGTATTAAACAACATCTGAAATAGCTTTTGGTCTTGATGGAAAGGACAGTTAATAAAGGTGGTGGTGACAGTGGCTGTTGTCCAGAAAGATCTGGAATTTTTTTAGAATTTGAACCAAAATGGTGAAAAGTAGAATAAAATCTCAGTTTTGCTTTGCAGCCCTTTGACTGGTTAATAATATCTGACATGTCCCAGTCACTCCTGTTTGTAGGAAATTGTTCAGAGAACTCACATTTCTCCCAGCTCATGGTTCTTCTTGCTGAGAGGGAAGTTGTGAACATCACAGACATGCGGACTCAAAATGCAGAAATCAGGCAGAAACTTCCTGAATTATTAAGAAATTAATCCATTCTGTATTTGTGACTTGATTTCTTTGTTCAATAAACAAGGACTTGAACTTTAATAATTTAAGGTGCGAGCAGTTACAGTCTCTGCTAAAGAGGAATAAATCCTTTGTAAGTCAGCACTGCAGGCAGAGACCTTGGAGACTGGAAACAAGGACTTGTAACTTCCATGAAAGTTGTGTTTTCAGCTGCTGTGGATGTTACTTCCAGTGGAAAAGAAGTCAGCATTTAGTCAAAGCCCCTGTAAAAAGCTCAAAATTGAATTTGTTAGAAAAAGCAACTTATTTCAGTTTGCAGAAACAGCGAACAACTGTGAAATCCATGACTATTAATATTTCAAAGTGTTTTGGTGACATAATAGATCATGAAAGTGAGGCTCCTATGGTTTGTGATATTACCAGAAATCCAAGATGTATTTATAGCTGCCTTCACACTTCACTGTTTTGTGTTGTATGGGATACATTGATCCAAATATAAATGAAAATGATAGAAAGCTTCAAAAACATGAAAAAAGATATATTCCTTTTTTGTCTCTATCTCTTTCCAGCCTCAATGTTCTGTTCTTTCCTCTCCTCACTCAATTCTCTGTCTGCTCTCTTCTACCTTGGCTCCTGCTTTTTATATTTAGATTTATTGGTATTTTTAGATCTTTTGAAATCTCAGCCAATATTTCCTATTTTGGGGTGTGAAAATACCTTTAGTGCTACAGGGAATTTGTTTGCTGGGAGAACCAGTCAATAATTCAGAACTTCTGTGGTGTTTACTTGGACTTGCAAAGTCATTGCTTCAGTGTCACAGGGTTTAAAAACAGGTTTGAGCCCCAGGTAAGGGTTACTAAGGGGAAAACACAAATTGGCCTAAGGAAAAATCATAGAATTGGCTGAGGATCTCATCCCACTTTGGACCTGTGCTCCTAAATAAATTGGACATGCTATAAAATCTCAGTCTTATATGGACCTCTGTATGTCACGCTTAGGAATTATTTATTTTAAAAAAATATTGCTACTCTCAAGAAAGGATTTTACATTCTTTTTCCTCTGCTGTAACCAATGCTGTCTCTTTTTCTCCAATAAATACAATTCTTTAGTCCTGTCCCAAGTATTAGCTGGAAGAGATCTGATGGAAACTCCTTGGCAAAGAAAATCCAACACAACAGGACCGGGGGAGTTCTTGAAATCCCCAACGTTGAGCAGGAAGATGAAGGTTCCTACGAGTGCATCGCAGGAAACACCCGAGGAATAAACATTGCAAGAGGTCAATTACTTGTCTATGGTAAGCAGATTAAGTGAATTTTGGTTTTTAATAAAGAGCAGGATGGTGTTCTGCTGTATTGTGCAGATGAAGTCTCTCAGCCCCTTCCTGGAGGTAGAAAGTGCATGTCAGGTTAAGCTGATTAAAAACTGATTGGGGGCTCTCAGTGACCTTCACTGAGTTACAGCCTCAGCAAATAGAGATATTTTACATCAAAGCTCGGACTGGAAGTGTGGGGAGTTGGAAATGGTAATAAAAGGCAGAGAGGAATCCCTGTGCACGTGTGTGAGCCATTAAAGGCAGGCAGGGATCAGTGTCCAGCAGAGATGCAGGGCAGGGAAGGATTTGGGAGCTTTGCTCTGTGGCAGTGAAGGTGATTTCTCCTCCTCTGCTGTCCCATAAACACATGAGGACAAAGCAGAGGGAACTCACCTCATTCCTCCTTCTCCTTCTAGCCTGGCTAAAAGTGGAGAATAATCTGGGAATCCTCTCCCTTTCCCTGTCCCTTCCTGTGGGCAGTGACTCCCTGCAGTCCCAGTCCCACGGGATGGTCCCTCATAGCCAGGGTGAATGATGTCTCTTTAGTGGAACTCTTAACACCCAGGGAAAGCAACATATTTGGACAGGAAAAAGAGGAGAGATCTTTTCTTTACCTCATAAATCTTTCAAAGGAGAAGGCAAAAAAAGAAAATGAAACATAACAGTGAGGAGAAAAAAAATCACAGCAAGCGAGACTGAGCCTCCAGTTAACATCTGTTGAGAAGACTCTGGCAAGTATTTTCCTTTTTTTTAAGTAAATCTCTTCTAATGAAGAGATGCAGGCTTTGCTGATAAGCTACCAGGCTCCTGCAGCCATGGCTAATATCAAGATATATGCCAGGAATAGAACAGTCTGCTGCTGGTTTAAATATTTCATTATTTCCTTGCTTTCAGGGGGTAGTTTTTGCTCTCGTTGCTCACTAATTTTTTTCACCACGTCAATCAAGCAGTTCCATTAAAATTAAGTTCAGTAGATTACCTGGCCGTGATTGATAACAGCACAGGCAATTATAAAATTATGATCAGTTAATTCAATCTAAAACAATGTGCTTATTAACTGTGCTTTGTACATTAATTAATAGCTGTTCACAGAGCAATGTATAAACAGCACTCTTGAAGCCTTGGCATGAGGTTTTTTTGTCATATTAGGAGTGTGCTGGTGAATTATCTCTGTAATTGATTTCCTCTTGCTCCTTTTCTGTTCTCTGGGGGTTTTCCTCTGGAGGAAGGCTGTCTCCAAAAAATAGGGATTCTTTCCTGGACACTGCTTTCTGTGTGAACCCTCCTGAGAGCAGTAAAAAACTAAATGTAATTAGAATACTTTTAAGCAGGGTGAACTCTGTCCTTATAGGATCTTTGAGGATGTTATAGGATCTAAAGGGGCTCCAGGAGAGCTGGAGAGGGACTTTGGATAAGGGATGGAGGGACAGGACACAGGGAATGGCTTCCCACTGCCAGAGGGCAGGGATGGATGGGATATTGGGGAAAATAATTCCCTTTGAAGGTGGGGAGGGCCTGGAAAAGAATTCCCAGAGCAGCTGGGGCTGCCCCTGGATCCCTGGCAGTGCCCAAGGCCAGGCTGGACAGGGCTGGGAGCAGCCTGGGACAATGGAAGGTGTCCCTGCCACGGAATGAGGTGTTATTTATTCTCCCCAGGTCTCACCTCCACCTCTGACCTGCCAGCAGCTCTAAATGTCAGCCTTCCCAAGGGAATTCCTGCTCAGCTCAGCCCTTGAGGCTCAGTTGTTTACAGAGCTCCTGGGTGATTCCTGCAAATCCTGCTTTTACACCTCAGTGAATTTCTTTAGAGGAAGACTTTGCAGAAATTAGGTGTCTTGGTGCTTTCCTGAATTTCAGGCATCTAAAATAAACATTTCTGCACATTTGGCCATAAAAATTGATAAAATCTCAACCAAACTCCTTACCCATTAACCACTTGATTTATAACATTTTCCCAGGCTTGCCCCAAAGTTTAATGCCAAGGAATTGTTGTACAGAATTCACTTGCAGTATAATAAAAATGTGTTGAACAGATATTAATTAGCCCTGCTCAGTTCATTAATTAATGGCAGCATACCTCAAGCAAAATCACTTTTTTCCTGCTTAAAATGCTTTGCATATTCTTTTCAGCACCCCCTGAATGGGATAAAAAAATCCAAAATGCCTTTCTGTCTCTCTATGACAGTTTATTTTGGGAATGTAAGGCAAGAGGAAAACCAAGCCCTTCCTACAGCTGGTTAAAAAATGGCCAGCCCCTCATGTCAGAGGTAAGATTCTTGTCTCCTTTGATTTCTTCCTCATCTTTTTTTTTTTAATTGTTTTTTGTTTTTTCATTATTTAATTTCACAATATATTAAGTTTCCAAAAAAAAAAAAATAGGTAAAGATTAATATAGCAAAATAAATGTAATAGCACAAACTCTTTGCAACACAGAGCCCAATTCTTGGTCTTCATCTTTATTGGAAATGTATGAAATTGCAGTTTAGAGAGAGAGAAACACCAATTTCTTCATGTGAATTATCTAATTGCTACAAGATATAGCTGTAGGTATAGAACGGCTTAAAAATACGAATTATAATTGGTGAAAGAAACACTAAATACATTTGTAGACATAATCTGCAGTTTGGGGAGCTGGTAGGATGCCAAAGGACTGGAAGAGGATTCCAGAGCTGGAATTGCAAAATGCTCAGCATTGAATTGCACTTTTCTTCTGTTTCTGTTCCAAATTAGTAGCTGGGTGGACCTTTGGTCTGGTGCAGAGTGCTGCTCTCCTGCTGAGTTAATCCTTTACCTTAATTAATCAGACAGCTCTGAAAATCAGCTAATTTGGGGGGTAATATTTCCTGTGCTTTGTAAAAGGATAATCCAAAGAAAGGCACGTAAAGGTAAAAGGAAGAGCTGGATAAATGCAAAATGTCACTTGAAAGGACAAAGTGGAAAGGGAAGTAGGAGTGCAGGAGAAGAGGGTAAGTTTGGAGCTCACACACTTGAGAACCTTGATCAGATCCTTCATCAGCCAGGTCTTTGGGAGCCCAGCTTCCAGGCACAATCCCTGCATTCCTGTGCTGGCCAAGCTCTGGCACATCCATCTCCAGCCTTCAGCTGGTGGCATCCTCATGGAGAAGGACTTCAGTGATAGGAAGCTCTTTGCATTCTGCTGAGGCCAAGTTTCCCTTTTTTTGTTGTGTTTTTCTTATGGAGCATCCATCCAGCATCTCTGGGGCACACAATGGCTCATCTGTGAGGCATTTTCACTTGGATGGAAAAAAATAATTCTGTGATTAATTCCTGCCTAGCAAGAGCACATACAGGAGAATTTCCAAAACATATGGGCTAAATTAGCACCTGCTGGGCTGCAGAACCAGCATTTATTTGATTTAGTTGTACTTATTTTAAGTAGTTGGAGTGGGGTCCAATCTTCCATATAATTTTCTGCTGGATCAGTCCTAAACAGACCCAACCTCCATCTGGGGAAAATAGCCAGAATTTACCTGGACTGCAATTTTTCTGAACCTGCTCATTGTAGTCATTGTCACCTTTTTCTGAGCAAGATTATCTTGTTTCTCTCTCTTTGAAGGCAGCAATATTTAGAGTCTGTCACTCTTCAATTGCACCGTTTCAATAAAGAGGAATGAAACACTCACAGACACATTTTCAACCAGCATTTTCACAGTACTTACAGTGTGCTGTAAATGCAATTCTTCAGGCAACAAAGTGCTGGATGTTATTGCTCAATGGACAGAATGGACACTTTGGAGGGGAAAGTACAAGGGAGATGTAATAAAATATTCAGTTTGTCGCAGCACCCTGCGTGTCGGAATTCTCCCAGAAAGAAATAACATCCAGATGCTTTTCACCCTGGGGCTGATCCTGATTGTCTCCTCTTTGTCAAACCTCTCTGCCTGACCACCTGGCTGGTCACCCCAGCATTCTCCCTGCTCCTCTACACGGTGTGCTTTATTCTTCCCTTTGTCTGCACAGCTCAAAAGGGCCGGCAGAGAACGGTGGGGGATTTGGGATAAGGATGGAACACGAGCCTTGCTTCAGACAGGGGGTTTTGTATTCAAAGGATGTTTGTAAAAATAGAATGCATTGAGAGGACAGCAAACAGCCTGGAGGTAAAACTAAGTATGCAAAAGATATCTGTAGTGAGAGCCTCGGAAAAAATTATCAGAGGCTAAGTAATGTAATGTTGTTAATTAGTTTGCCACACACCAGCCTTGCAGCCCCAGGCTGTGCTCTCATCACATTTCCAAGCTAAACAAGCTTGGGCTGGGTCAGTTCAGGGTTGGGAGACCTGCAAGGAAAAGCTGGGGTGTTGGAAAACATGCCCTGGATGTGTGTGCTGACNAAGGCCAGGTTGGACACTGGGGCTGGGAGCACCTTGGGATACTGGCAGGTGTCCCTGCCATGGCAGGGGGTGGAAGGGGATGAGCTTTAAGATCCCTCCAACCCAACCCATTCTAGGATTCTGTGACAGATGTTTAGCACTTCACAAACACATTTGAGATGCTTGTGGCTGTTCATCAAACATGGAGTGCATCCCCTAACTGTGTACTCCAAAATCCTCCATTCCTGCTCCAGAGGCAGGAGAGCCAGGCTAAATGAGTAGCAGCATCCTCCCCGTGATATCTGCTGTTCCAGCTTGCACTTGGTGATGGGATTTATATTCCCCCTGGGTATCTTCCAAACTCATCTGTTTGGGGGAATGTTTTTTTTTTTTTCTCCTTCTCAGTGCTCCACTTTGCAGTACAGCTATTATTGTCTCCAGAGGGTAGTAATTGTAAAATCACAAGATATTTAGCTTTAAGTTATGATTGCAGCATGAAACAGGCTTTTTTCTGTTTTCCAAAGCATATCAAGTAAAACTTCTTTTAATACACCACATTCCAAGCTCTGGTCCAAATATACCCACTGTGCAACTTCCTCTATTTCAGCAGAATTGCTGAAGAAAGTTGGTGTGTGTAGAAATCCAGGCCTGGAGGAGAACGCTCTCCCTGTGCTCTGAGCAGCTGCCTGGGGCTTTCCAAGTGGAATTCAAGTGTTGGTTTTCAGTGGAGCTTTTCCAGTGGCTCATTTTTCTGTGACTCAGGGTGAGAGGATGTTCAAAATGTCCCTGTTATTGGAGCACCTCTGTGTCCTGTGGAGCTTTTCTCATCAGCTGGGATTATCACCATCAGATTTATCTGATGGGATGATGGAATGATGTTCCACCAGCCAGCGATGAGGTGCTGCCTCTCAGGATCCAGGTGGAAAATGCTCCAGGCTCCCAGTGTGGAGCATCCCTACAGGTAGCTCTTTCTGTGCCACCTTCATGGAGAAGGATAACAACAGATTCCCAGCTCAGCAGTGCAGGGAAACACATGGAAAACCTGGACAAACCCACCCAAAGCCACTACTGCAACATGAGCCTGGATTTCCTGAAAAGTTGGAAGAGCTCAGAGGGCTGGAAATACAGGCACCACCACACAGAGAGGTGCACATCCCATTTCTGATGCACCCACCCTCATTGCTCCCAAGAAAACCACATTTCTGCTTCTGAATCCTGATCAGGTGCATCAGTGGGATACTAAAATATCTTTTATTTGTTCGCTCATCGGCTCTGTCAATGTTTTCCCTTGTTTTTCTCTGATCAGGAAAGAATTCAAATAGAAAATGGGACTCTCCTCATCCCCATGCTGAATCTGTCAGACTCAGGCCTTTATCAGTGCGTGGCAGAAAATAAATATGACACCATTTATGCCAATGCTGAGCTGAGGGTGATCGGTGAGTAAATGTCACTAAAATGTGCAGGTATCAGTAAAAAGGACACTTGTTGAAAAAAATTTGAATTTAAGAAAAGAGGAGATGAAACCTGGCAGTTCAAGCCTGATATTTCTTTGCTTTTCACTCACATAAAAATGTATTTTTTTAAGTTTAATTTCATGGCTTGTTGGGGGAAGAATCTAATCCATGTGTGATCTTTTTTTATTATCACATATACACCAGTTTAATGAATGCTGTTTCTCACTCAGTTTGAGTTATTAATAGTTATTCTGCAGGTTTTTAAAGTTATTTCAGAAAGCAGGGGAAATAGTTTTAGCTATAAACAAAGAGCATATGGCAAATATGGACATAAACAATTAACTTGGAACAAGGAATCTCATTAATGATAACCAGAAATGAACATGAATGGAACTTGCTCATGTATTGTAAAAGTATTCTTTTACGAAATGTAAATGTAAAATGTAAAGTTTGCTCAACAGCCAAATATCAGTGAAGCTGGTAAAACACAGACTTCAGGAGCACCCAATGTCTTGTGTTTTCTCCTTGTTCAAGAGTGAATTTTCACATAAGGTGCTGGAAAAATAAACATATTTTCAGAAAACAGACTAGGTCTGTGAAAAGAAAGCCAGAGTAGAGCTGTGCTTGTGACAGAATACTCTCTGCAGATGAATATATGTGGCTGGATCAGGAGTGTGAGGTTTATCCTGCTTGGGAATCTTGTCTTCCATCATGGATCGACCAGTTCTCCCAGTCTCCAGATTTCCTCAGGAAAGTTTGTCAGAGCACACAGTTCTAGGTAGACAGCTTTAGGAACAGAATTAGAATTCTTTGCTATTTAGATACATTTTTAATGTTAGATTTAGATTTACTTTTACAGAAATCTAAAAACCAAAACAATAATTGAATTCCCTGGCTGAACTCAAAGAGAAGAATTTGGCAAGTTCATTTAGTACATCTCTTCTTCCTTCTCTCTCTTTAGCTGCAGCCCCCGATTTTTCCAGAAATCCCGTGAAGAAGCTGTCTGTTGTTCAAGTTGGAGGGGAAGTTACAATCGGTTGTAAACCCAGTGCTTCTCCCAGAGCTGCTGTTTCCTGGAGAAAGGGCTCGGAGGTTCTGCGCCAGAACAAAAGGTACGGGCAGCAACCAGCGACTGGGCCGCTGAATTTTCTCTGTTTTGACATCATTTAAAGCTGATTGAAGCACAGCTGGCTCAGGATTGCTTTTAGCAGCTCGTTGATGGGAATGCCAGAGGCCTCTTTGTCTTTAGGGTGGCCATGGAGCTCTGTGGGTACAAAGCAGGGTGAGCGCCGGGCCGGAGCGAATCCACGCGGGCGACGATTGCGCGATCCATACGTTTGTGCTCAGCATCACTTAATCCATGGCCAGCCACGGGGCTGGAGGGAATCAGCTTCACAAGGAGACAGCCAGGGAGGTGGGATGTGCCCCCAGGCTGAGGCAGAACTGCTGTGCAGCTGTGCAGGCTGTACAATAACCCCTGGCCCCCCGGCCTGTCACTCCCGTTCAGGCAGGATTGAGCCGCTGGCCCAGCAGTGACGCGCCCTCGCCAACTGGTTTGGGTCAGGTGGGGTGTGGTGAGGACTGATTCCTTATTGCTGAGCTGCCAGGAAGCATCTCCATTATTGTATTTCAATGCCCTCAGGCACAGGGTGGGATTGTTGGGGTGGACAATCCCCATGGAGTTGGACTCCATGATGCCTCTGGGTCCCTTCCAGCTGAGGCTTTTCCATAATTCTGTAATGCCACACTAATGGCAATTAAATGGGGGAATATTAAAATCAAAGGGTCTTACTGACAGAAATGAGGGATATTGTATGTAACATAGAGCCCTGAGGATATTTCCATACACAAATGGAGACAGATGGATGAAATGGGCAGCAGTGTCTTCAGAAGTGCTGAGAATGTCTGAGAGTCCTTCTCAGCATCTCTTTCAGTTCACAAATACCACAGCAACCCTCCCTTGTCACATTCTGTTGTCAGCCTTTGAAATCTATAATCAGTAATTCATGAAGCTCTGGCAATGGAACACCAGATTTTCACACAGGACCACTTGCTCAACGAGGTTACTTTGGGTCACATCAGACTTAAAATGATGATCATTCTCTAAAACATTATCCCAAACCGTAACACACAGAATTGTTTCCCTATGCCACGCTGCAGGAATGTACAATAGAGGTAAATCACAGGAGTATTTATGGAAGAAGGAGCAAATGTGAGAATTTTACATAGGTGCTGCCAATGGAACAGAGAAATTTGGGTGAGCAATCCATCCCATGTCCATAGAGAACTTTCCAATGGCTTTTCCCCCCTTTAGTAGTGGCCATTTTATTTTCATTTTAACCACTCACGATGGAAAACACTTTTTTAACCAGTGTTTAATCAAATTTTTATTTGTCTTCTGATTGTATTTTGATTGTATTGCCTATTCCAGAGGCTGAACTAAGCCTGGATCTTGAGGTTCCACTACTCTGATATTCCCCACCTGATTTATTGATAAAAGAAATATTTACACACTCCGTACAGTATTTACTTGTGCTCCTGTATTAATTTACCAACAATAATTCTGAGCACACTGTAATTTCTGAGTATCCCAGAAGGCTCCTGCTGCTGGGCAGGAGCAAATAACAGGAGCAGGATTTACAAAGGAGACAGAGTTTAAACTCTCTGCATGCACATTATTGCCAGTGTGGCCACTGGTGCAAAGTGGAATTTATGAGGCTGTTTGATTATTAAATGACAAACTGGCTATTGCCATGGTTTAAAAAGGATGGGAAATAAATCATCAGCACAGTGTTAGTCCAGAGATCTCCCTGACAGAAAACAAAATGAAATAAGGGTTTGTGTGGCTGTAAAGTACATGGCTAATTAAAGTGCTGGAATTAAACATAAAAAGAGAGGGAACATGGTCTGCCTTTCTCCACAGATATGATTAAACCCTGACAAAGCCTATTTCTGCTCCCATTTTATCGTGCTGCAATTATAACCTTTATGGGCTCTTTTATTGGCCTTTTTAAAAATATTTGGTAGGGTTATAGTTGCTAAAAAAAGGAAAAACCAATCCCATCCAGTTCTGGCAGCCGAACTGTGATGGGCTCATTCTTAAATAAGTCAGATCATGCAGCTGCTTTTAAATTATTTAGAGAAAATTAATCTTTTGTTAAAGAAATAGTGAAACCAGACCTATTCCACCCAAAGGGGGAAGAATATTCCTTCATTTTCATCTTTTTCCTTTCACTCCTGATAATAGTTTAGTCCTGAATGTGTGGTAACCACTCTCCCTGATCAGCTGAACTCTTGATATCACAGGAGAACTTTCCTTTATATTAAATTCGGTTTGTAAGTGTGTAAAGAGAAGTGTGCTAAATAGGAGCACTAATTATTAGATTTCCCATATTAATAGATACACAATTAAATATTTTTAATTAGATTTCTTCTGAGTTCTTGAGGTCATTTTTAAGTTTACGAAGCTGCAGTATTTGGGCCCCTGGTCTCTGAAAAATATCTTAGAATTTTTTGAAGGGTAATTTTCTGCATTTCTTGGCGGGGTTCAGCAATGAAGGTCCTCAGCCCTCAGTCCTCTCTTCAGGGCAGAGTTTTCTCCAGCCCCACTTGTCTTTCCCATCCTTTCTGTGGCTCAGACCCCCCATTGCTCAGCTCTTCAGCAGCTTGTCTGCTCTCATTTCTGGAAAACACTTTATTGCACTTGAAGCACACATGTAAATCCTGCAGAAAATGCCAAAATAATAATTTTTTTTAATGTTAGATGGTGAAATAAAGCCTGGACATACCAGTACCAGATCTGCTTATTGTTCCCAGCCCTCTCCATTGAGTGTTTCCCTTCCAAATTTTCAGCAATAACTCCATTCCACCCTTATTGGCAGGGCTCAGGCCCTGAGTAATGGGATTTATCCATGGTCCATGGTGCTGGCACCTGAGAGAGGGAATTCCAGGTTATCAGCTGCAGGAATCCAAGGGAAATCCCACAGCTGGCTCCTCCTGGCTGGTTTTCCCTGCTCCCTCCTCATGTGATATCCACCAGTTCAGCTTCAGGTGCTCTCTTGGTCAATTATCCTTCTTCTTTGGGTCAAAATCTGGAGAAATGGGGTTTGGGGAGCAATGCCACTTCTGCAAGGAAGAGCTGTTTGGCCTTTGTGGAATAAAGAACTTTTCCTGACGTGTGCTGTGGGTTTTAGCTCAGTGTAGCAAGGAAACACAACAAAAACCAAGCTTTATGCTCCAAACTCCCTTCCCGTGGAGTCTGACACAGATTTCAGCTATTTTCATGTGTGTCACATCCTCAGTGCATGCAACAGGAGTTTTCTTCATCTCTCTTCTCGCTTCTATCCCCTCGTATCCAACTGAGGAAACAGAAGAGAAGAAAGGAACAATTCATATATTAAATAAAACAAATTTTCAAGTCTAGACACCGATCTCATCACAAACGTCTGTCTTCGTGCCTTCAGTGAATTCAGATTTGGGACTCTCATGGAAAACTTATTGTACAAAAATTCCTTTTGATGGAAGCATTTTAATGAAAGGGAATTGGGCCTGGTTTTGCTTTGCCAGAGAGAGGTGCTATTCCCCCAGCCTGGGCTGAGGATCCCCAAGCACTGCAGTGAATGCATGGAAACATATGGGATTCACTTCGCTCGGAATTTCAATGAGGAGAGCTGAGGGAAAACTGAGAAATGAGGTAGGCTGGAAGAATGCATTAGTCATATACAGCACTTTCCATGCATTAATAATCAGTAATAAGCAAATATTCATAATTTAAATTGTTTTTGGGGGCCTGGGCAAGGAGTACATTTAGAGATCATAAAATATGCTCAATACTTGTTGGCTCCAAGTCTTGCTTGTAGGACACAGCTCAGTCCCAGTTCTGTGAAGGATGGGAATGGATCCTCTGCCATAAATAAAGCTGGTGAATTCTGTGTCCTGGGGCACACTTGGTTTTGGTGTTTTACACTCAGGTTATTGCCATTACTCAGAGGAAACTGGGAAAACAATGAGGTGGGAAGCTGCATTTCATCAGCACTGTGGAAAGAGAGCAGAGCAGATGTGATGAGTGGGGGAATTATCTGGGAATTGCTGAGTTCCTGGAGTATCTGGGGATTGCTGAGTTCTTGGAGCTGCTGAGGAGTTCTCCTGCTCCCAGGGGAACAGCCAGGACCCAGCAGGTTTCCTTAGGATCTGTTCTCCCACCGCCCTCTGAGCACTCTGGGCCACCCCTTGCTTGTGCTTTCCTTCTGCTCCTCCACTGCTCAGATTCCAAAACCAGCAGCATTTTAACACATTTAAACTTTCTTTTTTGTTATTTGGGAAAAGGATTGTTTTGTGTCTGTGGATGGAATTAGACAAGCAGGGAGTTTAAAAGTCTGCAGCTCGTCCTGAGGAGCAGCTCCAGTTTCTGTTCCCTGTGACAAGGACAGGGAATGGTTGGAGCTGTACCAGGAGAGTTTAGGTTGGATTTTTGGGGAAGGCTCTTCCCCAAGAGGGTGCTGGGCACTGCCCAGGCTCCCCAGGAAATGGGCACAGTCCTGAGGCTGCCAGAGCTCCAGGAGTGTTTGGAAAACCCTCCCAGGGTGGGATTTTGGGGTTGGACTCTGCTCCTTGTGGGTCCCTCCCAGCTCAGCTTCTCCTGTGATTATTTGGTAAACAGGAGAAGTCCTCACTCAATGCCCTGATCAAACACAGCACACAAAATGCATTGTCTGTGAAACAGCGTTTCAGCTCCAACCAATTTGAGCAGAAATGTGTCAGGACAGTTCAGCAAACTTCAGGGAAACATTTCAATTACCAGAATGTCAATGCTGTTGGTTTAGCTTCAGAATATCCGTTATCCTTAAAAATAAATAAAAAAATCTGCTTAGGGAGGAATCAAGACCAAATGGATAGAAAATTCTAAAATTTACACTAGTCTGCTAACAAAGGAGGAGATTGATGGCACTTGACTATTCTTTAGCTGAAGTCAATATGCAGCCTAAGGGAGTTATTTACTTGTTCTTGGCAGGTGCCTCCCTCTCAAATGAGACACCAAACTTAGATGAGCAAAGCTGAGGGAATGAAACCCATCCACAGTGTCTGAAAAAACCCTCAACTGCCTTGAAGTCAAAGCAGATGAGTAGCACAGGCAAAGAGGAGTCAGGCTGCTTAGTGCCACAAACCTCCCTGCTTTCCTCACCCGCTGCTTGCACATAAAATACCCCAGATATTTGCATGCAGGTACCAAGTTCCATATAAAATCTATTTTTCTTATGATATTCCAGAACTTGCTGTTCTATTCCCAGCTTTCTACAGCAATGCAGCTGGGTGAATAGCACTGGGATATTAATTTTACTATTATTTTATTTTTAAGTCTGGTTTTTGAAGCCTGGATTAAGTGTGTCTCTGTTTTTTATCCCCCTTGCTTCTCCACCACGAGGAGTTTTGCATAGCTTTGATGAGATGCCTTAACCCTTCTATCTTATCAGTGTCTCTGTGCTTGTAAAGAAGTTCATTTCCAATTTTAGTATTTAAATAGAGCACTTGAAGTGTGGGCATCAGCAATCAGAGCAATTCCAGCTCTCTCAGACACCACTGCTGAAAGTCAACACGAATACAAATTAAGCTTATCTGTTGATGAAATCCCACTTTTGCCTGGAGAACCAATGGGATTGATTCCACCTCTGCTAAATTTGATGAATCACTTCAGCTCCATTCCTTGCTTACAAACAGATTGACAGGAATCAAAAGCACAGATTTACCTGCTTGCTTCCAGTGTTTGGTCTGAAGTTACTCTTTAAGAGATGAAAACTCTTACAAAACGTGGGGTTGGTGTTTAGAGGTGGTTTTTATCTCTGAAGCCCCAGTGTCACAGCACATTTGGTGCTAACCAGACAAACCCCACCATCACACCATTCCCCAGGGGATGATGAGAGCTGCAGGAAGTATTTTCTAGCTAAAAATATCCAGTGCTGGCACCACAGTGGTCCTGGTTTCAGACAGAAAACAGAAGGGAATTGCAGAGAACTGGGAGAGGCAGTTCCAATGTATTTACTGAGGATTTATTTGCTCTCAGCAGGGAAGTTTGTCTGGTTTTGGGGTTTGCCTGGTTTTGGTGTTGGTTGTAGGCATTTTCCAGTGCTGCCCCCTGAACAGTGCCACTGGATCTGGGAGGAACATCACGCATGGCAGCACCCACAGGAAGCACCAGGACTGGTGATACTGACAGAACAAAAGTTTTACAAGCAAAGGGTTTTCAGAAAACACCCCAAACTCTCCTGAAGTACCTTCAGTCATTCCTTCTTCTCCATCTTTCTGGTTATTTTATTCTTGTTCCCCACGCTGAGAGTGAAGGCAGGGGAATGGAAAATTTGACTGAAAGATGAGGAGGGAGATAAGGAGAAGGAAGAACGAGCGCAGGTTATGGGAAGAAAAAAAGAATACTTTATTTTTCCTTCTTTATCTTATTTTCCTTTGTTTCTCCCCTTTCTTCTCCCTCTGTTCTGTTTCCATTTGAAGTCAAGGCACTGCAGAGTAACGAGGAGGCAGGAGGGGACCCCCATTGCTACCTGACCCAGGCAGCAGCCAGAGGATATTGGTGCAGGGGAAGACAGGAGAAAAGGGTTTTTCCTTTTCTCTCTTCTTGGAGAGTTTCACAGCAGAACAAGCCAATAAACCTAATTTCACCCTGCACTGCTGAGTGCTCAGTGCCAGTGTTTAGCACACCAGATAATGGGAGCATGGAGGAAGTAAATGAAGCAGATGTTCTCACGTGAAAAAGAGGATTTATTACAACTCCCCTCTGCAGGACACCTCTCTAATGCAATTTGAAATTGTTCCCACTCAAGTCATGACAGCATTGTTAAGGGGAGCCTTTCCAAGGGGTTGTCCTGCATGCTGAGATGTCCCAGGAAATCTGTCACTCTTCTCTGTCACGAGGAATTGCAATAACCCAACCCCCAGTGAGTGTCAGTGCTGTGCCCTCTCCCCCTCCCAGCTCGTGTCCTGTCCCTGCTCCATGCACATTTCCTGATGGATGTTCAGGGTTCCATCCAAAGCCAGATAATCTCATTGGATTTTTTTCCACTGAGCAGGCTGGGAATCAGGGTTCCTAATTAGGAGTTTGCAGGAAAAAAAGTAATGAGAGAATGCAACCTTCTGTGCTTCTCTTCCGGTCCAAGTTGTGCTGCCATGCACATAATTGCTGCTGATGGTATTGCTGCAGCATCAAAAATGCCAGTGTGGGATGGAAAACATGCACCAAATTTGGAAAATTTGCACCAAATATGGAAAATCTGCACCAGATTTGGAAAACCTGCATCAAATTTGGAAAACATGCTCCAATTTTGGAAAACGTGCCCCAGATTTGGAAAACATACTCCAAATTTGGAAAACCTGCACCAATTTTGAAAAATCTGCACCAGATTTGGAAAACCTGCACCAAATTTGGGAAAACCTGCCCCAGATTTTGAAGAAAATGCACTGAATTTGCTGCACAGGCACCAAATAAAGATTCTGATCCCCAGAGTTCTCAAAGGAAGTGTGACATTAGAGGGAACCAATGAAGGTGTGTTGGGGAGGTGATACAAAGGAGATTGATTAACAAGGAATCACAGAATGTCCCAGCTTGGAAGGGATCCACGAGGAGCATCAAAGTCCAGCTGCTGGCCCTGCACAGGAGAAACGTGGCAGGCACAGGGACTGCAGCCAGGCAATCTCCAGGCATGATGAACAAAGAATCTTCCAGGGAAGGATTTCTGGGGTCATTTGGAGTGGGAAGGGTCATGTGAGTGAGGGCACTGTGGAAGAGCTGCTGGTGCTTGGCCAGCATGAAGGATCTGTAGGAGGCCACAAGCAGCTCTGGTTTAGGATTTTGGGAGACAAAGGAATGTTGCTCTTTCATTGCTCCTTTTCCAGGAGAGCTAAAAATCTTGGATTTTCAGTGAAAGGGAACTCTGGAAAGGGAAAGGAAAAGCTGAAGGGACACACACAAGTGACAGAATGTGACTAACACATCAAAAAGACAGAAACATTCTATGCAAGGGTGTGGGGCTGGGGCTTCAGACACACCCAGTCCCCATCATTGTCACTCAAACTGGGCTTAAATTCACCAGCCCAGGGAGGATTGTCCCAGGTTTCCTGCAGGTCCACGGGGAGCCCAACCAACAGGTACATGAAATTAAAGGTGATGGACCTGTCTGGATGGGGTTTGGAGCACACTGGGATAGGGGAAGGTGTCCCTGCCCATGGCAGGGGTGGAATGGGATGAGCTTTAAGGTCCCTTCCACTCCAAACCATCCTGGCATTCTCTGATTCTGTTTTGGGGGTTTTTGGTCTCTGATTCTATTCCAGGGTTTCTGAAATCCAAGCAGGGCCATGCTGGTGTCAGCTGCTTGTTGTCTGGACAGAATTCTTTAAGGTCACCAGCAGGTTTTATTGTTCTTGTGCTTCTGAAATGTGTTCTGACAAGCAAAGAGGGAAGCAGCTTCCTGCAAGTGAATGAAACTCCCAGGGAGAGGGCAATTCAGGGCCTTCTGTACTGGTTAAATTCTACTTAAATCCCATATTAAGGGCTTAGTTTTACATCTGGAATGAATGTAGTTGTGTGAAGGGCTGACTCAGAGCTCCTGATGGTGTCTGGATCATAAAAATGATGATTAATGGTGGGATTAGCAAAGTGGCAGTGTGGACATCCCATCCTGTGCTGGATGTAGTGGAATTACAAAGGTTTCATAAAACCAGCAGAACTTGGAAGATAAAGAAATTGGCTGCTGTTTTATTATTTGGCAGTTCTGCTCCTTTTCTGCTTTTCTTTCCCATACACACAGAGGTGCTGTTGCCCAGTATTCCCTGGCTGCCAGGTCTGGGATCTATCACTACAAGACATTTGGGCACATTTGGGTGCTTTTGTCACTTTTTTCCTTTGGCCATCACAGAGGAACATCTGCCTCACATTTAATCCTTGAGTGCTACAGGCAGGGCAAAACAATTTTTGCTATTTTATGTTAAAGGCATAATATTATGTTAGTAGCAGCTCCTAAAAATCTTGTGTTTTTTCTGGAATCTGTATGATGGAGTACAGCTCAGTTCAGATGGCTGTATATATTTACATTAATAAGTATTTGTGGTCCCAATTGCAGGGATTTGATGCAAAAATAATTCTATTTTTAGGAAGAGGGGAGAATTTTAAGAAATAGGATGGAAGAGTTCTAGTGTCACGTTTTATAATTTCTAATAATATTCTTTTCTACAATATTTTAATAAGACTATTCAGCTGGATTGTGTAATTTTGTTTTGATCCAAATAGTTAAAAGATTATAATGACATTTATTTGATTTCCAGTTAATTGTCAGTCAACCCTGAAGCTCATTTATATCAGCATGCAGATAAGGCAAATCTTTTAAGTGCAGTTTATTAAATGGCAACACTATTAGCATACAAATTATGCTCAGAATAGAATAAACAGGTACAAAGATCATTAACATATGATACAGACAGTCAGATCTCAGATGGGATTCAGTGGGACCTTTTCAAAAATACCAGGGCTGTCAGCAGCAGGGACAAGTCATTCACTCAGCCAAACTTTACTCACATTTCCAGCTGCATAAATCACTGCTAATTCCGAGGCATTTGGGAGTTGTGCTCATCTTCCTGCCCCTCACTCACTTCCCTTTGTAGTTTTTAATGCAGCCTCTCCTTGGCTCAATCTTGGTAAAATTAGAGGAGTCAGATATTGTCTCAGTGTCTGGCAGCATGTCTGGAGAAATTTATAAACAATATATCTTTGCACAGCCTGGAAATAAAGAGGGGGTTTGCTCCTGAGCAGCAGAGGGAGGCTGAGCAGACATGGTTTCAAATAGGATTTCTCAGATAATAAAAATTACTTTGCCTCTGATTTCATCAGATCCAGATTCCTCTCTTTTTATCAGCACAGTGCCGTGATGAGGCTTCAATAACGCTGGGAGGTGTCAGATGTTCGAGGCAGACAGGAGACAAGGAGAGGGGATCTTTACAAAGTAGCAGGGTTACTTTATTTGGAAAAGAATTACACCCTTGAAGGGAGAGCTGCCCTTCTGGCAGTGCTGAAAGCTGCAGAATCCACCCAGTTTTACACGGATCCAGCTCAAGATTTTGATGGAGATTTCAAAGCCCTTTGCTGTTTGAATCCATGCATTTCATATCCATGAATTAACATCCCCCTCTCCCAAAAACAGATTGGCTGAACAATGCAGCAGTGCACAAAGCTACCCCTGCTGCACTTTTAAATCTAATGACTTGACACCTCTTTCTTTTCTCAGATTTTATTTCTTCCATCAGCCTTCTTAAATACATATTATTCTTTCATGCTCTTAAGATCAAAGCAAATAGCCATCAACAATCTTTTGTTCACAAGAGACAACACGTTCGGAGATGGTTTGTTTGGCCTGGTTAATTAAAAGCTGTACCTATCATCCCTGCTTGATTTCTCAAGTTCTTTACTTAAAAAGTATGTGTGACAATTTTAATGAGCTCTCACCTCTTCCCCACAGCTTCTGGCTTCTGCACAAACTTTGCAAACTCTTCTTTTTGAACATCACACGGAGCTCTGACTCCAGCAGATCCCGGGGAAGCTGTTTGTTTTCCCTCCCTGCACATGGAGTCACTCAGAGGGGAATTTCAATATTTATATCTGATGGGTTTAAAGTAAAAGAGGGTCAGGTTAGATTAGGAATGAGGAAGAAATATTTTACACTGCTGGTGACAAAACACTGGCACAGGGTGCCCAGAGGAGCTGTGGCTGCCCCTGGATCCCTGGATTGTCCAAGGCCAGGTTGGACAGGGCTTGGAGCAGCCTGGGACAGTGGAAGGTGCCCCTGCCCATGGAACTGGATGATCTTGAAGGTCCCTTCCAACCCAAACCATTCCACAGTTCTAAATGGAATAATATTTCTGTGTATTCCCAATTCGTCCTGGTGTGCAGGAGCTTTGCATGAATAGTCAGAACTGGATTTCCATCTCTTCTTTTGCTCACAGCAGCTTGGTTTAATTGAGCTGCTTACCCAGAGGTAGCACCAGGCAGGAGCACAGGAGAAAGCAGGACTCTGATCAAGACTGAAGCATTTTGTAAATCAGAGATGCCAGCCTAGAGTTAGGCTGGGCTTAAGCAATCCCTTGCTGCCTCAGAGCTTTATGAACTCAGCTGGGCCCTGAGTTCTTCCTTCTCCTCCTTCTTTCACAGAGCTGCATTTATCAGATCTGCTTCACATCTTGTGCTTTTGGGCCTTTGACAGGCACTTATTTACTTATTGAGAGAAGTCCAGTTTTCCTGGCAGACAAAATATTCTCCTTGCATTGTGTTGGACAAGTTAAACTTTTCTGTCTCATCACAGCACTTGGAATTACCTTGTCTTGTGATGCAGCTGCTAAGAATTATTATCTATAGCCTTCACACAGCCTCAAATGTTGTGAAAAGGAATGGTTTCCTGCAAGCCTTTCAGCAGGTGAGACGTGCCTTTCACAGCTTCTTTTTAAACCATTTGTCAGAGCTTGATCCAAAGCCCACTAAAGGCAATATTCCCACTGCCTTCTGCATCACAGCTCCCTGGTTTGGGAGAGAAATGGGAGAGGACAGAGTGCAGCCCCTCTGAACCCACCCATGGCACAAAGTCAGGGCTCTGAGGGAGTTTAGGGCAGCTTTGCTGTTCTTGGCATCTGGGGCAGCCTTTCAGAGGGTGCTGTTGTTTTTCTTCTTGCATTTGAAATGCAGCATCTTGATTTTCTGCTGTGTCTGTCTTCCCATCCCTCTCCTGGCACAGACCTCAGGACAGCTGGAAATTTCTCAGTTTTTTAAACGTTTTTGTTTTCATTCCCTTCCCCACTAAACTAATTACTCTGGAGTCCTTTGTGCTCTTACACAAATTCTGCCTGAGTGTCTTATTTACTGCTCGCTCTAATTGTTGTTAGGTAGCGTGACCTGTTACAAACAACTCAGGAGCTTTTGTTTAGCAGATTTTCTCTCTGCTAAGCTCCTTTTTGATCCACTGAAAGAGCCATTCCATCCTCAGCCTGCCCAGCCATTGAAATATTGTTTCAGAACAGCATTTCTTCAGATCAAACGTGACACTGTCAGCTCCTGAGTGGGTACAAACCCCTCTTAGTGGCTAAATGAGAGAGATGGGAATTATCAAGGTCTCAATTCATCATGAAGAATACAGGGATGAAAAATCTGAGGCATGACCAAACTTCAGTGGAAAAGCTGTAACCAGAATCCACAGGGGCTAAGATAGAGCTTTCAAAGCTTCTCCCCTTTGCTATTCTGTATTTTACAGACTGTTTTTTCCTGTGTATTTACCTACATTGAAGCTTTTGGAGTTGGAGATTGTATTTTTTATTTTTTTGCTTTATGCCACTTCTGGATTTTAATTTGCACCTAAGAGCTTTTAGGTGCAACTGCAGTAAAAGTAACAGGTCATCAATATTTGATGGAGAGAAAGACACCGAGGTGGCTTGTTATGAATTATTATTCAGGTACCCAATTTAAGGACATTTGCTGATTCACACTGGAATCTCTTTGGATGCTGTTTGATGAACACCATATGTTACCCAGCCACTCGATTGCATCCCCTATTTTATCACCAGCAGTTTTTCTGGTGATTGGTGCAAGCTGATGGGAAGAAACGTGTCATTAATGCAAAAAATATTGCAGAGGCAGAAGGGGAATACTTGGAAATGTTTCTTCATGCTCAAAGCTGCCTTTGGAACAGTCATAGGTATGTCCCCACACAGAGGGAGAGGACCCAGGGCTCCTGTGTTGATGCACAGATGTGACACCAGCTCAGTTCATGGAATATCTTGAGTTGGAAGGGATCCACAAGGATCAGAAATGCTGTCCCAGGTGCCAAGATCCAGCTTGAGTTTCTGCACAGACACCCCAAATCCCACCCTGGGCATCCCTGGGAGGGTTTTCCAAACGCTCCTGGAGCTCTGGCAGCCTCGGGGCTGTGCCCATTCCCTGGGGGGCCTGGGCAGTGCCAGCACCCTCTGGGGGAAGACCCTTTCCCCAAAATCCAGCCTAACCCTCCTCTGGCACAACTTCATTCATCCTTATCCAAACAATACCCTTCAGCTGATACATCTCTGTGTTGAGGAGGGGACTTTGCTTCCTCCTGTTTTGCTCTGCTCTGGTTCAATATGATGGATTATTAAACCTGAACTTATTTCCTCACTGTACCCCGAGTGGCAAACCCAGAGCTGCTGCAGTACCTGTGATTATTGCCAAGGAAACAAAGATTTTTCACTCAAGCCTAAANTTTTTTCCCTTTTCCTAATAAATTGTATTTCTGACTTGGAGTCTCTCACTGGTTTTGCTTTCAAACCAGAACACCTTCCCAGCTGTGCACCCCAGTGACAGCAGCACCACAGGGACATCTCTGCTTGTCCCACTCCTAAATCCACCCTGCCCTGCTCAGGAGCAGATCTTTGTGCAGGGAAAGGTCAGATGAGGGTGGGACACATGAAATTAGGGGGATATAAGTGAGAAGATCACCAGAAATCCAAGTTTAGTGCTTCTCCTTCCCAGCTGAGCTGCTGGGAGGGTGCAACAGGAGCAGGACAAGGTCTGATGCGTGTTCCACTTGCAGTTACAAGTGTATAAATGCCAGAATGGGAAACAGAAACACACTGTGAAGGGTTTTTTGTGTGTTTAATGGTTCTGATGCTACTGCCAGCTCCAACTTCTGCTCTTGTGATTGTTCATTTCCTTTAATAATTCAGTACATCACCCAATCTTATGTTGTTAGTAATAAATATTAAATACCCAAGCTGTGATGCATGAATTAGATATTTTCTATTTTATGAAAGGAGCCTTGTATTAGAGTTAAATGTCAATTAAATGAGGGATATAAAAAATGATGCAGTGCTGCTGTGAGTGAATGGAGCCTGGTTTCCTGTGGAGTTGTGGCTCACACTGAATTTTTTTGAGTGTAAGGAAATGTGGCATTTGGGTGCAGATTCCCTGATGCCTGTTGAGGACTGAGCTTAGTGGCAAGAGGAGGTGCACATAGAGACCCTGACCCCATTTTTATGAGACTTCCAGGACTTTCATGTCCTAAATTTCTTCTAAATTTAGAAAAAAATTGTTCAAGTTCCACATTTACCAGGTGCAGCATGTGGATGTTAAAGAACTGGGGGGAAAAAAACCCAAAATATTACAGAATAATATTTTCTGTGCTAAAGTTCATTGCTAATTCAGCTATGATTTGAAAATCCTCTACTTTTGGATGTGTGTTCTGTGTGATTCTGTAGAAAATCCCCAAAATCCTGAAGACCTACCCTTGTATGTGACAGCAGAAGAGTGCCAAGCACTGTGACAGCTTATCCAAGGAAATCATATCCAATCCTTGTCCTGACTTACATCCTAAAGCATCTCAATTGCATGAAAAAATTAAATATGAACAAGCCTAAAAATTAATTTTGTCCATAAAACCCAGGAGTGGTCCTGAAATTACCATTAAATGCAATTTCCCCAATACTCTGCAAACTGAAATAAACAACTCAGTGACTCCAAGGTGGTTTGAGGGCCCCATGAGACAGTGATGGATTTGATTTGGCTCCTTGGCTTGTGAGGTGGCATTTGAGCATCTCAGCCAGTCTGATAATATCTTTTAATAACCTTGACAGAACTCCACGGGCAGCTGGTCTCACACACAACCTTAGCTTGGCTTAGGAGCACTGGGATCTGTAAAAAAAAACCAACAATAAAACCATGGTAAAATAGAACACAAGTAAGTAGCAAGTTGAGTCTTTTGACTTTTTCTTGAGATACCAGATTTTGCTGTAAGAAAGTCACCTGGAAAAGTGAATGATCAACCCCAGTTTGCCAATAAAACATTTGTAATATAGAAATTAATAAGCAGAAGAGGCGAAAATTGGTTAACACGTATTCAGCTTGCTGTAGAAGAGAAAAATCATGATGGAAACATTTACATATTAAAAGTACCACTGCATTTCTGTTACTATTCCTCTGCCAGAAGTATTTTTTATTTTTATTTTCCTATTGTTGCCTAGGAAAGTTGTGGATTCCCCATCCTTGGAATTGTCCAAGGCCAGGCTGGACGAGGCTTGGGGCAACCTGGGATGGTGAAAGCTGTCCCTGTCCCTGTCCATGGCAGGGGTGGGATGAGCTTTAAGATCCATCCAACCCAAGCCATTCTGGGATTCTGTGATTCCATTTTGTTTATTTTTCCCCAGGGTGGCGTTCCTGGAGGATGGCAGCCTCAGGATCTCCAACATCTCCAAGGTGGATGCTGGGGTTTACACTTGTGTAGCCACAAACCAGTTTGGAACTGCCAGAAACTCAGGGAACCTGATTGTGAAAGGTATTTCAGTATTTCCTTCTTTTGTGGAGCAAGATGAACTTTAAAAACCCTTCCAACCCAAGGTTCTCTGATTTTGTAAACCCTTCCAACCCAAGATTCTCTGATGTTGTAACTATTTTATCTTAATATCCTTCTTTTCAGTAGTATCAGAATGGTTGCTGCAGCCTGCAGTGTGACCTCCTCCTTAACTTTGCGTCTGGCAAAAATCTTTTTAATATTCACCTTCTGACAGAGCAATTAGCACTGATACAGCTCAAAGTGTGACCTGAGATGGGGCTGCAGCACAGCCAGCAATGAAAACACCAAGAACTTCAGGGTTTCTGCAGCTCTGGCTTCATTAAGGTTCTCCCCCTTTCACATGTCCCATACATTGTGGCAATATGGGAAAATGCCATTAAAACATGAAAAAAAACCCCTATTTTGTTTGGCATTTATGAAGTTTATTAAAACACCAAGTAACAACATGGTATAAAAATGATCTTGTTTGCAGGGAACATTTGTTTTTGTTTCCCCTCTGGAGAAGTTTGGGCTGTTCAATTATAGGCCTCATTGCTTCAGCATTATTTTCAACTGAAATGTCAGAACTTGGGAAAGCATAGCTAATGTGCAAATTAAGTTTATTGCTGCTCATTGAGTTGTTTATTCTTTGTGGGAGAAGTCTTTATTACACCTCCAGCACTCACATCTCCCCTCTTTTCTCCTCTGGAATGGGATTTGCCATATAATGCATGTTTGCTGTTGCTAAGCAAGATAGATGGATAAGGCAGAACCAAGAGCTTTTAAGAAGCTTTTAAAAGTATTTGAGATGGAAGTTTTTGAAGACAAGCCCATAAAAGAAGTAAAAAATATCACCCAAGTGAACATTTTGCATTAGTGGGGATGAGGAGGATACAAGAGGTGCAAGAGGATGGGAATACCATAATAAATTAATTTATTTTTTGTTATCACTACTAAAAAACACACCTCACAACCAAACCCAGTGTAATTCCCAAAAGGACAGCTTTCAAGGTTTATTTGGTGGAGGTAAACAGTTTCAGGCCAATAATAAAGGAGATTTTTTATGATTACAGCAGTGTCCAAGGCCAGGTTGGACGGGGCTTGGAGCACCCTGGGGCAGTGGAAGGTGTCCCTGCCTATGGCAGGGGTGGCACTGGGTGGGATTTAAGGTCCTTTCCAATCCAAATCTTTCCAGAATTCTGTGATTTAAGAATCACTTAAATTCTGGAGTTAACCTGTAATGAGCATTGAATAACCCAGCTCGTGCAGATTTCCTTCTCCTCCTCTCACATTATTTTCAGATCGTATTAATATTGTTGAAGTGATTCTGCTCTCATTTTCTACATGTGTCTAAATTCTCACCACTTTATAACACTTCCATGCACAAAAGCTTTATTCAAGGGAATTGCTTACAACAAAGTGGTTGTTATCTCTAATCTGTCTGCCAGTCATATCAACAAAAGTGAAGCCATATAAACCCATTTCTTTCCCCTTCAGCGAGCTGATACTTCCCTTCATAAGAGCTGCAAGTTTGGGTCTCGATGTAATGGGTTAAAAATGATCAAATAAATAATTTTCCTGCCTGGGTATGTCTTTGAAGCTGTAACTTGAGTAGTGCTGTGGAGTAAAGTACTGCTGACATTAATACAGATTAAGGATGTCGATGTCTAAAGTAAGTGGAGATGAGCAGCAATTTTGCTTTTGCTGCAGTTTTTGGCCAGGAGAATTCTTCAAGTTTGGAGAGCCACGGGCACGTTTTTAAGAGAAGTCTGTAGCTTTTGATTGAAATCATAACTATTGATTATGGGCTTTATGAAGTAAATATAATTTGGGGTGTTCCTAATATAAATATAAACTAATTTAGGGTGTTCCTCTCACATCTGCTCGCTCTCAGGCACACAATGTGGTCGTGAGGCTGTTCTGCCATAGGAGTGTTCTAAAACCATCTCTATACTAGAGAGAATTCCCTTTATTACAGAACATTTGGGCCAATTTGAAATCATTTCCCAAATGGTACAAACTCCTTCAATAACTGCTATTTTCATAAGCATTTTAATTAAAAAGATATACTTTTTTTGTCTCCTCAGAAAGGACTGTCATCACTATTCCCCCCTCTGACACAGATGCAACAGTTGGAGAGAGCATTGTCCTGCCATGCCAGGTGTCCCACGACCCCTCCCTGGACGTGGTGTTCTCGTGGTCATTCAATGGCCAGAGGATTGATCTGAGCAGAGGAATCCATCACTTTGAAAGGATTGGAAGGGTGAGTTTCCCAAACTCCTTAATGAAACTCTTTGCCACAGTCTTTACACGACACAAAGTTTATCATAATTCCTCCCTCGCTGTTTATATGCCTGGCAAATCACTGTTTCTTTACAAGGGCTGCAAACATTTATTTTTCTTCCCTAAATTTCATAAAGGCGCTTGAGTTATTTGTGAAGCCATAATAAAAATGTCCTCATGAAAGAAACTGATGATAGCTATGAATATTTTAATTTAAAAGCTGAATTTTGTATTAATATTGAGCAATTTATAAAAATGCCCAGTACGGAACGCATGTTGTGAGTGATTAGTTTATTTTTTTTTTTTTTTTTTTAATCTCTCCAGGAATCTGCTGGGGATTTGATGATAAGAAATATTCAGCTGCATCATTCTGGGAAATATGTGTGCATGGTGCAAACTTCTTTAGACAGTCAATCTGCAACAGCAGATGTAATTGTGAGAGGTATGTCTGTAAGGGAGATGCACATATCTTCTAGAGGAATTAGGAATTCTTAACATCAGCTGTTGTTTAAATGACAATTTAAACATCAATTCCA
The DNA here is from genome assembly GCA_013399945.1 of Ploceus nigricollis. Taxonomy (NCBI): domain Eukaryota; kingdom Metazoa; phylum Chordata; class Aves; order Passeriformes; family Ploceidae; genus Ploceus; species Ploceus nigricollis. Next base: position 200,246 of record VXBC01001332.1, on the reverse strand, counting down.
CATCTTAATAGTGAAATGTTCTCTTTCTTTTACTCTTGGCCCCAAAATTATGGCCAGCATGAACCTGGTGTTCAGCTAACCCAGGGGAACCTCTGCAGTTCTGCCCTGGTCTCTTTGGCAAAAATTTTGGGCCACAGAGATGAGAGGGAAATACTCTAATCTCAGCAGTGTTATTTCCTTCAGGCATCACTGGGTCACTGTGCAGGCTGGGAAAATCAAAAGACCTCATTCCTTTCCCCTATTTGGAGATAACATGAAATAATATTTTCTAACTCAGCTTTTTACTGCCAGCAGTGAGGAAATGCTGTCATGGGAGCAGATCTGTAAACCCTAGGAGAAATCAGAAATCTATGTAGTGCACCATCCTGCATTCTTTCTGAACCTCAGTTTTGATTGAATTCTGTAGGAATTCTCAGACTGTTCAATGGTTCAACAAAAGACAACATTGGGTGCCTTTCTTTGTCAGACACAAAGAAGAAATCATTCCTTTGTTTGTAGTTTTCATGTTAGCGACATCAAGACATTAATTTTCCTGACTCATAAAAATGTAATCCAGGCATGGAGCCATCATTTAGGGATTGTGCAGCTTTTACGACACTGCAGCTTCATAAATAATTCCTCTGACTTGAGAAAGTAAGAGTTGCCTAACCCATTCCAGCGGTGAATCTTCTCTTCCCAATACCTTCCTCTTAAAATGCTGATCGTGTCAGGCCCTCCAGGTCCACCAGAAGATGTTAAAGTTGAACATGTTTCTAGCACAACTGCTGGGTTATCCTGGAAGCCTGGAGTAGATAACAACAGCCCAGTGCAGATCTACAGTGTCCAGACCAGGACTCCCTTCTCGGTGGGATGGCAGGCGGTTGCCACAGGTGAGCAATTCGGGACTTGCCTTGGATTTTTTTATGTACCATTAATTACCTCAAAAACCCATTGTTGGTGTCATGTTTGCCTTCAGCTCCCGAGGTCATCAATGGCAGGACTCACAAGGCCACCGTGGTGGATTTAAGCCCCTGGGTTGAGTACGAGTTCCGCGTGGTCGCCAGCAACAGCGTTGGCATTGGGGAGCCCAGCAGGCCATCGGCTCTCCTGAAAACCAAAGCAGCAGGTGAGGCCCTGCTTTCTGCCAGGCTTTTCCAGCTCTCAACTGTGGGAATTTCACTGCAGCAGAGCCACTCATTCCTACAGGGTTATTTACCCAATTCCATGGGCAGGGATCCAATGTGTTCCACAAGAATGTGTTACTGGATGGGACCTGGAGCAACCTGGGAGTGATGNAATAAATCCCTGCTTTATTCTGTAGCTCTGCCCAGCCTCTGTTCTAGGGCAGCCTGCACAAGGCATCAGGATGGATGCAGTGGAAGGTGGTGGGACTGCATGAGCTTTAAAGTCCCTTCCAACCCAAACCATCCTGGCATTCCATGATAAAAGCTGGAGTTACCCTATCTTCCTCCCTTTGATGTGCCCCAACCAACCTTTCACTCAAGCAATTGGGCAGAACAATTTTTGTTCTCCCAATTAAATCCAAGTTTTTACCCTGCTCAGGGACTTGCACATGAAATGATAACTGCACCCTCTGAATGTCCCTTGGCTGCAGAGGTGTTTGATACCTGAGCATCAGGAGGAACAGGATAATTTTAACTTTGGATATTGGAGGAAATAAATGACAGCACCAAAAGCCCAGTGAAACCAACAGCTTCTGCTGACTCCAGAGTGGAATCCTTTCTGTCTGTCTGTCTGACCTTTACTCATTTATTTTCTGGGACTTGGCACCTCACGGGGAGCTGCCTCACTCTTGGGTGACCAACACTGTCAGTCCTGTGACCTGCTCAGTTTGGTACGATTTATTTGCAGCCCAAACCTTTGGTTTGTTTTATGTTCCTCTCAGCCCCCTGCTTATCAACTGTCTCCCACCTATAAAATCAGTGTTTATGGGATGGAAAGCAGTAAAATGGAAGCAGCTTTTACAATCCACTTTCTCTTCTCTGTTTATCTCATTTGCCAAGCTCCAAAGTTTGGCAAGCTGCATTTCAGGACAGAACTCAAAATACAGTATTGTACATTATACAGAAGAAAACACATTTCTTTTAGAATGTGGAGTCCATTTGTTTCTGGGAATAGAATCTCAGAATGGTTTGTGTTGGTAGGGACCTTAAAGACCATCTAGTTCCAACCCTAGCACCTTCCAGAGGAGGTCAGATTTTTTAAATTTCCCAGCAGAGTATCTCAAATGAATATTCTCCATTACATGATTGATCATAAAGACCAAATTAATCTTGAGAACGTTTTTGTTGCTGTTACCACCATGGAGCTTTGTAAAGTGGGATATTCAAAACCAGACAGGCAGTGAAAGCTTTCATCTTTTAAAGCTTTATTTATTTATTTATTAGAGGGATTCACAAGACTGGGGCAACAAGGAGAAAGAAACAATAAAATTATTGTTATTTATCATGGCAAAAACACAAGGAAGATTACTTCCATACACTGTAGCCCTGTCTGAAGTTTAACAAAAGGGACTTCAGGTTTTAGCTGCTTAACTCCTTCATTGCTGTAAATCCCTGTCTCAAAATGTTGCAGTGCAGTGGGACAATGTCAGCTTTTATTAATTTTTTAGTCAGAATAGGAACCTGAAATCAGCAGGGCAGTGTAGACAGCAAATACCTGACCAGGAAAGGGTGAATTTGAGCTCTGCTGTTGTAATAACTATTTTGCCAGCTAAAATCTGAGCATTAGTAGATTTGTGAATGCAAATGAGCCACTGTTCATTTCATTAAAATGGAGCTGAGAATTAATTGAGCCTCTGTTGGTGCACTCAGCTGTAAATTTTCATCTGTTTCTCAACTCTGACCCAGTTGAGGCTCTGCTGAGCCACAGCACAAAATTCTCCCCATGAAAATATAGCAAGTACTGAACACACTTAACACATGAGCTAATTGAGCATCACTTGGTTCATGAAACAGTGAAACACCAGGCTTGAAAGTTTGTTTTGCTGTTTCCATGCAGTTCTTGTCAGTCTGAGATCGTTTGCCTGTGATGTGCCCAAAGACATTGATTGTGAGTGACAAAAATGAACAGCTCTGTGAAACCCTCCAGAAGAGCCCGGGCTGTTTGCACTTGCACTCACTCTTATGGCTGCATAGCAAAATTATTCTGAAATTCCTCCCATTTCTAGAGGATGAAATCAGATAAATGTTTATACTTGGACTAGGATCTGGAAATGATAATGGGTTGGCATCAGTTTCTGTGAACTTTAAGCACTGTTGCTTTTATTGCCACCCTGGAGCATTTGTCAAGGGGAAGGACAAGCAGATATGGCAAAACTTGCCCAAAATCTCTGAAAAAAAGGCTTCTGAGATGTAAACATCCCTCCTATTTCTCACCCTACACATCAGCTTTTCAGACAGTGAGATCTGAATGAAGACAATGACAAAACAATCTTTAAATTTCTGAAGATAGGATCTGGAGATGGCACCACCAAATGTCCTGTAGAGGGTTCCTGTCTCTGCCTGTTCCAGGGATGTCATCTTCTCTTATACTTCTCCAGCAGCTGAAAAAGAGCATGACATCATAGAACCATAGAATGGTTTGGGTTGGAAGGGACCTTAAAGAAGAAATATAAAGCAAGAGGCAGGAAATGCTGATATTTTCTTTGCCTCTCCACCATGAGTCCCTTCAACCTCAACAAAGTTCCCTGATCTCAGTCCTCCACCTCTGGTGCCACACACCTGTGGAATGCTGGAGAAATCCAACTCTAATCAACCAACTTTTGGACACTTACAGTCTTGGGAGAAGGAGAAAAACAACTTGTGAGTTTTGAATTTGCTAAGAAAAGCATACAACCAATTAAAAAATTAATATATTGCTCCAACAACATGTTTACTGAACAAATGCATAATTAGTAAATCAGTAGTGTTGCAGCTACAGTCTGAATGGAACATCATTTTGCCAATTAGTTGATGAGGCATAATAATGTCAGGTACTTGATGCTCCCAGTTCTTTAATTAATTTTTTGAACCAGGGTACTCATGTATCAAATTCATCTATGGCTTCAGAAAACGTGTAAACATCATTTCAAATGGGCTGCTGTGCAATGTAATCCCTGTTCCACTGTTGAGATGTGGAATGGCTGCAGGTGAGGTAGGAAATGCTCTGATCACCCACTTGGAAAGGCCTCCAGGATCACTGAGCCCAGCCTGTGGCCGATCACAACTTTGTCCAGAGCTGGACACAGCACTCGAGGTGTGGCCTCAGCAGTGCCCAGTGCAGAGGGACAATCACTGCCCTGGTCCTGTGGCTACACCATTGCTGATCCAGGTGACCTTGGCCTTCCTCCCCACCTGGGCACACCTGGCCTCATCTTCAGCTGCTGTCACCAGCACCCCCAGGTCCTTTTTTGCTGGGCCACTTTCCAGCCATTCCTCCCCCATCTTGGAGAGTTCCATGGGGCTGTTGTGACCCAAGAACTGGACCCTGCACTTCACCTTGGTGAGCCTCACACCACTGGCCCCAGCCCATGGATCCAGCCTGCCCAGATCCCTCTGCAGAGCCCTCCAGCAGATCCACACTCCCACCCAAATTTGTGCCAGCTGTGAACTTCCTGAGGTCCAGATCAGCCATAACGACATTAAAGAGGGCTGGGCCCAGGACTGAGCCTTGGGGAACCAGCTGCAAACACCAACTCCTTTTCTTTTGCAGTTCCTGTGGTGGCACCGACGAACATCAGTGGAGGAGGAGGGAGCCGCTCCGAGCTGGTCATCACATGGGAGGTAATTAACCATTACCTGAGCTCAATTAACCTCAGATGTCCAACGGGGGTAAATCTGTGGGTGAACTCACAGCCCTGCTGAAATCCAAAGGCTTTTGGTCACTGGATTTGGTCGAGCCTGGATTTCACCCTGGATGTGGAGAGCAAACAGCCTGTAAGATATACAGCAAGTTTTCTGTGTTGTAGGGAACAATTTGTAAAAATAAACAGTTTAAGAGGCATGCTGTAAAGATGTTTAGAAGTCTGCATAACCCTCTTATCTCCATTGTACAGGAGGTGCTTAACACACTAATCTGCTTGGCCATTTTCTGCCTTTACATTTTTCCTACTTTTGTTTACATGTTTTCCATTCTGGAACACTGTGCTGACAAGACATATCCTATTATGCGTTAAAGGAGATGAGCCCTTTAATTCTGCAGCACTCCAGCGAGAGCAAAGAATACACATTTCCAGAGCAGTTAATGCCAGACAAGTTGCAAAGGGTGAGTGCAGGTCATTTCAGAGAGTAGAAAGTGAGTGCTGTGGGAAGGAGCCTCCTTTTCCAGCCTCCCAGCAGCTTCCCACAAGCACTGGGATGAAGGCAGGCAGCCTCTGGCAAAGCCTGGGAAGTGATGGGGTAGCTGCTTGGTCAAAAAGTGAAAAATCAGATCAAAAGAAATTTTAAAAAATCCCCACAAGATAAATAACACCGCTGATGTTTTCCCCTCCCGGTGCTGCAAACAGAGTGAAATTCCACTTTCCCTGAACTAGGTTTTCCTCCATCTGCCCCTTTCTCTCTTTTGTTTCATTTTCTCCTCTTTGGGAGCAGAAGAACATGAAAATCGAAAACAACCAGAGAGATCTCAATCAAATTATCCTGCTGGACTCCGTAGTGTGTCCCGAAAAACAATCAGAAGAAATCCTAATTATGGCCAGCTAACAGCACTGAACACAACTCTGCGGCTTTCTGTGATGAACTCACTAAATGTCTTGATTAAATCTGAGGTCACAGATGCCTCAAAAACAAATTAAATGCTCTAGAAAATAGCTTGAACTCCTATAAATCCCCAGTGTGGCATCATCCCTCACATTTAACTCTTTGAGGGCTGGAAAAGAGATGGAAAGGGGAATATTGGGTGTTTGTAAAACACTGAAATATAAATTTATAAATGTTATAAATGCCAGGGCAGGCTTATTATCATTATTTTTATGATTAGAATTAGAAGGAATTTATGATAAAAATAACATAAGAGCCCTGAAGTCTTCTGAAATGCTTCCAGATTTTCCCCATCATCTCACACTGTTTGTGCTCCCAAGAGTTTGCAGGAGAAGTGGTTGGAGCCAGGACTCAGGTCCTGACCCTTTTTCTGTCTTTTTGCACCATTTTCCATGTTTGCTTTTCCATTACCCTTCCTTTGATGCAAGCCTCTGAAATAAATGCAGTTTTACTGAGAAACACTTCCTTCCTCCATTTAATCCTGATTTTATTTCATAAATGTCCTCTTGCTTTGAGAACGTGGAAGTATTTTTATCCCATGAAAAAGCAAACTTCATGCTGGACACGGTGTTGCTGTAATTGCCTTTTCAGTTTGAGCCTTTCATACGTATCTTGACATGAGATTTTATTAATAGAAACATTAATTTTGCCATGTTGACTTGCAGGAACATTTCTGTTCTGAGAACTTAAATAAGAATATGTTCATGCACTTGAGGCTTTCTCCTTGCTGAAAAAAATACATCAGTACTGTACTCAGAGGCAGGCAATTATACAACTGACACATATTTCTTTGTATACATTTGTTCCTTCCCAACCCTTTTTTTCCTTTAAAATAATTTATTTAAAATTAGCATTCCTATGTCCCTTTGGGGAAAGGAAAAAATCTACAAGCTGCAACTTGTACTGAGTGAAACGCTTTTAATTTTGCAAACTTCATGCCTGAAAGAGACAACTTTAATGGAGCTGATCAGATCTTTTGTTTCTAAATTGATTGCCCCGATAGATTTATTATTTTGATTTTTATTTCAATATTACATTGACGGATGGGGAAAACATTATTATCTTCTCCAAGGCACAGCCAACTAAATCAATACCACTAAAATATAGTCAGGGAATGAAGATTCAATTAAAACTGTGGATACATGCAAGCCTTTATTGACTGCCTTGTCACCACAGCCAGTGTCAGAAGAGCTCCAAAACGGGGAAGGTTTTGGCTACATCGTCATGTTCCGTCCCCTTGGCTCAACAACCTGGACCAAAGCTGTGGTGGCCTCGGTGGAATCCAGCAAATACATTTATAGGAACAAGAGCATCACACCCCTCTCTCCTTTCGAGGTCAAAGTTGGTGTCTACAACAACGAAGGAGAAGGGACCCTGAGCTCCATTTCCATCATCTACTCAGGAGAGGATGGTAACACGAGTTACTCTTAGTGGTAATGGGTGTGTAGCAGCAACAGGTGACAGATATGATCAGGCAGATCTCACAGGGTTTTTAAGGACCCTGCTCAAACCTGCTCATTGGATGTTTATAACAGACATGAGGCAGGAGATGGGAATCTGAACTAAAAACAGCAAGGGGCAAATTTTCAGAATGATTTTCAGTAGAGGGCCTGTTTCAACTCATTTGTCCCCAAGGTGTTCCTGCTGAGTGTGTTGGAAAAACTGGGAGACACTTAAAGGTGTTTGGTTCCTCAGACCACTCAGTGTGGCTGATCTCTGAAAACCTGCTCCAGCAGATGGGGAATGGACAATTTTGAGAACAGGTTTTGCTGACATTCCCCCATAAGTGGAGAGTAAAGCTCATGGTTACACCAGGGGCTCTTCCTGCTGTTCCCCCCAGCATCTCCTCCCCTTGCAGTGTCTCCGTGGTCACACCCATGTCCCAGCAGCTGTGTTTTCCCTGTCCCAGAGCCACAGATGGCCCCGGCGGGCGCCTCGGCGCTGAGCGTGTCGGCGGCGGCGGTGGAGGTGTCCTGGCTGCCCATCCCCTGGAACCGGCACACGGGCAGGGTGCTGGGCTACGAGGTGAGGGGCTGGGCCACGGGTTGAGGGGCTCTGACACCTTGAAGTTGGCTCTTGAAGTTGTCCCTTCCTGTCCAGAATCCTTTCGGCCTTCTGGTTCCTCCTCCCAATTAACAAACTGCTGCTTCCAAGTCAACAGAGCGTGGAGCTCTTCCCCTGGCTCTCATTAGCAGCAACCCACCTGAGATAATCAGGAGGATTTACAGCCCAGGACTGCTGCTCTGTCCCAGACTTTCTGTGCTCAGATTTGGGGACAGGCACCCGTGGCACTGCTGAGAGAACAGGGTAGGATAAATGTCCTCCAGCGCTACCCAGAGCTTGTGCTGTGGTGCATTGAAAGGCTTTTAACTTCTCCCTCCTCTTAATAAAATCATTTAGGCTGAAAAAACCTTTAAAACCATCAGGTCCAACCATTAACTCAAACATTTGAAGAGGGCAGTGGAGGAGTCCCCATCCCTGCAGGGATTTAAAAGCCATGTGGATGTGGCACTTGGGGACATGGTTTAGTGCTGGCCTTGGCATTGCTGAGTTAATGGTTGGACTTAAAGATATTTTTCAACCTAAATGATTCTGTGATTTTAGGATTAAGTAATGTCAGATATCATTCCTGGTCATTTTACTTGCACAGTGAAGCAATTTCTTTTTTTTTTTTTTTTAATTTGTAGATAAGAGGAAAACAAGTCAAAACCACTTTAAATTCTGTGCTATCATTGCAATGTATAAATGAAGGTAATAAGAGTCATGTACAGTCCACAAACCTTCCTAAATCAATTACTCACTGAAAAAAATAGCAGGTCTAAATAGGTGTCACTGAATCAAAACTAGAACCAGGATACAAAATAATTAAAAACCTTTTAGATGATTGAGATAAATGTTCTTTTGTATCTCTTAAGGTTTTCTTTCATTGTCTTCAACCATAAAACCAACAAAGCTTTTATCATTCCTTACCTTATCAAAGGTTTCCTTCTGGACATCTGTAAATTTAAGGATTTCATTTAGTTCCTTAATTGGGATTCAGTCTCTGAAATGTTATTGCTTCTCTATAAATATTCATGCCTGGGTTTACATCCTGCTAGATTGGAGTACAAAAAAATCCTGTATTCCTCGAAATCTTCCTTGTCAGCATGTCTGCTTCCCAGCCAAGCCTCTAATTGCTGGAACACAATGAACTGCCTGTTCTTTGTTCTCGCTTTTTAGGTTTTATATTGGATAGATGATCCCAAGGAAAGCACAGCTGGGAAGGTCAGAGTCAGTGGGAATGTGACAGCCAAAAACATCACGGGCCTGAGAGCTAACACGGTGTATTTTGCAGCAGTCCGAGCCTACAACACTGCAGGGACAGGGCCCTCCAGCACCCCGGTGAATGTCACCACCAAAAAATCCCGTGAGTATTGGATTTGGTACAACAAGGGTCCCAAACCCCCAGCTGGGACAGGCACATCCCGTGACCCATCGCTGCCAAACACTTCAACAGCAAAGAAAACTAAATCCCAAATTTCTTCCTAAGTCAGACAACAAAATCTGTGACTGAGAAACTTCCTCTGGTCCTAAATCAGTGCCCACGAGGAAGGATTTCTCTCTGCCTTGGAAGAGCAGCCCCCTTGCTTTCAGGGGATTTCAGAGATGCAGAGCCAATAAAGGAGGGATGTCCCACAGGTCAGACAAGAGATTCTGGGGTGAGGCTGTGTTGGTTTGGGGGTTTTAAAGGAAGCTGTTGAATGCACCAAATACAGAGGGGTTTTGAGACCTCTGAACTTTGCACTGCAGAGCTCAGCATAAGGGATACATTGATATAAATGCAATTTAGCTGTTGGTTTTTTCTTTTTAATTAATACTAAAAGGAAAGCCCTCTGCTGTTTTGTTTTCCTTGGAATCTATTTTCCCAGTAAATTATTGATCAGCCCTTTAGCTTAAAAGGGAAATATTTCTCCTGAGTTTCACCAATTTTCCTCTTTTCTATATGCTGTTCCATGCCATTACTCCAAGTGCAAGATAGTAACAACTTGTAGAATGAGTTAATCGATTTTTTAATTGCCACAAAACCAATATTTATTGTAAATAAAACAATTAAAAATAAAGCCAGAGAAGATATTTCTGAAGGGCTCAAACAGGACCCATCCCTAGAATTGTCCAAGACCGGGTTGGACGAGGCTTGGAGAAACCTGGGATGGTGGAAGGTGTCTGTGACCATGGCAGGGGGTTGAATGAAATTAAATTTAAGTGCTATTCCAACCAAACCATTCTATGATTCCATTACTTTCATCACAGTCCATTTTTCAATAGAAAATAGATTCATCTCTGGGAATTCTTCCTCTATTCCTATGTGAATCTGTATGAAAGACAAGTTAAAGACATGGCAGTCAAATGACAAAACACAGAAGGAATAAATTTGCTTTTGTTTTACATCTACTTTATCTTCTGTCAAATTCAGGATTGTGCTAATGGTTCATTTAAAAATTAAAGTCAAAATAACCTTTTTAATATTTAAATATATAGATTAAAATTTCAAGCTCTGTCTGTGGAAGATGCAAGCACTTGCAATAAGAGAAGAGAAAATATGTCAAGAGAATATAAACAATGTGCATCTGCAGCAGGAGATGGAGCTCCAAAGTAATAGCTCTGTCTTCCTGCTCAGCATCCAGGATTCCTGCAGCCTTCTGCTCATCCCATTATTGCAGGGACTCAGCAGAGCTGAAATGATCCTTCTGCCAAAGAGGTGCAATTCTGATTGAAGTGTTCTTCTCCAAGATCGATGTAAGGTCTAAGGTGACATCCTGGTTTAAGTTAAAAGTACTTAGGGAGGTGGAATTGAGGTCCTCAAACCATGGACATGGCTCCATAAGGAGCTGTTCTTTAATTATATGGCGTGGATTGCAGAAATTCCTCTTTCTCTTTCTTTTCCCCTTCCCCCTTCCCCCTTCCTTTTCCTTTTCCTTTTCCTTTTCCTTTTCCTTTTCCTTTTCCTTTTCCTTTTCCTTTTCCTTTTCCTTTTCCTTTTCCTTTTCCTTTTCCTTTTCCTTTTCCTCTTCCTCTTCCTCTTCCTTTTATTTTTCCACCTTCCTCTTCTTTTTCACTTACACATAGATACATATACACATGAAATATATCAATATTACGTATAGATATTGGAAATACTTGCATGGATAAATCTCAGCACAGTACAGCAACAAAGCCAAGTGTTACCTAATCCATGACAATAACGTCAGCACCTCAATAAACTTAAGCAGATATTTGGGATTTCTATCATTCTTGACAGCCCTGATTACAAGAAATTAATTGAGGAAATCATCTGCCAATCTTAGATCTAGAGCTGCTTGGTTTTGCTAGCAGATATTCCTATGAATTTGGGAAACTGCTCTTACCACTTATTCTGGTTTCTGGCTGAAAAAAAACCCCAGATCATTTTGTTTTGCAAATCCTCCTGTGGTGTTTTTTCAGCCCCAAGATCATGAATTAAGATGGTTTTAAGTTTCTATGTCAAAAAGCTTTGGACAAAGCTGTAATTCACCCATTTTTGAGTGATTTCAAACCTCTTCAGAGTGCACAGCCAATGAAGTATTTGACATCCTTTGCCTCTTGTGACTCTTTTGTTATCCAATTCCATATATAAAATATTTCCTGAAAGCAACAAAGAGCTTTCAAGCCATATTTAAATAAATTTGCAGTTTGATGTATGTGAGAGTAGATAAATGTCTTCATAAAGAAATTAATCTTTTCCAACACTGACAGTGTGGCTGATGGAAGGACACCCCTGGATATTCACCTGGGAGCTCCACCAACACCTCATGCCCTCCCAGAGGGATGGATTAAACTTCTCCAAAGCCACGAGGCAGATGGATATGAAACAGCAGCACTCATCCATTTCTTTTATCTCTGTGGGAAATGAAAGAAATTGTCACCAAATCAACTGTTCCTTCCAAGTGACATCCATCAATCACCAACACGTAGCGGGGAAGAGAAGGATCCCAGAGTTAAACAATTTAGAATCGGGGCTGGGATGTGTTTCTCCAAATCTATCCTCATTTTTACCTCTGTTTCAATCCTTCTTTCCTGTGTCCCACCCAGCAGAGCCCGGGAGGATGTGCCATGGAACAGGAGAGAATGTGTTGGCCTAAATCCCAGCTCCAGTTCAAAGGCACAGCTCCACCCTCACATGTTCACACGGGATTCGCTTCCAGTCACTTGTAGGCAAATTTTCAAAGTGCTCACACTTAGGCATAAAAAGCCTTTGAAAAAGCTGCTCTCAGCCTATTGTGCTGAGAATTTCTAAAATCCTACAATGTTTCATGGTGGATCACATGGAGACTTTCATGTGCAGCTCTTTGTAACCTGTCCTGGCTGATGGAAATCTTGGCTTCTGTAGTTTGCTCTCAGTTTTAGCTTTTTCTGAAATCCAGACAGCAAAACATCCTCTAGGACATGGAAATACAGAGAGGAACAACATTTTCCTTCCACAAAATCTCTCAAATATAACTTGAACTGTCAGACACTGTCAGGCTGTGCCTAATTTTGCAAATGAAGTCTCACAGTAAGAGGTTCTGTGCTATGAATAGATCTTTATTCTGACTAATACCAGAGCAATGATGGACTGGAAAATGGTTTTTTGCTCTTTTAGGTTTGAATCACCCAAGCATTTGCTACTCCCATATCAGCAGCTCATTCAGCTACACTATGAAAATTAATACTCAGTTTATCTCATTATTATCATAATCCTTTTTATTTTTTTTAAAGCACCAAGTCAACCTCCAGCAAACATCGCCTGGAAGCTGACAAATTCCAAAATCTGCCTGAACTGGGAGCATGTGAAAACAATGGAGAATGAGTCTGAGGTGCTGGGCTACAAAGTAAGTGATTTCTTTATCTCATTAATCAGATATTTTGGTTACAATACATGTGCAGAGATTTGGTGGAAAGTAAGCGTTCATTACCTGGAACACTGATTTCTCTGGATTTATTGGGATGGTTGGCTGATGTTTATACAAATATTCATTCAGAGTAGGACTTCTTTATCCCAACAGACGGATTTTCTGTCCCCAGTCCTGTATTTCTCTTGTCCCTTTGTAATCTTACTTACCTAAAGTTTCTTGCTTTCCTATCTCCAGGGAAGGAGTTTCACAAATATATAAGAAATAGAGAACAGTCTTTGAAGCATTCAAGGCAGTCATAAACCAATTTAAACATTCTCACTCTGTGGCAGTTCAGGAATGTACATTTAAAAAAGAGACTGAAAGATACACAAAGATCTATGTGAATGAACCAAAAAGCACTCCCATAAATCTACTTTTAAAGGAAATACAAATGTATTTTAAAATTCGGTTGCAGTGCAAAATTCTTTGATTATCCTCAGGTTCTAGGAAACCACCTGCTGTGGTACCCACCCCAAAATCCTGCAGAATTTATTCCCCTGTTTAAATTGCTTTTAACACCCTGCAGGATGCTGAGAGTGCTCGGAAAACTTTGGGACACGACAGAAGAATCTCTCAGTACCTCCCCAAAAAAATCCATTAAAACTTAAAACGAAATGAAATAACTCTTGTTTTCCAATCCCTTTCTGCTTAGATTCTATACAGACAGAACAGGCAGAGCAAAGCCCATATCCTGGAGACAAACAACACTTCAGCTGAACTTCTGGTCCCGTTTGAAGAAGATTATCTCATCGAGATAAGAACCGTCAGTGATGGTGGCGATGGCAGCAGCAGTGAGGAAATTAGGATTCCAAAAATATCGAGTAAGTGAGAGAATTTTTTTCCCCTCTGAATGCTGTTGCATAAGAAGAAATCTGTGCCTCTAAGCACAACAGATTCCCAGATTGTCCCTTGCCATAGGTGTCCTCCCTCCTGGTGCTTTTTGGTGTTGTCTCCTATAAATTTGTGTCTGATATTCTGACATTCCTTAGAGGAGAAATTATTTTGCTCCACACCTTATTTTTAGTGCAGGTCTCCACTGCCCTGGCATGCAGAGGTCAGGGAAGGACACAGGAATAAGATTTCTTGGGAAAGTCAAAGTTCTCACACATAATGTGGCCCTAAATCTGCCCTGGACAGAGGTCTCAGCCCTGTCCCATGGCTGGAGTGGGGTGGCCCAGGGTGCAGCCTCTGCTCTCATAAATAACTTATTATTCATGGAAAAGGGAGCATTTTTATATTTATATATCATAGTTTGTTTTGCAACAAAATAGTCAAAACCCTCTTGAAGATGATACTCACAGGAAAGGTGAGATGTTGATCCAAAACCCTACTCCACGAAATGGCCACTACAACTTAATAAACAAATAAATAGAAATAACATTTCTGTATAATGTTTCATCTTGAAAAGAGAACAGAGATAGCTGTAGAGCTAAAATGCAAAGAAAAACTAATTTTTGGCACAGATTTACCTCTGTCTGTTTATATTTTTACAGGTTTAAGCTCTGGAGCAGTGAAATTATCCCAGAGGATAAACCATACATTGGCATCTGGGATCCTGCTGTTGAGTTCTGTTCTTCTAAACCCTTTTCCTTGCTGGTTCCAGCAATGCTCTGCCGTGGACTTCTAAAAATAAAAGTGTAGATTTTATCTTAATTCTTCACCATAACCAACATTCCTGAGAAAAATCAACACTGGGGAGGGGGAGGGAGGTGGAAGTGGTCTGTCATTAAGAAAATATTAGGCATCAATATTCCATGAATTTTTAAAAATAGGGTTGGAAATGAAGGGGTAAATCAACATGCATTAATTAAACAGAGTGATGCCAAACCTAATTTGGGATTGACACGTGGGTGGTCTCAAATTTTTTTCCAAATAGTTGTTACTGGAACAGCATTTTAATGGAATGTCAACCTGTGCAAGCTGATGCCACGGAGGGGAGCAGTGATTTAAAACTCTTGTGATGTGGATATTATTTATCTCGTATTCTTCAATGTATCCTGTTAAAAAACCCCACTTTCAATTAAATAAAAGCTATTTGTTTACTTTTTTGCACTTGTCTGTATTAGAGGAAGTGTCATAAAACACATTATTTGAAGTGCCCTGTGCTATTTTCTGCAGAAAAGGGGAACTTAAATAAAAGGAGTCTCCTATGGACCAACCCAAAGCCCAGTGAATTCCACAGAAAAACTTTCAGTGGCATCAGCAGGCCTTGAACCAGAGCTGAAATAGCAGCACCTTTTATACCATCAGATACTTCACATATTCTCAAATCGATTTGAAAGGACTTTTCCATGCAAAGACTGTTCTGATCAACAAAACTTCCAGACACACTGAATATTTTTCTGAGGGAAAACTGAAACCTAGCTGTCATTAGCAGGATCAGTTGGTCTCTCCTGATTTTGTTATTCTTTGCTGTGGCTTGAAAGTGTGGATTCATCTTTGGGTTGGGTAAATGAGAAGAACATTGATTTTCATCATCTTGAAATATAAATAAAAGCAGCTAATTAAGCCCTTCAGTCTCCTGAGTCCCCAGAATGACAAATTAAACACCAGAGCTTGGCTTTCAAGTCAGGAGATGCAGCTCAGCACTTGAAGCCACGCTCCTGCCAGCTTCAACTACATCTGATAAAAGGTGTTTTTTGCCTGATGTCATTACTGGGAAATCTTTTCTTCCTTCTCACTTTGCTCTGAAGTTTATTTTCTTTTCCCCACTGTCAGATCCATGTTGTGTCATCTTTGTAAACATTTATAACTACAAGATAACCAAATACCCCAAATATTTTTAAAAAGGGGACTGCTGGAATGGGGGTGAGGATGTGTCAGCTCATGAATGAGTAAAAGAAGTTCAGCTGTGCATGGAAGTCCTTCAAAGAACACATTAAACCATGTTGGTTATCTATGGGCATGGGAGTGGGAATTCATAGAGGAAGCTCCAAAACTTTGGTACCTCCTCAAGGTCCCTGCCAAGCCAAATCTTCCTCTGATTCTCTGATTCCTCACAGAGCCCATGGGCTGGTCTGACAGAAAATAAACTCAAAAATGATAAAATCATTGCAAAACCACATGGTAGAGATTGATGTCCAAGCAAATAACTCTTCACAGGATCATGGAATGGTTTGGGCTGAAAGGGACATTAAAGATATCTTCCAGCTGGTGATATTTAATAACCCCCACACTGAATTCAATAAAATATTTTCTATAGGTCACTCCTGTTTGGTTTTGAGAGAACTTTTTGCATCATCTCCTCCCAGCAGGCGTCCAGCAGGACCTCTGCTCACTCCCAGACCTTCTGTGCCCATTAAACAGCAGGTACCTTTTATTTCCCTTCATTAAACTGAATCTGAAATTCTTATCCTTCATAACATAAATGCAATTCTTTGCTAACTTTACCCAAAAACATCTTTTTATTCAAGTGAAAAGAGATTTTCTGCAGAGCAGTTACAGCTCAATAGAATGTCTGAGCAATGCTTAATTACAGGGAGGCTCTGGAAATAAAATGTCACTTTTAGAAGTCTGTCCTCTGGGATTTCTACAAAGTTCCTAATCACAGGAGTTATTAGGAAGAGGTTTAACACAGCTTTCAAGAGAGGAGAATGGTTTAGAAAGAAATGAATGTGCTATATAAAATCCTGATAATACCTTAATGAAGTAAAAACATTTTTCCTTGCGGTGGAAGTAAACAATGAATCACTTCTTCAGCTTTCTTCTGACTTTTGTGCAGCAATGATGTTCTTTTCTTGCTGTAGAAGATCCAAATCAGGCTCTTGAACCTCAGCATTTCTCCATTTTGTCACTCCCATGGGAGCAGCCCTTTTTAAAAAGGGACAGCTGAGGAGTCCCAGGAATATGAGTGAATGTTCCCTTGCTGAATTCCCTTGGAGCTGGAGCTGCAGGGTGAATATTCTGCCTCAGGAGCAGAACTAAGCAGTCTTAAGGAGAAAAAACTTTAAATCCAGCTCCTCCCATCCTCCCTAAATCACTGCAGAACTTGTGCAGGTTCATTTCCTCCTCTTCAGCTCCCCAGTCCTTTTGTTGGTGTTTCACCAGGACAAATTGAGCCTGAGCAGCCCAAAGCACTGAAAGTCCTGCTCTTTTTTGTGAAAATGTTATTAAAGCAGCTGATGCTGAAATGGAAAGAGTTCACATGGCTGGCAGCTTTCATTAAAAAGAAAAGAGAAAGGGTCAAAAAGAATTTTGTCACTTAGAGTTGCAGGAAAAACTTTGGAAATAGGAACAGCACAAATCCCCTAAAACGAGAAGTTGAAATGAAAACAACAGAAAAACTCTGCAGTGCTCCTGATTTTTAACAGCCAAGAACCTGAATTAAAAACCCCATTTAAAGGTGCCCAGTAAAGGGAATTTTGGGCCCAGACTTAGCAGATTTTAGAGAAAATCACAGACCAGCCAAAGTTTTCAGACAGCTGGAAAAATAATACCTATTTTCTTTTGATAACCTAAGCAAAGTACCAAAACATGAAAGAGACTCATAGTCAGGGATTTTCATTTTGAATTTAACACATCAACAAAATATTTCTCCATGAAAAAAGCAATTTTGAGCCTCTCCAAATGTTTCCGTTCACTCCAAGCACAATGTTTCTTTGTGATTTACGAGCATTTAAACTTTATTTAACACCTTCTCCCTTCTTTATAGGGCAATTTTTGAATAGGAATGCCAAGAAACGAAATAAAATAGCCCATGTGTGTTATTACACCAGCCCCTAAATCAACATTATCCCAGAGTGCAGAAACTCCCTGTTTTCTGTGGGCTGTTGGAATGCAGCCCTGCTGACGCCTTGACACCGAGCTCTAAATCACATCCATGAACAAATGTGTTGTAAATGTGCAAAAAAGGTTTTATTAATATCAGCCTATGCCTCAGTGGTGGAGAATTCCCTGCAGGGATTTGCAGGGCCTGTGTGGAGGGGGTTTGGGGACTCACTGGGGTGCTGTGGGGGTGGCAGGGGATCCTGGCTCCCTCTGTGCCCCCCTCCATGGATTTTTGTCTGCTCAGGGAGCACAAGAGATGTGAGGACTTGAATAAACCAGTGGTTTTGCTTTCCCTGCTCAAAAGATGTCAGAGCTTGAATAAACCAACGTGGTTTGTTGTGGAGGTAGAGGTGGAAAACTGCTCTTATCAGAGCCTTGCATTCTTTTGTCCATCTCTGCAAGCCTTTGTGAGCACTGCAAGTTACAGACTAAACAAGTTAAAACAGCACACTTCATCTAAATCCGAAACTATTTCTATTCCAAGTTAATTTCTAACCCCCCATGTCTCATTTATTCCCCTCCAGCACTGGTATTTTCAAGACATCATCCCCCAAAATTGCCCTGGACATGCCCAAGGGTTGCTGCATCTCAGTGCTCCCAAAAATGAGGTTTCAGGTGCCTCTGTAGGTGAAGCCACAATGCCATGGAAGCACAGAATCCCAGGATGGTTTGGGTTGGGAGGGACCTTAAATCCCATCCAGTGCCACCCCTGCCGTGGCAGGGACACCTCCCACTGTCCCAGGGTGTCCCAAGCCCTGTCCAGCCTGGCCTTGGGCACTGCCAGGGATGTGCTGGCCTTGGGAAGGAGTGGATTGAGGTCTGGTGGCAGTCACAGGGTCATTGCCACACGGATGCTGAGCTCTCCCAGGTACAGCTACAGCAGGATCCCCCACTAGCTGAGCATTATTCCTGCCAAGGAGTGGCCCAGCCTCCCTCCACTCAGCTGAGTTATTTTCCAGATTCTCCTTCTGCTCCTGACTGAATTTACAGGGGGGACAAAACCTCCAGGATTGCTCCGAACTGAAAATATAAAACAGTGGCCAATGATGCATTCAGAAAAATCCACCTAAAAATTTAAATGAGGTTCCACAGACTTCACACAGAATGCCCCTGGCCAAATCCAGAGTCTACGTAAGGATTTGACATTTCTCTAGCTCTGACCATTATCTAATCTAAAAACTGGGGGGGAGGGTGGGCAATCAGCACTATTAAAATAAAAATAAAATCTTCCCTGGAAAAATTTACCATGAGGAAAAGGTCAGTTGGACATTTTGACAGCACAGTACAATGAGGGCCTCTAAGTAGCTTCAATCATTCAGGCTTTTTTTATTAGGAACTTCTTATGTCAGTTCCTAGCACTAAATACTTGGAAACAGGTCTGACGTAGCAATTAAAATGTCATATTAATCATACTGGTGTGCATTGTTTCTTTGCTTAACCTATTTTACAGACACCAATATATTTCAGTACCGAAAAGCAGCTACAAATTTTGTCATCTTTATGGAATGAACTGGAATAATTCTGAAATGCTAAGGGATCCCAGAAGAGCAGAAGTTTTTTGTAAGGTGCTGTCCTGGGGTGGCTATATGGTGCTCGTATCCCAAATAATTTTTTATATATATATATAAGATAGGAATCTTAATATTCCAATATGATAAATGGAATTGTTGCACTTGAGTTATCACGTCCTATCAGTTGTTTTTTTCCAGACTGCCTTCAGTGAAATGTCCAACACAAACTTTCCTCATTCATGTACTTGTTTCTCCTTGTGTTGGTTTTCCAGCCACACTCCCACTCACATCCCTCTGCTCCAACCACTCTGCTGCCATGGGTCCCATCTCCTCAGCCATAATCCAATTTTTCCCTTAGAAACCATCCACAGGCTCTGCCAGTAGCCTTGCATTGGGTCACTGTTGTGGTAAGAAGTAAAATAAAAAGTGAGGTGCTCGAATGCAGGGTTTCATAAAAAATGGAGGTGTCTGGAGAGACCAAACTTCCTGCAGCTCTTGGGGCTGTCAAATACCCAGGTGGAGGAGCAGCTTTCCCTTCTCTGTGCACCACTTGCTGTTCTTAGAATCACAGAAACAGCAATCATGGAAATCATGGAATGGGTTGGGTTGGGAGGGACCTTAAATCCCATCCAGTGCCACCCCTGCCATGGCAGGGTGTCCCTTCCACTGTCCCAGGGTGCTCCCCAATGTCCAACCTGGCCTTGGGCATTCCAGGGATCCAGGGGCAGCTGCTCTGGGCGCCCTGTGCCGGGGCCTGCCCACCCTTTTCACCCTGAAATCTCCTTTTCCTAGCGAATTTGAGCACAGGGATCTTTTCTGGAGCTCTCACTGCAGTGGCCTATGGGAGCATTGCTACCATGATTTAATTACATTATTCTGCAGCCCTGCTGTCCCAGAGATTTTAAAGAGAAACAGCACAAATCTTCCCTGGGTCCCAGTGCCCTCAGCAGATTCAAAGCCTGTGCAGTTTGAGTGGGTTTGGAATTTATTTGAAAGCCTTCTTACAGCAGTACAATTTATCCACAGAGATCAGCAGTTTACATCGTATTGATTAATGCAGCTATTGATTTATTCTGCAATTGTACTGGCCAGGTTTATACAGCACTGGAAAGTGCTATTTTCCAGGAGTGATTGACTTCTTTCTTTATTGACTAAAATGAGCTGATAAAAATCATCCACTGGCTGAGCTAGAAGTACTTTTTTTTGTATTCCTGCTTCCAGCAGAGAAAAGTAGGAGACAAACGCTGCTGCAGAGCAGAGGAAAGAAGTTCCAAGGCTTAACCCCTCTGGAATTACCCTGCCTGGGCTAAGCCCAGCCCCAGCTTTAGCCAGGTGAGAAGCTGGAAGGCTGGGATGGGAAAAAGGCAGGCAGGAATGTGGATTTGGAGGAGGAGGATTAACCTGCTCCTCCTTCTTCTCACTTCAATTTATGAACATTTATGTTTTCCAGAGCTTTCTGATGCTCCTAAAGCTGATGTCACTGTCCCCTTCCCCAGGTATGGGAGCCTCAGGTGGGCTCCTGGGAAGGGCTCAAGGATGGAATTCTTCCTGCTGTTTTAGGGAAGGTGCTGTCTGCAGTCAGGGCTTTTTGTAGCACCTCTACAAAAATGGGCTTTGCAGTGCCATAAAGTGAATATAACACCACTGATCCTGGCTGCTCCAAGGTTTTCCCACTGTGCCGGAACATTTGAAATATTTGGCTGTCAATCACATCAGCTCTGAGCTGTTCTTCTGGTGGAACTGCTCCATCAGGCCAAGGAAATTCCACTTTTTAACAAGTACCAGAGCTGCATCCTCCCTCCAGCCCTTCAGATATCCCAGCTCCCTGTCTGGAGCGTGAAACACTTTTATTTCATGTCATCTGTGCTGCTTTCAGTTTACAAGTCACTATTGCTACATTCATAGTTTTAAATGTATCTATTTATATATTTGTATATTTGCATTTTCCAGTGAAATATGAAATTAACCAGTAAAAATTGAATTTTTTTTCAAATTCATTGAAATATGAATTAATTAGTAAAATAAAATTAACACAGATCGACAAACAGCTCCTATAAAAATCACCCCTGAAAACCCACACTGCTGCACTTCAGAAATGCTCTCTAACAGAAAAATTCTTCCAGGCCATTTAGTTTCACAAGGCTGTTAAAATTCCTCTTAAAGTCTGACTTGTAAAATAAAACTTTTCTCCTATTTAATAGTCACACACCTCTCTCCCAACACCCAAGCCTCACGAGTTAGAAGAGAGAACTGTGCTCTGTTGCTGTAGTTTTGGCAAAAGGTGAAGTTTATTCCATCAAGCCATGGATTTAAGGCAGGGCATAGTCTGGGGTTATGGATTTACATTCCCACTGTTGTGCTCAGGAGGAATTTCTGTCCCCATGAACGAATTCACAGCCCTGGGCTGCCCAGGGGCACCTGGGGCGAGGTGTGGAGCACAGCCACCTCCAGCACTGGCCCACAGGTCAGTGCACTCAGCAAAAAAGGAAATTCAGAATAAAAGTATAAAATTAAACATAAAAATTGGTGACTAAGTGATGTTTCATATATCTATATGAAATATAGATACCTGCAAACTCAGAAATGTGTATATATACACAGGAAATGGAGAGCTGTGTAATGAAAATAGCACCACATTTCTGATTTTCCCTCACTGCCTGAGAAAGGGAATCCCAGGTAGAGGCAGGGCAGAGCACAGACATTACTATCTAGGGGCCAGAATAATTTATCTAATTATAGAATATAATAATTTATTTATTAATAGAATATTTAAAATATTATATATTTTTATAACATATATTTTATTATAATATATAATACATAATATAGAATATATAATATAATA
>VXBC01001332.1:162063-178398 GCA_013399945.1 Ploceus nigricollis | reverse complement strand
AATTCAGCTCTGGCACCACATTCCTAAGCAGCAGCTCCCAATCATTCCTCTGCATTAAGAGATGTGTGTTCCTTCCTCCAGCCACTGCAAGATTTCCTCCATAAACACATCGTGCTATAAATACAGCTCTGGTTGTTGGAGGAAATAAAATAACAACATGCCTTGCACTTCAAAACCTTGTTTATAAAACA
The DNA here is from genome assembly GCA_013399945.1 of Ploceus nigricollis. Lineage (NCBI taxonomy): Eukaryota > Metazoa > Chordata > Aves > Passeriformes > Ploceidae > Ploceus > Ploceus nigricollis. The sequence goes on along the minus strand of VXBC01001332.1, from coordinate 178,207 downwards.
TCTTCATAAACCCACTCAAAGAAACATCTGAAATAAAATCATGGCTGTTGCTCCCCATCACGCCAGCCCTACAAATTGATTATTTTCTTTAAATTAAAGCCATCAACTACAACAGGGCTGCTCTGTGGCACCTCACAGCTTTCAGTAAAATAAGCTGCCAGCATTTATTGATTCATGGGCACTCTGGGCTGTGCTGGCACCTACCTGGGCATTTCAGAAAATTCAAGAGCCCGGCCCAAATGATGCCTGTGAGTTTTAATCACTGTGATATTCAGTGGGTGACAGTGGATATCACAGTGATTTAAGGCTTTCAGCACCATTCAAGGGGGCAGGATGCTGACTGTGTATCCATTGGTATGCTTTGGCTGGATACTAAAATATGAGGGTTTTTTTCCTCCAACAAAACCACATTTTCTTCTGTTTTTCCCTTGTAATACATCTATTTTTAGAGAGAACAGGGGCTGCCAAATCCTTCTAACCAGATTTCCCCAGATCTGTCTTTTGCAGAGCTGTTTAAGCCAAAAGAGGCACCAAAATGCTCTTGGTTGTGCTTTGTCCCTCAGGATTTTTGGGCTCTGAACTTGTCCCCTCAGGATGGGAAGGATCCAGGAATAACCTTCTCCAAAACACCCCCTGTTCTGGGAGCCAAAATTTGGCTGATTGCCCTGAGCTGTTGTTTCCTCCCTCTACACGACAACTGTTGAGTGGAAAAATTTGAAATTAGAGAATGAAATTAGCTCGCAAAATACCCACAAATATCTGCTACATAATTTTTTAATTCTTTAAAGATTAATGGATGAGAAGAAGTGATTAATTCAAGCTTTGCTTTGCAGATGATCTCTCAGGCCTCACAGCGTACGTGCACAGTCAATATTTTGCAAATGTTTTGATTAATAAATCTTTATATAGCCCACTGCAACTTTGTAGATTTAAATTGATGCTTGCACTCTGCATACTGATTTTCCCTGCATGGTTTCCTGACACAGGCTCGTTAGTCCAAAGGAAAGAAAACAAAATAAACGCTGCTGAGCCCAAAATATTTCATTTTCACCACATAAGGTATAAAACTCTTAGGAAGCCACTGTGTTCTAGGCAGAAGGTGCCACCACTGCATCAGGCAGCTGTCCCCACCTCCAACCCAGTCTCTCCAGAGCCATCCCTGGATTTTTTCTGAGCTATCAGTTGCTCTCACAGCAAGGGAAAATGAAAGATGGGCATCAGTCTCTTCTGCCAGGGAACAAGAGACAGGATAAGAGTATGGGTTTGTGAGTCCCATGCTGGGCCACTCCCTGGGGGCTCCCCTGGCAGGGGGAACCCTCCTGGAGCAGTTCTGTGTCAGGAAAAGGAGATGCACAGGACTTTTTTGGTCTTCAGCTTCTTGTTTTATTGTTATCTTATCAGAACTTCAGCATGCTGTCTGCACCAGACCTTGCATGCAGGAAAACAGCACAGAAATGGCCAACAACCTCGTGTTACAAGGTCTTTTAAGTCTAATTAAAAACTAAGCTGCCCAATTAAGAACTGACACCTAGATTATTTTCCCTTTTAAGCGAATAACTGACCCCTAAAGACCCGCAATGTGGATTTTTCTACCCAATTACAAGATACCACCAAACCCATGAAGAAGAAGGAAGAAAAAGGAACTCGACACCTGGTGCCCTCCATTTTGTTCCCAACTACAACATACTAAAAATCCTAAAACCTAAATTTCCCACCCATGTGACATACTATACTACTCTCTACAATCTATTTCACACTTTTGTGGTCTCTAGTTTATCTTGAGGTTTTGGAGGCTTTCTCCATGAATGAGGCTCAAAGTCAGTCCTTCCCTGGGAGCCAGAACCCCTCAGGGCAGACAGAGGAATATTCCCCTTGCCCTGTGTTCCAACACAAAGGAAATGGCCCCAAACTGCACCAGGGGAGGCTCAGGTTGGACATCAGGAGGAATTTCCCCATGGAAAGGGTGCTCAGGGGCTGCCCAGGGAGGTTTGGAGTGCCCATCCCTGGAGGTGTCCAAGCAATGACTGGATGTGGCACTCAGTGCTCAGGGATTGGGCACAGGTTGATGATCCTGGAGGGCTTTTCCAGCTTCAGTGATCCCGGGATTCTCTGCACACTCTCAGGTTAAAGCAGCTCACCTTTCATGCTGGAGCAGAGGTTTGTTCTTGCTCTGCTGTTTGCTTTGAGTTTTGTTTAATGCCACAAGCACTGAGTTATTCACAGCCTGGCTGGAACAGCTTCCAAACAAGCCTGGAGCACAAAGGGCCTGGAGAAGGCACCATGGGCTGAGCCCACCCTGGGGGGATCTGGGCTCCTGATCCCACCCCCTCCCAACCCCAGCTGGACACTGTCAGAGCTACACTGAGATAAACCCCATGGCTGCAGTAAAACTCATTAACAAACATGATCTGAGTCAAGGGACAGTGGAAGTCTTGTGCTCCTGCTGGGACAGAAACCAAACACTGAATCTCTTTGGCAATGCCCTATCACTCACAGGAAATATAAAAGACAAAATAAATAAAATAAAACAGGAAATAAAAAGGTTTTTATTTGGTTTTTGATGCACAATAGGATCACTGGAAGCCACTTTTCCTTCACATGTACTTCCCACAGCCTCTGATTCTCTTCACTTCCTTTCCTGATCACATCTTCATCCCCTTGTGGACTTCTCTGCTTCTCACCTCTTGTCCTGGCACTTCTGCAAACATTCCTGCATCTCCATACAAACCCTCAGTCATAACCCAAGGAACTCGTGGGACAGGGAAGGTGGGTGCTGTCACTGAGCTGCATGGGAGCTTTGCTGAGGATCCCTGTTCTTTCCAGTTTTGCTGAGTAAAAGAAGTGTTGAGCAACTCCTTTTCTTTCTCCAGACTGAACTTCGGATCCACATCCAGTGACTTTTCCGAAGTTTTATCTTCTCCTGACATCAGATTGTGGAAATGCAGCAGGCACCTTAATTCTACACTTAAAACATCCCCAAAAGGTTAAAACAGGCTTGGGCTAAGCTCATCCTGCAAAAGGAACCATTTCTTATAAAGAAACCCCTATAAAAGCACCCAAGTGCCAGAGAGGATGCTCAGTATCATTTTTTAATAGTAATGGAGAAGATTAATGAGAAAAAATTTGGACTCCAGCATTATAACTCTTGCAGCAGATATTATCATTACGTGCATTTCACATTATCACTAATTTTGTATTCAGCATGCCAGGACCATTAATTCAGATCCAGTCTGCAGCTGAATGAGGCAGATTGCTTAAGAAAATAAATGTCTCTATTACTTTTTATAGTGTTGAAATTAATTTACAGTTCCAGTTTGCGAGAACTAAAATTGAGAATTAAAACTATATTTGGTACCTGAGATTTCTCAGAGATTAGCATTCACGAGGCAGTAAAAATATTAACTACTTTAAATAATGCTTGCAATATTTCCAGGGTTATGAAGCATCTTCTCTTAGCTCATTTTAATTTATTTAGCATCCATCTCTCTAAGCGTATTCACACCACTGGAAGATTAGAACGAGATCATTGCATTAAGAGAAATACTATTTACAATGATGTGTAGTATCTATTTCCAGGGGCTTTGGAAGGCATGAAAATAAAGATTTTGATGATGTCTTTAAGGGCTCTCCCGCTGCCTTTGTGCTGCAAGAAAAGTCAAAGTTGAGGAGAATTTCTGAGGCAAAGTGGCATCGAGTCAGGAGTGGAGTAAATAAAACCTTTATGGGGAAAGAGGAACTGATAAAACACACAAAGAGATGTTAGTTCTGGATTTGTCTCTGATAATCCAAAGTGTAGAAGAGAGGAATGGGGGAACCGGAGTCTTCAAGCTAAGCCATGGACACTGTAAAATTTTGGGATTGTGGCAGCATTTGGGTTGGGAAGGGACCTTAAATATCACCCAGTGCCACCCCTGCCATGGCAGGGACACCTCCCACTGTCCCAGGCTGCTCCAAGCCCTGTCCAAACTGGCCGTGGGCACTGCCAGGGATCCAGGGGCAGCCCCAGCTGCTCTGGGCACCCTGTGCCAGGGCTGCCCACCCTCCCAGGGAACAATTCCTTCCCAAAATCTCATCTAAACCCACTGTTTGTCAGTGGGAGCCATTCCCTGTGTCCTGTCCCTCCATCCCTTGTCAATTGTCTCTCTCCATGTTTCCTGTAGCTCCTTCAGGCCCTGCAAGGCCACACTGAGGTCACCCCAAAGCTTCTCCTGTCCAGGGGAACAATCCCAGCTCTGCCAGCCTTTCCTCATTGCAGAGGTGCTCCATCATGATTTCTGGTTGTTGTTTCGTCTCCTCCAAGAATTAACACCCACCTTTGGCTGGCAGGGCTGTTCTGCTCCTCCTCAGCCCCATCCAGCAAGCACTGCACTGTCACTGAACACACTCCTTTATTTCTGGGTGAAAGCATTAAAAAAAACCACAATTACTACCCAAAACAGGTAATAATTTTGATGTTTGGACACGTGGACTTTTTAAACCTTCAGTGTGAACCCCAGCTCTCAGTCCTGTCAGAAATCTCCTTGAAATGAATGAAAGACTGAGCTCCTTAAACAAGTGGTTGATACAAGCAGCTGAAGCTTAAAGAAAACCATCAAATTTCATAAGAAAATTGGGTGAGTTTGCCACAGTGTCATTGTAGGATTAGGATCTCAGTCAATAACATCTGTTCTAATATGTCCCTTGCAGAAGGAAGAAAATAGGATTTAAATTTAAATCCACAGACTGAACAAGAGGCAGAGTGGCAGATTGAGAGCTATCAAGGTGCAATACTTCCTGCGAGGCTTTGGTAAATTCTGGTTTGATTTGGATATTTAATGATAAAATGAAATCTCAGCTTGATTGTATCTGTCTGCAAAAAGCTCTGAGCAGCTGATCCAACCTTTTCCTGGATCCTTAAACTTTGAGTTTGATCTGAGAGGCACAGCTGGAATAACTGGAAGGATATTTTGGGGAGGGAGCTGCTTCAAAAAACCTCCAAGCACTGTTAGGACCACGTGTGATGGGAAATTGTTTTGCAGGTCTCCTGCAGTACCAATTTAAGAAAAGAAAATCATTGCTTGACCATTCTTCCATATAAACATCCTTTCCTTTGGGTACCATTGCAGAAGAGATGATGTTCCCAAAGACTTTTTCGTTGCTTACACTGATAGTAATTTTTATTATTTCAAATAGGAGAGGTTTCTAATAGGGATTTTAGGATGAAAGCACCTCAAGCTGAGATTTTAACAGCTGAGTTCATAGTCTGAAGCACAGAAATAGCACTGCCTCAAGTTTTCATTTAATAAAAAAAAGAAAAAAGGAAAGAAAATATACTGTTCTTAATTCTGAAGGCTAACCCCCAAATGCCTGAGTGTCATTTTATGAAAATCTCCCTTACATGAGCAGTGAGTCTCCAGTGTTCCATGGCAGTGCCTTTGCAATAATGGTTTCAAATGGAAACATTTATTTTTCCCTGGTTTTTAGTAGCTACGGGAGAAGCAGGGGGCTAATTACCAATGCTGAGCTGCAAGGGTCAGATGGAGAGGAAAAAATAAAACTAAATGTTTCTGAAAATAGGTGAAGGATCCTGCTGTGGCAAATTTGAATGATGCAGCCTGGTGCTGTGGGGTTTTTACCCTGTAGTTTATAAGTTATAGCAGACATGGTGTTTTTTGAGTTGGAACTGGCAACTGCTTGTAAAGAGACACAATCAGACCTGGGAAAAACAAGTTATTGAAACACTGAAGGGTGATTTTCCCATTAAAGACAATGCATATTTAAGTTTAAATATACATAATATCAGCAGCTGAGAATGCAGAGGTCTCTTCACCACAGAAATCAGCAATTCAGCAGCAGTGAGACACCTCCACTGCTCTCCTTGCAGGTGGGTTGGCTGCTGCAGGAGGGGTATCCAAAATAGGTCACTGAGAGAAGAAAAGACTGAGTTTAAAATTATTTTCTTACTCAGTTCTGCTTCCATGTTATCCTAAGATCCTGGCAGGGGAAACTTTGTGGGATTTCTCGCTGTCTCTTGAAGGTGGCCTTGTTGTCACATCATTGTCACGCAAAAGGGGCAAAATGAAGAGAAGAAAGCCCAAATTTATGGGTGAGTCAGAGTGAGCGTTGGCCCTGCAAACCAGGGGTAGAAAATTGCTGAGAAGGAATGTGGGATGCTGGAGATGATTTATGAGCCCAAGCCTGGCCTGGTCTGCCTCCCTGAGAGCACTGGCACTGCTGCCAGAGGGAGATCTGACAGAAAACCCAAACCTGCCTGGTTAGGTGGGGTCTAACAGAGCCCAGAGCAGCAGCAGGAGACCAGCACAGTCACTGCAGGACATCCAAAGCCAGGTGATCCCTTTAGGATTCCTGCAGGAGAGCAGGAGCAGGTGGCCTTTGGCTCCAACTTGCCCTGGGAGCCCTTCCCATGCCAGGGTGAGCTGCCAGCACTGGCACACAAAGCCTGCCAGCCTTTTGTGGATATTTCATTTTATCATCTTGCAGAAAGCTTTAGGAGCCTTCCAGACCCCAAAATGAAGGAATTTAGCTCTCTGTGCTCCCAAGCAGAGACCTGCTCTTTTCCATGGGTGTCACAGCAAGATCCATCTCATCAGACACCAGAAAGCCAGGGGCAATTACTGAGCAGAGCACTGGTGGCATAAATGAGATTAAACACCCACCCACATGTACCAAGCTAAAGCAAATGGAAAAGTGGAGGAAATCAACCCTCAGGGCACTCTGGAATACAGATTATTTTTTGTTCTTCCTTTCTGGAAAGCACTGAGTAAAAGGTCTCCTTCGTTCTGATCAGTTCAGATGGAGCATCTCGCTGCAGCCAGAGAAAGGCAGGCACTAAGAAGTTCTCAGAAGAAATAAAGAAGTTGAGAAAATCATTTTATTGCCTGACAGAAGGGGAGGCTGCCTTAATTTTGTTGTCACTGGGAGTCTAAATGTATAAGGACAGCTGCTGTGCTCAAGCAACAATGCAATCAGTTAATGCTTTCAGCAGGGAGACATTAGCTGCTTCTGCCTCCTGCCAGGCAGGGAGAAACAAAGTTTACCAAAAAAAGGGAAAAAAGGAAACTTTTAGACATTTTTTCCTATTTTTCCCCTGCTTTTTGGGCAAAGGGAGAGGGAGGCCCACAGCAGAACAGGGAGTGCTTTGCAGGAGGTTCCCCCTACCCCATTTTGGTGGTTGGTGTTCTGAATATGCCTTGTCCATCACATTTTCTGCAGCAAAGCCACATAATTACACATATTAAACAGCACATGGTAAGGAACAGTGAGAGGATCACCACAGCTACTCTCCTTATTGATCAAAAAAAGATCAAACAGCAGAATGTTGGCTGAGATTTCAAATGAAGCCACAAAACCAGAAGAATTTGCCCTACATAGAGCAGAAATTGGCATGAGCAAAATGAAGACATTTGCTGTTTTTACATCCCCAAATGGAAGTGGAGGTAAAGGAGGAACTAAAACCCTCTGTAAACTCAACGATGTGTTTCTGCCCTGGAGCTGGAATGAGGAGGGCTCCTGATGGAGGAGCAATCCACACGTCTCACCTGTAAAAAGTTCTGAGGTGATAAAAAGGAGAATCAAAGGAGTTTTATCTTGGAATAATGATGTGTGCAGGCAGTTCATGAGGAACAGGAAAAGGAAAGGAGGAAGGGAGGAAGGGAGGGATGCACTGGGATTTTGAGGACCTCAATTCCATTTTCTGTGACAGAATTTTCTGTGCCCTTTCACAGTCCAGTTAGAACTTGACTCAGAAACCCAAATACCTCAGGTCACTCCTAAACCCAGATCTCAGAAAAAAATATTAAAGAATCAGGTTTTATAGGCAAATCAAGCAGGTGGAATTTGGCTCTTTCAGTCAGCAAGTTTGAAACATAACAAGAACACTGAAATAAGAGAGACAGAGACAATATTGCCTCAAAGGAAACAGGAGAATGTGGATTTTGTAACTTGAATGCTCTCAGGCCATCACTAGCTGAAATGAAAGAATTTACCTTAGGTAGCTCTAAGATCCAATCTTGATCTTATTCGTAATTATTACATGTTGAAAGTTTAAATATTTCATATAGAAGAGATTAAAAGATTGCAAGAGAAACTGAATAATCTCCAAAGACTTCAGAAAGCAGAAAGGCCAAACCAAATCTGAAAGGAAAAGAACACTAAAACTCCATTGTTAATTAAATCCCTTATTTATCACATTTGTCTTAATTTCAAATATTTATTGATAAGGGATTTAAATAAGAAATGACAGATTAATCCTTTCTTTGGGACCAGTGATTATTTGAAGGTGTACTGAAAGCAGCAGAGAGAATGCCAGGCAGGCTGGACAGAAAGCACAGCTCAGTTCAGATATTAATCTCCAAAAGTGGATTATGAAAGTCAGGGTTAGACATTTTCACCAGGGTTTTATTCAGTCTGGGGAACAGCAAGGACAAAGGATTCACTGATGTCAAACAGCTGAGAAATCACCAGGGAAGGAGATGGAAAACAAACCTCAAATCATTTGAAAAGATTAAACACTGCCATAAAGTAATTTAATTAGTTGTACTTTTCCTTGTTTTGGGGACATCTTCAGAGCTGTTTTATCCTTCCTTGCTTTGCTTCCTGGCCCCCATGGAAAGGGCTCAGAGATGTGGCTGTGAGAGCCCCAGGAAAGGCACCACCACATCAAATAAAGCCACATACAGACTCATCTCTAAACTCTCTTGTTAATTAAAAGACACACATCAGAGCCTGGCCATGTTTCCAGTCAGAAAAAAAAAAAAAAAAAAGAGAAAGTTTAGCTGTGGTTTCAATGACAACCAGATCAGGTTTCTCATAATACTGATCAAATATCAAGTGCAAGAGGATGAGATGGCTCAGGAAAGCTATGGGTGAGGACTCCAAGCAAAAACACTTCTTGGACATTGTTTTGCTGATAAAATTCAGCAGAATGATCTTTGAAAAATGGAATTCTTAAATGGCATTTATGATCATCATCATAAATTGCACAAATTTTTTGTCAAAGGTGCTTCAGGCCCTCTGTGTCTTTAATAACTTAACCCAAAGAGGGTCTGGCTTGATCCAGGCTGTTGGACAAGAGGCACCTGATGTGCAGGGTGGAGAAGATTGGCTTAGAGAGGTCTAAAATGAGCTGTCAAACCCTTGCCTTGGCTGTTCTGGAGAGGATTCTGAAGTCACTGAGCCCTAAATATATTGGGGGAAAACGTGGAGCTAAATGAAGACGCAAATAAATGAAATTGAGAGACTGACTTACCTCTATAGATAACAGAATAACAAAGATATTTCTATGGCAATCAAGAAAACATGGCCAAGGCTGAAAAAAATTAGCTATGATCAAGCAGAAAATATAGCTGCTTACTGTGAGCAGCAGATTTTAGATCTGATGGAAAAATCATCTCTAGAATTCTTCCTTCTCAGGAATGAAGCTGACACACCATTTTGGCTGATAATCCACCTTCCCATGATGCCTCTGTGCTCTAAATGAGATAATATAATCACTTCCCCCTCTTTGAAATTATTGTGTCATGTTGTGAACAGTTCAGGAGGTGCCACAGATGAGGGAACTGTAAACATGCCAGTGGTAAATGAAAGGCAATCAATTTATTTTAATTAAGTTTTTTCTTCTTTTTGCGAGTACAATGTGATATAACAATTTAAGATGATGTTCTAAGCAGAGATTATCAGCAAGGCCTCTTGCAGGCTGTTTATAAAGTCTCTTGCTGTCACTACAAGTGAATTAAACAAACATTTTTCAGGAAGTTTTGTGCAGTATTTGTTTCCAAACAGCGCCCTGAAGAGAAGCAACCTCTCAGACAGGGTCTGCTCCAAAGGTCAAGTGATTCCTGGGGAAAGGGATTGCAGGATTGCAGGATGCTCTTTCCCACTTCTTCTGTTCCAGAAGTGTTATCTGTATGTTAGAAAAGCAAATTACAAGCAGAAATTATCCTCCAATTCTAGAAAATCTCCCAGATGTTATCAGGCATTCCCATCACCTTGAAAAAAAAAAAAAAGGGGGGGGGGAAATAATAAGAAGAGGGTTTTGAACACAGGAACAGAGATGGGGAGGTAGGGGGAAAACTGCTGAGAAAATTAAAAATATATCACTTTTGCACTGTTTTCCATAAACATTTCAGCCTTGTTTGATGCTTCCCCAAGAGATTTTATTCCAATGCCTCTCCTTGAATTGCATCTTTAATAGAGTTGATGAGGCTGCAGAGGTTCAACCATTGCATTCTTCCTTTAACCTCTGCTTACAGTTCCATTTGGGTGGGATCTACATCCAGATGATGGAAAAAAAATCTTCTTTTCTTCAGAGCTGATTTATTTTGTTGGCAATTTCAGTTCTTCTGTCTCTGCAAAACAATGAGACTTTTCCTTCCTTCAAACCAGAGCTAAGGAATACACAAATGAGAAGATGTGCCAACTTCAGCTTCTCTCCTCTGAGCTCCTTTGAAATCATTTCCCTTGAACTTCCATCTTTAAAAACAGCAGATGACTTTAAACAACCCTCAGAACTCTCCTGAGGCATCTGTAAAATGTTTTCTCCCAGGAAATCAAAGGCAGGAGACCTTTGTTTCTTGAATCCTATGATAAATAAGGAACTCTGACTTAAAATATATATATATATATATATAAACATAGGAATCATGTTAAAATCTTGTCATGCTGTAGAAAGCCGTACTTGACTTGCAGTTTGGAGAGGATTTCAGGGTGTACTTCAAAGCCTGTTTATTTTCCCAGACTTGCCAGAAAAAAGGCTCTGAGGGGAGGTTTTGTGTTCAGGAGAGCAGCATCTCCCAGGGTGGTTTGAGTGGGGATGTTGAGATGTTGGTCTGGCTGCTGACCCCCTGTCCCTGCTAACTGCTCTGGGTTAATCATCCCTAGCAAGGAAATGGAGCTTCCACTGAGAGTTAAGTGCCAGAGTTAGAGCAAAGCTCATTCTTGGTCTTGGATTGAAAATATTTGGGGAATTCTCACCCTCAGTTAGAGCTCGCTGGTGCTGCTGAAGAGCTGACCTCAAAATAAATTAAAATAAAAATAAAAAGGGGTTTTAGCAAAGAATTTGAGGGGGGGGTTTTAGCAAAACATTTGAGAAAATTGGTAGAGAAAGAACAAATTCAGGATCCCCAAAAGAGCATCAGCCAGACCATAAAGGGAGCACTCAGCACTCTGCTCCACCTTCACAGAGAAATTCAAATTACTCACAAAGTTTATGCTGATTTGTTTCTGCCTCACCCTTCGTAAGAATCCTTGTCCTGCATGAAAAACTAAATGAATGCTACTTAAAGTTCTGCCTTCTTGATTTGCATTTTCTATGAGACAGTAAATTAAATTTATGCTAATCTGATACATATATTCTTCCCTGAACCATTAAAGGGGAGGTGGGGCTACACAGTGCAATAGTTTAAATAATTATGGCTGTCACTCACAATTATTCAATCTGTTGTATATTAAAAACCAAGTTGCAACTAGAAATTATCCTCCAGTTCCAGAAAATCTCACAGATGTTGTTGTGCTGATCAAAGTTCTTAAAATGTTGGATATAAGATGCAAGTTCCCTAGGAATGGAATATTAGAAGAAGCTAAAAGTGGAATCTAAGTTTTAAATGGTTGGCTTTGTTTTCATACTTTCCCAATAAGGTGCAGCATGGAACTAGAAATGACAGAATATTGTTGGGAATTATTTCATGCTCCTATAAATAAGATCTCATAGAATCCTACATTAACATCCAGGAAAACTTTGGGAACTAATGACACCCAGGTGACAAAGCTGCTCTGCCACTTCCAGGCTTGGCTGTACACATTTTATAGAGATAAAAAAAAATATATATATATATATATATGTATATAATCAAGTGACCTCCAACTGACATATTCTACAGTGTATCACTGGATTGGAGAGCATCTTGTTCACCTCTATTTTCACTCCAATTCAGTTAAAAAATCAATAACTTTTGGTGTGAATAGAATCCTGTCTCTGGTATGGGTGGCATTATCACTAAAAACATGTGGCCCTTTGAGTGATGTGACAGATCCTTTGAAATGCAAAGGTAAGACCAAGTTATTAAAGCTCATTTTTTTCTGCTCAAGTATTTTTAGGCTGTGCTTGCCTTTGATTTCCAGCACTGAAGTAACAATATGGGCATCACAATAGAGGTCACGGGCAAGAACAGACAAAAATCAGGACTGAAACTGTACCCAGGCAGATCCTCTGGTTCCAAATCCATCAATCCCAGTGACCTCTGGAGAGTGCCAGGCAGAGATCTCTGGTTCCCAATCCATCAATCCCAAGCAGTGGCCTCTGGAGAGTGCCAGGCAGAGATCTCTGCAGATCCTCTGGTTCCAAATCCATCAATCCCAACAGTGACCTCTGCAGAGTGCCAGGCAGATCCTCTGGTTCCCAATCCATCAATCCCTGTGACCTCTGGAGAGAGCCAGGCAGAGATCTCTGCAGATCCTCTGGTTCCCAATCCATCAATCCCAGTGACCTCTGGAGAGTGCCAGGCAGATCCTCTGGTTCCCAATCCATCAGTCCCAGTGACCTTTGGAGAGTGCCAGGCAGAGATCTCTGGTTCCCNTACATATATTCTTCCCTGAACCATTAAAGGGGAGGTGGGGCTACACAGTGCAATAGTTTAAATAATTATGGCTGTCACTCACAATTATTCAATCTGTTGTATATTAAAAACCAAGTTGCAACTAGAAATTATCCTCCAGTTCCAGAAAATCTCACAGATGTTGTTGTGCTGATCAAAGTTCTTAAAATGTTGGATATAAGATGCAAGTTCCCTAGGAATGGAATATTAGAAGAAGCTAAAAGTGGAATCTAAGTTTTAAATGGTTGGCTTTGTTTTCATACTTTCCCAATAAGGTGCAGCATGGAACTAGAAATGACAGAATATTGTTGGGAATTATTTCATGCTCCTATAAATAAGATCTCATAGAATCCTACATTAACATCCAGGAAAACTTTGGGAACTAATGACACCCAGGTGACAAAGCTGCTCTGCCACTTCCAGGCTTGGCTGTACACATTTTATAGAGATAAAAAAAAAAAATATATATATATATGTATATAATCAAGTGACCTCCAACTGACATATTCTACAGTGTATCACTGGATTGGAGAGCATCTTGTNCTGGAGAGTGCCAGGCAGAGATCTCTGCAGATCCTCTGGTTCCAAATCCATCAATCCCAACAGTGACCTCTGCAGAGTGCCAGGCAGATCCTCTGGTTCCCAATCCATCAATCCCTGTGACCTCTGGAGAGTGCCAGGCAAAGGTCTCTGCAGATCCTCATGGCTCCAAATCCATCAATCCCAAACAGAGACCTCTGGAGAGTGCCAGGCAGATCCTCTGGTTCCCAATCCATCAATCCCTGTGACCTTTGGAGAGTGCCAGGCAGAGATCTCTGGTTCCCAGTCCCTCCATCCCGTTCTCTGCAGGGAGGATGGCTCACTCTGGTGACAATTGCTTGTGTAAATAAGGCTCAGCTCAGCTCTCAGCCTCAGATTCTGGTGTGCTGAAGGCAAGGCAGAGGATGGATTTTTGCAGTGTTTTGCAGCATTATGGTAAGGCATGAATTTTAGAAAATAGCAGGAGATGGGGAATGGAAATGGGGCTGGTGCCAGCACAGAATTCCCGGGTCTGAGGGAGCTTCCAGCCTCTGCTCAAGCTGCTCTAATGCTGCTCTGGGCAGCCAAAAGCAGTTTGGAGCCAAAGTTTTAGTCTGAATCCACTGGGAGGAATGGGCTAATGGGGAAGGAGACAATATCCTGAAATGGATGTGAGTGGATGCACTTCCAGCTGCTGGGGAAGGCTGAACAAGAGCTGCAGAACTCCACCGAGCACTGCCCTGGCTGATGCTGAGCTGCAAAGAGATCTCAGTCCTCCAAAGATGGATTGAAGCTTTGGAGGGGAACGAGGAAGCAATGAGGTATCTGGGTATAATATTGCAGATTTTGTTAGGGTTTAAACAAGCTCCTGCACTCCACAGTGGGCACGTTTTGCATGTCAGCTCTCAAAATTTGCAGCTAAATCTTTGTTCTGTGACATTTAGCATCACTCTGCTTCAGCAAAGGTTGTTGCTTTTTTTCCCGGTGCCTTCCTGACCTGTCTTGAAAGTCAGCACTGCCATCAGTCTGGGCTGACACACAGAAAATAGTGACATATCGACTTTTACAAGGGGTGCCACTACATGAATAGATGAGAACTTGGCACTTGGATTTTCCATATGAAAGGAAGTGTCAACAAAACAGAGGAAAGTCCCCATACTTCACTCAGTTAATGAATCCCCCTCGTCCATGTGCATGCATAATTCAGTGCTCCGTGGAATGCACCTCCTGAGAGAAAAGAGGTGAAATAAATTAAAACTTTTAACCCAAAATTTATTTTTTTTTAACATGAAAGCTCATTTCTTAAAATTCTGAAGGAATGAAGTTAATTGGTTTGAGCTGTGTGCTGCTCTGGAAGGGGAGGCTTGAAATGAATCACAACAATTTGCATTTTCTTGAAGAGTCAACACAATGTTTCTTCTCAGAGCTTCTTAGAGTTTTGAAAATCATGAATTGTCCTTCTTTTGGCACTTTCTTGGGAGCACAGAATAAGTGAGACTGGATGAGGCCTCAGGAGGTCTCAAATCCAACCTTGGGCTCAAAGAAGCTCAGCCAAGAGCTCTGACAAGTGTATCCTGCGCTTCTCTGCATAATTTTTCTTACAAAAAGGAGGAATTTCTTGCCCTTATTATACATTATCCATAATTTTGGAGTCCCTTCATGCTCCCCAGTAGTCACTGAACACAAACAATCCTGGGTGCAACAGATGGCCACACAAAAATCCTATTGAGACAAAGGTGTGGCACTGGAGCGACCCCATCCTCACCTGCTGGGCAATCCCTCATCCAGGAGGTTCCTCTGAGGGAAAATCTCCAGGTGACCATTCCTAGGACAAACCAACTGCCCTGTCCTGCTGGCCAGAAGCTTTAGAATTCTAAATAAAATGGTGCATTGGGACTGGCTCAGACTTAAGACTTTTAAAAGTTTACAAACTTCAGCCAAAATTTGCAGAAATGTCCTGAGTTGGTCATGCAGAACCAAGAAATTTCTAGAAAAATCTCCTTCCCCTTTCTCAGCTGCTTTGTAGTCCCACAGAGCCACTCAGGGCTGTCATACCCTGAACAAATGCAGAGTGAGAGCACTAATTGACTTTGGCTGATTAACAACTGACAAGTGCTCAGTGGTGCACTGAGCTCCAGAATTGCAAATGCTCAAATCTACCGGAGCTGTCACCAACTGGAATTTTTCTCTGGCAGTTCCAATGCAGAGGTCAAAAAGGGAACCAGCACAGCAGCGTGAGGAGCAGCTCAGTTCTGCTGCACAGTTGATTTCTGGCCTCTGGGAACACATTTCCTGCAGTGCCCACAGACAAATTTTCCTAAGAGCACATCCCAGCCATACCATGTGCAGGTTGTTTCCTTTCAAGAGTTATCATGCATGGAATTATTTATTACTGTATGGAAGTGTTCTAATGGAGTAATGGTTGTCTCAATTGCCCTAAAGCTGTAGGGTCATTTAAATGCAACTGTCAGATGAAAAGCAAAGCCACACGCTGCTTGTAAAACTGCAGGACTTGTTAGATTAACATTTCAGCCCTCTAAAGTAAGTAGATTTGAGAAATGAATCCAATATAGAAAATTGGAGGTTGAGAACAGCGTAGTTGAGTATTTATGAAATGTCACTTCCCCCTTAGAAATACAGACAAGTGGAGCTGAATATTTGCTTTCTTCTCCCATTTCTGAAGGATGGGTTTGACACCAAGAGGAGCAGAACTGCTGCAGCTCAGTGGGAAAATAAAGCTGGGGGGCATTTCTGTGCTGTAGCAGCACTGCAGCAACAGAATCACAGGATCATCAGGGTTGGATAAAACCCCAAGATCATTAAATCCAAGATTTGGCCAATACCCCAATGCCCACTAAAGCATATTTTGAAGTGCCATGTTTTTTGAACACCCCCAGGGATGGTGACCCTGGCATGACCTGAGGTCATTTATTCCCATCCCATCCTTGTTCCCTGGGAGCAGAGCCTGACCCCACCCTCCTGTGCAGAGCCAGAAGGGCCCCCCTGAGCTCCTTTTCTACAGGCTGAGCCCCTTT
>VXBC01001332.1:114462-162045 GCA_013399945.1 Ploceus nigricollis | reverse complement strand
CTCCTTTTCTCCAGGCTGAGCCCCTTTCCAGCTCCCTCAGCCTCTCCTGGGGCTCCACACCCTTCCCCAGCTCCATTGCTCTTCTCTGGACATCCATTAGGCCACTGGAGATCCACCAGTTTTAATTCAGAAAGAAAAAAAAAGATTGTTCCTAGGTGTAAGAATTTGGGAAAATGCTGATAGAGGTCGAAAAAGGAGTTTCTAACAGCCAGCTCCTAAGTCAGGGGCAGTGCTGCAGGTGCCTGAAGGTGGAGACACTAAACATAGTGCAAAACCTTGGAAATATTACCATGTCCACATTTTCTTTTCTCTGCTAACCCCAAGCAGTGACTGCTAGGAATAAGCCATTATTAACCTGCCATTAAAAAAAAAATTTAAAAAAATATTTTTTTTTCCATTGCATGAGCACAAATCCACCTGAAAATTCCTGGTGATCCCTCACCATCCCAGTTCCTGGCTGGGAACTACTTGCAAGCTTCATTTCCATACAAAAGCAAACTGGGAACAGCAGTCAGTGGTTTCCTGTTAATAAACAAACACACAAGACAAGATCAATTAGTCAAAATGATGTGACTCATTTGTCATTTACAGACAAGCTCAACCACAGGAGGATTGTGCTTGTCATCCAAGGATTTGGCCTTGTTCTGCTCACAGCTCTTGAGAAAAGACATTTAAAATCAAAAACTCAATGATCTGTGCACCCACAGAGCCCTGATAGAAAGAATAAAGGGTTTGGCTGCTTGCTGTCTATGGGATGTATTTTCCTTCATCAGAAATAGCTGCATTACTCATCCCCACATTGTCCACATCCCTGAGAGAAATTCCAAATCATCCCTCAGCAATTCTCCTCTCTCTGATCTCTCTGGCACCTCTAGAAGAAGAAAAGCAGTAAAATGAAAACCTTGAAGTGATGGGTGAAGCACTAAAGTGCATCCCCACCTTCAGGATCCATCACAGGTTGGTCTGATTAAACCATGGCAATCAGCAAAATCTCCCTTTGGATTGTCTTCCTGATACCTGCAAATCTGGGATTTGAGGTGCTTCAGCCAGCAGCATCCAAGCAGATTTTGCCAAAAAATAAGCTTTAAACTTGAGCAGGATCAGGAGCCTGGTCAGGTGGGTGAATAAACTGAAATGAAATAAATTCATTTGTTGGGATGTGAGGCAGCACAGGCACAGATTTGACCTTGGAATACTGTCCTTGATGTCCTCCACATCCATGGAATAGAAACTGAGGGGAAATCACAGGGTCACACCCAATGTATTTATGTTGGTTTGAATATTATCAGCGGTATTAGTATTAGTATTAGTATTAATGTTAGTATTAGTATTATTCCTGAGGAATTATCATTTTTTTTCAGTCCTGCCAAGACATAGATCCCACACATCCATTTTCACTTTCTCCCCAGAGAAACAGAACAGAACGTAAATTTAATTTTCCGAAACCTAGAATTTTACATGTCAGGAAAACCTGACACATTTTTCAGGAAATCTTGCTGAATGCTAAATCCTAAATCTTTAGAAAACATGAAATGCACAGAACCCTCCTGTCCGAGGCATTCTGCTGCCCGGGGCTATGGTTGTGGGATGTCATTAAACCACGGAATCCCAGGACAGCTCGCACAGGAGCCTCGGAGTCTGGCAAACAATTCCCTGAGAGCTGAAAGCTGCGGTGCCATCAGCCCCAGGCTCCCTGCTAATGGAGAGGGCGGAATTGCAAATGCACAGCGGGTCAAGGGAAGGGGAGTTTGCCCGGAGCCTCCTTGGATTCCTCCTTGGATTCCTCCAAAGTTTTCAAAGCAGCCAAGAAGACAAAGGCACAAATTGCAAGGTCAAGCTTTTTGCATCTTGTGTGTTCCTCAGTAAATTCCAGCCAAGAAGGGGCTGGGCAGTGCTGTAGGAAGGTGTTTGGAGGGGTGGCATCACCTCTGTTCCCTGTTCCTGAACCACCTGTAGGTACAGTCTGCGATTCCTAAGGAATTCCAAGAACCATGGACAGTCCCATGCTGTCCCATCCTGAGCAGGAGCGTTTAATCTGCCCAGCTGATCCCCCTTGGAAATCAAATTAAAGTCCTGTTAATGTGGAGGAGTTTAGAGAAAATCTCCTGTTGGTGTTTACAGACTAAAGAGCAGAACTTAATTATAGACGACAGCCTGACTAAGGGCATTATATAATGAGGGAAAGACATTTATAGAGCCCATCTTATAACTCCAACAGTAAAAACTTGGTGATAGAAAAAATTTTAAAGGCCAGAAAATGCTTTAGGAAGATGGGAAAAACAAGTGAAAAATCAATATACTGAGATGTCCTCTGTTCCACTTCCTTTGTGCTCCCAAACAATAGGAACAAGGTTCTCTCACTGTCATATCTAGAGCAGGGTGACAGCAAACAAGGTAGAAATTTCACTTCAGGACCCACCTTGAATTATACAATTATTAAAAAAAATCATTTTGTCTCCTTAGCAACACTTGCCAACCACATTGAGCCATTAATGGCATAATTGTTCAACCACCACAACACACTTTGCTGGCTTTGAGATATCAAAGAAAGAACAGGAACCCCTGCTAACAGCATCATCTAGCAGTGGATTAATTAAACAGAAATTCATGGAGAAAAACCCAGCTGAAACCACAGAGAAAGCAGCTGGGATATGGTATTTATTGTGATTATTCCCATTCCCCTTTTGTTGGGGATTCCAGGTATAAATACCTGTCAGAGAAATCCCTGACCTTATCTAACCACGTTTTCACCCCTTCCCTGCTAACACAGAGCTCTTTCCTATGGCCAAATTGTGAATTAAAGAAAAGTGATCAAACAGCAATTAGGGCAGGATTATTCATTCTGGCAGTGGGTGACATGAAAATGTAAAAGAAAACCCCAAACCAGCTGTGGTATAATGAAGATAATTAGGATATTATCCATGGTATTCGTATCTTTGCATCCCATTGATACAATGAAATGGCTGGATTTAGGTTTGGGAGAGCTCTGCTGGCTGCAGGAAGTGTTGGCTTTGTGATTAAGTCAACAGATGTAGAAAGAAGTTCAATTCTTGGTCTTGTTAGAGGGTTCATTTTTGAGCCTGGGCTGATCTCTGCAGGATGGACCCTGTCAGCAGCTCCTGCCTCCCTGCTGCCACCAGGAGAAGCCCAGGGAATTATCCAAAAGAGCCTAATTTGTAACTATCTTTTGGGTTGAGCCAGCATGGTGATAATCCCCTTGAATTTGCTCAAAAATCTGGGGGCTCCTGCTGTCATTGGGGTTTTCCTGTAGGATCTGGACTCTGTTCTTTCTTGTGGTGCTTTATTCCACTTCAGCTTCTCACCTCTCTTGGATATTTGGTCTTTCAGGGAGGTGAGCTTTTCCAGGCCAGGCTTTGTTTCCATCTCTCTGTTTCCACCTCCCCTGCACTAGAGCTCAGGTCTCTTTTATCCCATTATCCCAGCCCCTCCATGGCTGTAGTAACAGCACCGGGAATTCAAGGACCATCTGTCCAAGTGTAACTCATTCCCTGCCCACTCAGCTCCACAGTCTGTCAAAAACACCCAGCTCGGAAAAAGAAACCAGAAACCTCCACTATTAAAAGTGCTCGAATTAGCTGGATCTCCTTGACAGAATTGGGTTGAGGAATGACTGCACTGGGAAGGTCTGGAGGGGCAGAAATTTCTGCTGTGGCAGCAGTGATGGACACTTGGGATGGTCCAGAGGCAGGGAAGGTTCTTCCCTGGTGTTGGAACACCATCCCAACATTCCTGGGATGTGGGATGAGAAGATTCCCCTGGTGAAGAACTGGGATGGTGAAAACTCTCTTTGCCCAATCCTTCCATTTTCATGTTCCTCCATAGCATGAAAAAAAGAGAACATTTGGGCTTCTGGGTGTAGATTGAAAATTGTCCAAGCATTCTTACTTTGAAGCTTCAAGTCGAAAAAGATAAAACATAAAAAAGTTCCCTCCCCACAATATTTGAAGAGATAATAACTGTTAAGAGGAAAACAAAGCAAGGAAACAGGCAGATCCATCAACAGGGAGCCCAGATCAGAGCTTTGAGCCAGCTCATTTTTCTATTTTTGAGAACAAATATTCAGGACTTTCAATACTTTCTGTTATAATGGGTATTCTCTTCGTGGTTTTTTTTGCCTTGCTAGGGACATACAGCTTTCTTTCAGCTTTCATTTCCAATTTTATTAAAAAATAATTTATTTTTCCATTTTCTGTTCAACAATGTCAATCAGGTTTTGCAGTTCTGCTCCCTTGCTCTCATAATACACCCAGCAGCGGGAATTCCAGAAGTGCCCAAGCCCCACTGGCAGCTCCCAGTGGTAATGTTTGATCTGTTTCAGGTGGACTGAAAACTCATTTATAATCAAAAAACCAAGAGACACCTGGAATGGAAACTTATTCGGAGCTGTTTGAAACAATCCTCCAGTGGGTTTGAATAGACTGAAAACAGAGAATTCTGAGACATCCAAAGCTGTTTTCCATTTCCTCAGAGCCACATGACAGGATTACCCTGGAAAGTCCTTTTTCCTAGGACAAATTCTGGTGCTCAGTGCCCACAGCTCCTTCACTGCTGCAGCGGTGGCAGAGGTTCCCCACCTCACTCACCCCTTGTGCCCCCAAATTCCCATGGTTTCTGCTTCCACAGGGGTGGAGTTTTGACCCCAAAAATCACTGCCTGTGGCTGTGCTGAAAGGTTCAGCTGAAAACAGAAAGCCCACATTGCATTTAGGAATCACAGAAAGGTTTGGCTTGGAAATGAACTTAAAATTCATTTATTTCCAACCCCCTACCATAGACAATTTCCACTATCCCAGACTGCTCAGATCTTGAAGAGACAGACTCAGGTGGACATTGAGAAGTTTTGCTCTTTGGTATTATCTAAACCCACCCACAGGAAAAAAAAACCTCACATGCTTAATATCCATGTCCTATTGACTGAGTCTGAGATGAGGTTTGGGTGGAATCTCACCGGGCACACACACACCTGTGGGTAGAAGAGCATTTTCTCAGAATTAATTCCTGCTCCTTCCTCCTCCTCCCCCCCTCACTCGGTTCCTCACTCTCACTGTAACTCCAGGGCTGTGCTGTAAACTGGATCAGCGAATGATCCCCGTTTAAAAAAACAGAACCTGAAGGTTTGTTGTGCTCTGAGTTCCTTAATCCAGATAATTCCATCTGTCCTGCTCGCAGCAAAGCCCCAAACACTGGGATCTGCACCCTGGAGGCTGCAGGAGGAAGGGAGGCAGGGCAGGAACCAGGGGAAAGGCTTAAAGCAGCTTTGCTGATGGCAGAAATGTTTGTGCAGGCTCCCCCTGCATTTGAAGAGCCATTAAAGCCCCGTGATCAATGCAATTCTTAATTATTTGCACTTCAGTGCTTTATGCAGATAAACTCATCAGCACTTGAGACACTCCTGTCATCTGCTCACTTGGAAATTGGGGATTTGTAGCACTGGGGTTGTCTCTCACACTGAACCCAGTGACTTGTGAACAATTTTTAGTCTCCTCCTAAGGAAATCAGCTGCTGCTGGCCTTGGGTGTTCCTGCAAGTCAGTTTTTGGCTGCTTACAGGTGTCAGTTTGGGTACCCATGGGAGCTTTGCTGTATTTCCATCCCTGGCAGTGCCCAAGGCCAGGTTGGATGGGGCCTGGGACAACGTGGGATAGTGGAAAGTGTCCCTGCCACACCAGGGGTGGAACGTGGGTGATTTTAAAGGTCCTTTTCAACCCAACCCATCCTGAGATTCTCTGAATACATGCAGAATGAAAAATAATGTTCCTTAGCAGTCCATGCTGTTTCATCAGTAAAATAAACTCTAATCAAGACTTCTGGAAAAGGCACAAAGTCTGCCATGATGCTGCAGCCCAGATCTCATCCATACATAAGGATATCAACAGAAATCATCCTTCCCTACAGAAGATTATCACACAAAACCAGAGGTAATTCAATTATTTCTGTCATCCTGCTCTACACTGTGGTATCTCAGGTCACAGAGGGCATTGTCCCTTTTTCCTCTTTAAATCAGCCCAAAATCATCACTGCACTGAGCCTTTGGCCACTGCTGGGAATTCCCACACGGCAGTGGAGGGATGGACCTGCTGAGGAAGCAGCTCACAGGGTAAAAATTGCTCTAAACCACGTGAAAATGGATTTTTAGGGTTCATGCTGATAGGAGGGCCTTGCAAGAATTCTGCCTCCCCTGTAGGTTAAATCTGAGACCATCAAGATCACTTTTTATGCCAACCCAGCCAAGTAAAACCTTTCCTGTTATCACACAGGAAGAGCCTCCTCAGGAATCATCACTTGAATTTTCTTTTCTACCTAACTGTATTTATCTTCAGGGTGATCCTCCACTATTGACCTGCTGTAAGACACACTTGCTTTGTGTCAGGACAATTATTTGCAATTACAAATGAAAGAAAAATATTTAAAAAAAAAAAAAAAGGCAAGACCAATCCTGTACTGTGCTTGCCTCTCTCATTTAACTTGTAATTGCTTTTATTGACAATTTCTTCTTCCTTCCCTGGAGTAGTGAGGTCATTAAGCAAATCTGCCTTTTTCTGTACAAAATGATAATTTAACTGATTAAACCTCTTGCATTGTCAATACACTTCCATGAGAGATTCCCATCCCACACACCACACTGGGATTTTGCTTTCATCTGAAGACATTTCAGAGTGTTTAATGACCAATAGGACATTACTGGCTTTCTCCCTGCCTCAGGTTTTGTATCCATCTCTTTAGAAAATTACACTTCTTGTCATTAAAAATGCAACTCAACTCTGTCAGTCACTTTCCCAAGCAGGTGCCACCAGTTTTACACTGTCACTTGCACATTACACAAACACTGGCATGTACCAGGGACAGGACTGAAGGGAGTGGCCTTGAGTTGTGCCAGGAAAGGTTTACACTGGATATTAGGGGAAAATTCTTCCTGGAAAAGCACTGAAACATTTCATTTTATTGTCTTAGGAAATGTTTTCTGCCCTGAAACAGGGGACAGAGACAGCTGGGGGGGCAGGTACAAACCTCAGTTTCCTTCCCATTTCCTGCTTTCCAGCAGGCAGTAAAGGAGCAGCAAGGCTCTGATGGTGTTTTAACACGGGCTGGAAAAAGAGAGAGTTTCCAAGCCATCCTGTTGTCACCTTGCCACAGCGAGCCCAGAATATTCTGGAGCTGCCTCAAGAGAAGCTGCCTCACACAATTTTATCCTGCAGCTGCCTTTCACTCATCCTGTGCTGCACTCACACTGAGGAATGAGCTGAGATTGAAGGAATTTGGGGTGAACTGGAGAAAATCCCACGATATTCCATGATAACTCTGTGATATCCCAGAGGAGCAGCCACCACAGAGCCACCCTTCACCCTGTCCCTGCCACCCCACCCCAGCACACCCTTTATTTTTATGTCCCATTCAATTTGACCTTCAGCACCTGAGGCCTGGAAGAGACATTTTGGAAACATCTGCTCAGAAACCTCTTTTATTCCTGCAGCTGGGAAGTTCTCCTCAACTTTGCTACCTTTTTTCTTAACCCCAAATCTTTATTTCTGTAGTTCCTAAAGAATAGATTGTATGACTCAAATTTCCTTTTTATTTTTTTTTTTCACTTCTATTTATATTCTTTTTTTTAAAAAAAGAAATTACTCTTCCATTTTCACACAAAGTATTTAATGGAAGAGTGAAGTGAGCTCCTGTTCAGCTACTCCAGGAGTTCTGGCAAAGCTCTCAAACAAGAGGGAGGCTTATTAGATGCTAAATGAGTTTCATTTCAAATTGAAAACATTTTCTGTCTTGTTGTTTTAATTCAAGTCATTAGCTGTACCTGAGTCTAAATTAGCTACATTTCCCTGAACTTCTGAAGTATTTTTAAACTCTTTTTCAAATTCCTTGATCTGAGTGTATCTCGTGTCCCATTTGTGATGGTCTGCTCTGTTCATTAGATACTGGGAACCATCTGCTAGAAATTTGCCCAGAATAAATCCAGTTTGTGCAAGATAAGGAGGCATAACTCTGACTTTCTCTGAGCTAATAGCTCAGATTTTGGTGAAAGGGTTGGAATCAGCTGCACTTGAGATTTTCACCCTCTTTTGAGAAGACAGCAATGGTGGTTAATTAAAATAAGAAGACATTTCTTTAGTCTCCAAAGAATATTTGTAAATCACAGATGAAATTGGAAGTAATTTATCACTGATGCTCTATGAAATTCAGCTGTAGATCCATCTGGCCGTGGTGCTTTAGGAGGCAATATTGCTTGCAGGGCACTTTTTATTGCTTATCTCTCCTGGGGGTTATCTAAGTATTGCCTTGATAATGCTGGCAGCTCTATTTCAGCCACGAAATAATAAATGGCTCCTATTTCTACTGTATGTAATTCAGAACGAGGAAAAAAAAAATCTTTATTAATTTGTCTCCTTTAACTTTTTGCATGTAACCTCTTCCAAGCTGGGGTTGTTATCCTTTAGGAGGCTGTGGGGGATGTGGGCTCTGGGACATTCACCAGCCTTTTCTGCAGAGCCAAAATTAAATAACAGCAGAGTGGAGCTCATTTAAGAAATGAACCAGACAAATTTTTGGTCTGATACAACCTTGAGATATATTTATTAAGCTTGGAGTTGAATGGAAGGATTGATTTTGGATATATTGATTTTAGCACATTGAAATACATTCAGGAATAGAGGTCATGCTTAGTGTTGTCAATGAACAGAAGTAAATGACCCAGAAACATCTAGGTTTGTGGTTTTTGAACAGATAGAAGTCTAATCAGATGAGTTTGAAGTCCAATTAGGGGCCACACAGAGGTGGTAGCTTGGAAAAATACAAGTTTTCAAATTAAACATTGCTTAGATGCCAAACAAGTCTGGATCACAGAATCCCAGAATGGTTTGGGTTGGAGGGACTTTAAAAATCATCCAGTGCCACCCCTGCCATGGCAGGGACACCTTCCACTGTCCCAGGTGCTCCCAGCCCCAGTGTCCACCCTGGCCTTGGGCACTGCCAGGGATCCAGGGGCAGCCCCAGCTGCTCTGGGCACCTGTGCCAGGGCTGCCCACCCTCCCAGGGAAGGATTCCTTCCCAAAATCCCATCTAAAGTGACACTCCTCCTGTTCAAAGCCATTCCCTGCTGTCCATTCCCTCTCCAGCTCTCCTGTACCCAAACTGCACAGACCTGACCAGGAGGGCTCTGCCAGGAGCTGCCAGGACCCAATTTTACCCAATATCCTCTCCCCGCCCTTTCCTCCCGTTCTGCCCTGACAAACACTGCAGGAAATGTAAAAAAGGGAGAACTTCATAGTAAAAGGAGCATTTTGAGACAAGATAGCAAGTTCTGATAGCAGAGAAACACCGCTGAGGGGAGTGCTCAGGTAGATTTAAGCTGAGCTTATCTCACACCCCAGTGAGAGCCCCTGTGACCCTGTGGTGGCACCTGGCTCCAGGTGCCTCTGCTCTGGCCTCAGGGATTCCAGGATGTGCTCCTGGTGTTCACCTGGACCTGGTTTCCATAGAAAACCTGCTCTGAAATGTAGCTCAAGTAAAGATTTTCCCCCTGCCTGCAGTTCAGGGGGAGGAATTGTTCCCAGAGGTCCTGAGTGCTGTTTACTGTTTTTCCTGCTTTTCCATTAGATGGATCTGACAACTCCTGTTGCCAGGGTTTCATCCCACTCTGAGCCAGACACCAGGGTTACTCACTGGAGTATAAAACACATTTTCCAGGGCCAGCCTCTGACCCAGTGCTGTCAATGAGATCCATCAGTAAAACCCTCAGTAAAATCCAAGCCCTCAGTTTCAAGGGGAGTTATTTGATTTTTAATTTCTAGCCATTTTCAAATATTACTAAAATGATCACTCATCTGCTTCCCCAGCCCTCCCCAACAAATCCCAGCCAAATCTGCTTTTTTCAAGTATTAATGCAGTGTAACTCTGTTGAAATCCCAGAGCAAGCCCAGGAGGGAATATCAGGAGACCTGAGGTCAGATTTGCTCCTTCCCAGGCTGTTCACTTCCAGCCCAGTGCTGCAGAATCAGATGAAAAATAGAGGTGTGATTTGTGTGTTCAACTCCAAATAAACACAGGGATGTGCTGGAATATTAAACTCCAGAGGCCAGAGCC
Organism: Ploceus nigricollis; assembly: GCA_013399945.1. NCBI lineage: Eukaryota > Metazoa > Chordata > Aves > Passeriformes > Ploceidae > Ploceus > Ploceus nigricollis. The sequence goes on along the minus strand of VXBC01001332.1, from coordinate 151,940 downwards.
CTGTGGCAGTGACAGGGATCCAGAGCAGCTGAGCAGAGCAGAGGAGAAGAGCTCAGGAATGAGATCTGGGGGCAGTGGGGAAGCACTGGTGGGAGTTCCCCCTCTCATCCTGGTGTGCTGCCTGCTGATAAAGTGCCATTCCTTAGGAAAAGTCACGGAACAGCAAATCAGAGAATGAGAGGAACTCACTTGGGACTCAGTCTCTCCTCTGGATGCACATGAGCTCACATATGCAGTAACTAATTTTACAAGGGGTGTTACACACTGGAGAAGCCTCAAGTAGCTCTTGGATTGCTGCAAAGCAATTCTGAATATGCTCCTTTGAATTCCAGAGACCAATTTGGGTTTGGTTATATTCCAGTCCTTTAATTTTTCAATATTCATTATTATTTTCATGAATAATTTTTTGTACATCCCTGAGATATGGGTGCTCTTCCTTCATCTGTCTCGACTTCCATGCAAGCAAAGATATTTCCTATTTTTTAGTTATTTTTCTATATTGTCTGTCATGAAACAAAACCAACCCATGTCACTCAGATGACCAATTCCTCACTTTAAATAGCAAATATTCAACAATTTCAGGAGTCTGCCACAAACAGCCATGTGCAGGGAGAAGTCCTGCCTGGTAATTAACATCTTATTAACAATTATTAATAATAAATACACTTGCAGCAATCCTGAGCAGATCACAGAAATCAGAAGCAGAAAAATTGCTCTGTTACTTCAATAGTTAATTTCCAAAATTCAAGCCATGAGTTCAGCTCACTGTTTATGATTTAGATAAGAGGAGGGGGAAAAAAGATATTTGGGGATCGAATGGATCTTGCAAATGGGTTGAAACACCATTTTCTTAAAAGATTTCTGTGAATGTGAAAATACTTTAATGTTACCATAGCTTTAATGATTTCAAGTGATTTTGCCTTTGCAGTTGGAACCACTGATTTTTAACATTAAGTCTCAGTTTTGAACTGAAGAAAAACAAGTGTTTTCCTATCCCCACAATATAAAAAAGAAAAATTGCTGTGTAAAGCAGGAGAAATCGAATCCGGAAAAGGAGAAAGCAAATCAAAATAATCACAAATGTATTCTTTCTCAAAAATGAGATTTATTAGCCAATCTCTCGGTGTTATTAAGCTGGATGGAGAGCAGCAGCATTATTATGTTTTGCAGTACTACTCAGGAGAGCTGGAAATCTACAGCTACGCAGAAATGGAAAAGCACAGGGAGGAATAGCCACCTGAAATAACTCAGTGGGGTAGGGAAGGGCTGGGCTGCACGGGGGTTTCATGTTAGCAGCAGTTGTGGGAAGGGTTGGTGTTCCTGCAGAGAGAGCAGGGAAAGGCTTGGGCTGGGTGTTTGTTGAGATTTCCAGATGTTCCTCCATGAATGTCTGTGGAAGCTCTGAGTTCAAAGAGAGAACAGAGAGAATGCTCTTAGGCTTGGGCCTGGGAAAGTTAGGAGAAAGAATTCAAACAGTTATTATCTCTTTCTGTTCATGTGTTGTGCATGTGTGGAATGTGTTAGGAGATTGTTTACCCAAGGTGATTGCTGGATTGGATTCTGGTGATGGTGTTTGGATTCAGTGACCAATTGGATCCACAGCTGTGTCGGGACTCAGCAGAGAGTCACAGGTTTTCTAATTAGTTAGTGAGAGCTCTTGCTACTGTAATATAGTGTAATATAAGAATAGTAGAATATACTATAAGATGAAATAATAAAGCAATTGATCAGCCTTCTACAGTCATGGAGTCAATGCTAATTATTACCCAGCTGGGACCTGTGGCAACAAATGTCCTGGGTGGTTTGGGTGAAAGCAGAGACACCAAAGTGTCCGTGGGTTCCAGGGTCAGGGGATGGGCCCTGCTCCTCTGGTGGCACCTGTGGAATTCCATCTGCTGCAACAGGAATATCAGATAACAGGGCTTTAGTAAAGATTCAACAAAAAATATTGGAGGGAGAAAGGTTTTCCCTCCAAACGGTGGGTGTGGAGAAGTGCTGAGATATGTTATTGGGGCTCCTGAAAATCCCATTAAATTTATTAATGCAGTCTTGCTAAGATGGGAGAAAAATAAAAAATTCAAGTTCTGTTAAATTTTTCTCTAAAAAATTAAAAATCCAGCTGGGCAAGAGCTGGCGTAGTTAGTATAGGCTTTAAAAAGGGAACAGGCACCAGGACAAGAGGAAACGGCCTCAAACTGCACCAAGGGAAGATTAGGTTGGATATCAGGAAAAATTTCTTCACCAAAAGTGTTGGAAAAGGTTTTCCAAGGAAGCGCTGGAGTCACCAGCCCTGCGGGTGTTGAAATGGATTAAAGGACTTAATGATCTTAAAGGTCTTTTCCAAGCTGAAGGATTCCTGCTAATGGCAGTACTAATGACCCTGTCCCTCTCTAACTCCTGGGGCTTTTGTACTTCCCCCAAATCAATCTCAGCATCCCCAGAGGCTTGGTTTGAATGCTTTAGGGACAGATTTCCCTGCCTCTAACAACGGTGAAGATAAAATTGTCTGTCTCAGAGAGAGATGTGACAGATCTCCAGGAGACAGATCCCACCCCATTGTCCATGTGACAATCGATGCCATATCAATATATTTGATCTCCTGGAGGAGAGTCTGGCAGCTGGAAGGGATGGGCCATCCAACCCAACTGCACTGAGGAGTGGCCAAAAAGCCACTGATTGGGATTTATAGGATGATGTGTAGGACACCAAGTCCTCAGGGCAGATTTCTGAACGTGGAAATGTGGGATTGCTCCAACACAACCCCCGTGGAGATCAGAGGAATCAGCAGGGCTCCGGGCAGAGCCACAGATGGATTAAAACTGGAATATTTCCCGTGATTAAAGAATTCCAAAAGGCACCCAGGAGAGAAATGCTGCCCAGCTGAACACGGGGGATGTGAAGGTGCCGAGGGATGGATGGTGGGAGGCGTTGGCCAGAGGAGCAGAGCTGCCAAAGGCAGCTTTCCCTCAGCTCAGCCCTCATTCCCCAGGGTGCAGCACAAAATGGATGGATGTAGGCATTTCTTGACAGGAACTCATCCAGAAATACCAGTTACCAGAACCTGGACTGAAAAAAACAATAAGGAAAATAATTGTGCTTGGGGCTCCTCGCCAGGGCACAGAATGGTGAGAATGTCCTTGCTGTCTTGGAGAAGGGTGGGAATGGGGAGAAAGAATCCACCTCCAGTTCCAATTTTCTCCGTGGACTAAATCATTCAGCCCTTGGAGCGAGGTAGAAGTCCCCGAGGAGCTCCAAGCAGGCGTTTGGGAAGCAGTTTTCATCCAGCCCTTGCCAGGAAAGTGTGGCCCTCTCCTGCCTTCAAGGCTGCAGAGCTGTGAGCAGTGGGATTTGCACACCTCTCACAGACATCCTTCATCTCATCCCAATGAGATGCAAAACCAGAGCACTACATTGCAAATGGGAGATTTAATTAAAATGTTCCCCTTTCTCAGATCAATAATCAAGGCAAAATAGTTTCACTTCCCATTGATAGATCTGCTTTTTCCCTCATTTGAAACAAACTGTGAATTACACTTTCTAACATATTGCTTGCAAAAATGCTCCAAAAGCAAATTAAACCTTCTGGAAGCCTTTGATTCATTTTATATATTACATAGAATAACTTAACAGACATATTAGAATACAGCACAAAATAACATAATTAGGCACAATTTCATGCCTAGAGTTTGAAAGTGTGGAAGAAACTTTTTAAGCATTTCACTCATTTAGTAAAACTCAAGTGCTACAGAGCAAACTGTGAGTATTTTGATCTATATAGAGTTTGATTCCAAACTCCCAGCTCTCAGTAGAGCTCACTTTATAAAGTGACTTCTAATTTATATTCTGTGTTAATGTCAAGAAACTAAATCTGAAATCTAGAAGCAATTATGCATAATAAGGTGGAAACAATGGAATAAAGTCTGTCAGGTAATTTCAATCAAAATCCGTAACACTGGTGCTATCTGAGCACTCTTCTCTCTGCACAGAGAACTTACAGCAGTCTTGCATTTTATTTATTTAAATTTTAATAATACTGGACCTCATGAGAGTTTTTTAAATCTCAGAATTAGTACAAGACCTTTAATTTAATTTTGTGGTTGTGGGTCTTAACTAGGAATGTTTTAATTTCTGTGGGATTGTGCAAGTCCGGAGGTGGACTAGAACCCTTCTGGCACTTCATTCCCATAAATAAGATCCTGGCTTTAGGAAAGTTCATAATGAAAATTTGTCAATTTATGTATACACAAAGATTCAATCTACAGGAATTCTACTGAGAATTTTTCAATATTTGGGGCATTTCATTATGAAAAATAAGTATTACATGCTTAATGCATGAGAGTATTTCTCATTCTGAGAGCAAAGAAAAGACCTGGGAATAATGTTTGTCCTACAGGAGTGGCTCAGTGTTCCCGCAGTGATTTGTCTCTGTATTTGCCTTTGAGAAGTGTGAAGGGAGAGTTTGGGTGTCTCCAGGGTAGGGGAAAGTGTTTATTCTCCTCTGAATTGTGAATACACCACAACCAAGGAGTGTTTGGGCTTCACAGTGCTTGAATTGAGCCTGGAGGGACAGGACACAGGGAATGGCTTCCCACTGCCAGAGGGCAGGGATGGATATTGGGGTGGAATTGTTCCCTGGGAGGGTGGGCAGCCCTGGCACAGGGTGCCCAGAGCAGCTGGGGCTGCCCCTGGATCCCTGGCAATGCCCAAGGCCAGGCTGGACACTGGGGCTGGAGCAGCCTGGGACAGTGGGAGGTGTCCCTGCCATGGCAGGGGTAGCACTGGATGATTTTTAGGTTTCCTTCCAAGCAAACCTTTTTGTGTTCTATGATTCCATTCACTGGGAACCCGCAGCTCATTTTTACCTGTTGCTGTTGTGTAAGAAAGGACACAGACTCACCTGAAGGCTGGTTTGCATAAAGCACATCTTTACTTCAGATCCTCTCTTATACATTGTTCCAATACAGATAGACCTGGTTGGTCAATTAATCAATACATTTCACCTGATTGGCTAATTAACAAAACACCTTTCTTATGAACAGTCTTTGACTAAAACAAGAAAACAGAGAGTAGGGAAACACCACCTGCAGGTTGTTTATAATAATAAGTTATCATTGTTTATCTTCAACTCCCTGAAGTCTCTCAGGCCGATTCTGGGAAAACTGATCTGGTTTTCTCGCTCTCTGACCAGGCTGTCACATCCACATTTACCCTCGGCCACAGGATGTTACCTCAGTTTACACCTTGGGGCTCATCATTTTTCCTGTGCTTTGCAGACCTGTGCTCTTCTCCTGAGTCCTGCACCAACCAAATCACATTTTTCCAAAGGCAGGAGCCATCCTGAGGTGCTGAAGGGATCCAAAAGTCTTTACAAAAATCTGTAATCACGTTTCTCTTCACTACAGAGTGGATGCAGTTTGCCTCTCTTCTCTAAAACTCTGATGCATTAAAAGAAAAAAAAAAATAAAAATAAAAGCAAGGTGAAGAGCACAACAATCAACCATGGCAAGTCTCCACGTTGTTACTTCAGTGATGCACAATCTGTTTGCTATCTGAGCCCTGTAAACAGACTAATATTTCCCGAAGTATGGGATAAATCAGCCATTTAGAAGCAGCGAAGAGAAAAATGATGAAGCTCCAAGTGAGTTGTGAAGCAGTGAATAAGGATGTATTACACCACGGGAAACCATCAATATTTGTTTATTGTGTCAGTGTGAGGAATAAATCTGTGGGCTAATTTGTATTCTCTTCAGTTAATTCCACTGTTCNCTGAAATCCTGAGGCATCAACTCTGACCCAGGCACTACCAAAGGGCCCTTCTGGAGGTGTCACTGCCACACTGTCACTGCACCCCTTTTTATCTGATTTATTTATCTGATAACACCGAGATTCTGGGCCTTATCACCGCATCCCAGAAGGGGCTGGGTTGGGTTGGAAGGGACCTTGAGGATTATCTCCTTCCAACCCCCTGCCATGGACCAACCTCCTCCCAAAATTAACAAATTGGCTCACTAAATGTCTGATTGCCCTCGCTGAGCTGCTCCTTTCACCGAGCTGCTGTTTTGATGTTTTTAAAGCTTGATCAGATGATGAGCTGATCTCCAGACAGACCAAACCCCACCGATCCTCCATGGAGATCTTGGAGGTGCTCAGTGCCACTAAAACCAAACTTTGCAGGGCGACCACTCTGTCACTGAGTTGTTGTTGCTCTTTGGTCCTTTTATTTTTCCCTCTGTATTATTTTTTCCCCCCCTTGGTGAGATTTTCAGTTCCATTTTTGAGCTACCCAGCTGATCTGAATAAAAGCTGTTGGCTCACATTCCAATGGCTATTGGCAGTCAAAATCTGGGTGGCTGAGGGCTTGTAAAGAGAAAAGGTAGAATGTTGGAATTTAGAAGATTAACAGCTGTAATGAGCTGAAAAGGAAACGATCTTACAGGTTTTCATGCAACCAACATGAGAACAGAATTAATTTTTCTTTGGTTGGTTGAGTGAATTGACCATTTTATGAAAACTGGGTGAGGAATCAGAGATAGTCCATTGAGTTTTCTGCTTCTCTCAAATTCTTCTGCCAACAAATATTATCTGAATTGTTTGTTCATGAAAGGTTTTTATCAAGGTCTTTTTAAAACACTCATTTCAATATCCCGTTGTAAAGGGCTGCAAAGGTTAGGAGGGTTTGCTTTGAATCCCACTATTATTTCTTCATTAATCATCCAATTTTTGGCATTTAATAAATGTCTGTTTGCAGGAAAAAAATAAAAAGTTGGATTGGTTCTAATCAAACTGGACTAAAGATATTTCAGGAAAGCAAAGAAAGCAAACACTGGTGTGACACGAAAGAAACATGGAAGCAAAATGGATCTACATCAAATATGTTATAGAAATCTTTGGAATAAATAGGGAAAAAAGGAAATAAGATGTTTTCACTGCATTAGTCATTTATTAAATTGCAAATTTCTTGGTTAGTGACATTCAGCTGTGGCTAAAGGCTTTCAATTCATATCCAAAATCCTTTGAGCTCCAAGCTGCAAAATATTCCTCTTTCAATGCAAGTGCAGGTAGTTAAGTAGAGTGTGGAAAAGTGGAGAACTATGAGTACATTTAATTAATTAATGGATAGGTGGTTTTACACTTCAAGGAGATAATTCAGAATGAAGCTACTGCCTTCAAACAAATATTGATGGACACTGAACTTTGGTTTTTAACCATAAATGATGCTCATTTCTGAGAAGGCAGCAAACTAGATATGCTTCAAGATGGAGCTGCCTCCAAGGAAGCCTTTGAATATGAAAAGCTAACCCCAAAGAACAATTAGCAATAAACAATGTGTTATTTAGTACTTCTTTTCTTTGTGACCCATGTGTCAAAGAAGTGGGTTTTTCAATTGTTTCATTAATTGCAACTGTTTAATTAATGGATCTTACAAAAAAAAAAGCAACACCCACATAGTCTGTGCTTTGTAAATGATTCAGTGCAGATAATTTTTTGCCTAATTTTCACAATTCACCACTTGAACTTACTGATAATACTGTCTTAACTTCATAGTTTGTCTGTCTCCCTTGAAGAAGAATGATTTAAAGCCATGAAATTTTGTTTCTCAGTGAAAAGGATTGAAACATTTATTTTCCATTATTACTTGCACATTGTAAAATCCAACCCATTAGGAGCTCAATACTGTAAAATCTAAATTCACCTTCTAAAGAACTCTTGGTCTCTTTGAAACATCTTCCAACAAGGTCTCTGTTCTACAATAATTTTGTTTTGGTGGCAAATGCCAAATTTAGCCCTTCACACCTCCCACTGTCCCAGGCTGCTCCCAGCCCCAGTGTCCAGCCTGGCCTTGGGCACTGCCAGGGATCCAGGGGCAGCCCCAGCTGCTCTGGGCACCCTGTGCCAGGGCTGCCCACCCTCACAGGAGGAAGTTTTTCTCTAAATCTCTCCTGTTTTAGTTTAAAACACTTTTCTCTTCTCCTATCACCATCTGCCTGAGTAATAAGTTGCTTTTCCTCTTTTTGAGGATCTGAAGTCAAGTTTCAGAGCCTGTTTTGTTGAGTGTTTCCCAAAACCACAAACAATATTCCCAGCTTTTTGTTCCCTTGTTACTTTTGCTCAGAGATTTGAAACAACCCAAAAATTTCTTTCTGAACCGTTTGGAAATCCTTAATTTCAGAAAAGTTGAGTAAAATGCAGTGCCTGGGGACATCCATCCTTTTCCAGTGACCCCTGCACTGCCCAGCAAGGTGTGGAGCATCCACACTTTGCACAGGAGCTGCCAACAGCTCCTCTCATCCTCTGCCCTTCCACCTCCAAACACAGCCAAGGATGCTTCCCTCAAAATTGCCTGGAGACCCCGAGGAGCAGTGCAAGAAGCACTCCCCGGGTTTCTTGGCCACCAGTTTTTGATTTCCAGCTCAGCAGGGAGGAGCAGCGCTGTCACAAGGATTGCTCACCCTTCATGGAGATTTGGATGTGCTGAACTGAGCTGGTTCACACCCCGGGGCTGGGCAAAGAACAGGAGCAGGCTCCTCCACTCCTCTCATTTCCATGTTGCACCGAGGCAATGCATTGAATCACAGCACTTAAAATGACAAAGACCTCTTTGTTTTAATTGAATTTCTCCATGAAAGTTAAAAAAACAAAACAAAAACAAACAAACAAACAAAAAACCAAACAGAAACCAAAAAAAACCCTCCTACAGTCAGCCCTTCAGATCTCTGGATATCCTTGACCTCTAGATACCTTTCCAAATAAAATAATTTCAAATTTCCTTACTTGTTTTCAGATAATCAAGTGCATTATGTGTTCATTGGTTCATTTAAACCTCTGCACATTCCACGGAGTCATTTTAATGCCAGTTGATTTAGCAGCAGTTAAATGTCACATAAAGGGAGGGAGACAAGGACAGCTCTGCTCTACCTGCACAATAAATGTACAGAACCTATAGAGGAGTTTAACAATAACTCAGAGCTACATCTAAACAGACAAAAGCAAATTCTCAAGGTCTTATCCTCTACTTGTGGAAATCTCTAAAGGACTTACTAAGAAATATAAACCAGAAGATAACAAGGAGTAAACAATGAAACACAAGGCAAATATCAAAGTGGGAAGAGGAAACTGCCAGCATAGCACAGGCTGGGAAGAGGGATTAGAGCATGGACAAGACAGTGGGAGATTTTTATCAAATATCCTTCAGTGACAGACAGGTCTGTTGGGTACAAAACCTTGTGTGCACAGTACGAGAAAATAAATCACTTCTAAATTCAACCAGTTTGAATAAAAATATTCAATGATGCTGTCTCATCATCTATTAATTAGGTGCCACTGTTAACAAGGAGTGAGGAAAAGTGGCTACAAATTCTCTTTATCCTCTCTTTCCTTTGAGACATATTAATGTAATCCTTTTAGGGCGGATGGAATACAAAGAAATAAAAAGTGCTCCCTCTTCCCCAGGTGCAGGGAAGTCCATGGTAATGGATCAGAGAGTTATTCTTTATGGACAGTTGATGGACCAGGATATTCCCAACTGAACATGAAATGGAATTTAACAGAGATCTGCAGACCCCTCAAGTCCCTCAGAGAAGCATTTGGTACCAGAGACATTGATTGGAGACCTGTCTGTAAACTTCTATTTGGGAAAATAAAAACTCCATTAAAAGTAATCAGCTATCTTGGGTTTTTCTCAACACACAGCTTCAGAAAAACTTCACCAGCAATGTTTTGAAGGAAAATTAACATTGTTTGCAAAGGAAACTTGTATGACACTTTGGCGAAGCAGTATTTCCTCTTAATCTGTTTTAATTGATGTCAAGACACAGACTCCATATTTTGAGACATTTTGGGGAAATCAATGTGATTTGGCACCCACTAAAATCAAGTATAGATTTCATTTGTATTTGTGATGGACAAGCAGTCCTGAGGAGTCTCATCCAGGCATTTATTTATTCATGGGAGGACAGGTCCAGGCTCACAGCTAGGGACACCCAAGCTGGAAAACGAGGTCATTGGGTTTGTACCCTCTGGAGCAGAGTCCTGCTGAGCCAAAGCTGTTATGGACCTGGGGAGCTGCTCCATGGATTCACTCCTGAGCCTGATCTGACTCCTGCCTGCGAGTGAACCTTGAGTAAAGAGAGATTTGGGAGGAAGGGGAGCAAATATCAAAGAACTGTGCACAGCAGTTCCATAATCTTTCAACATTGATCTTTGAGGGATACATGGGACACAGGAGAAGGCTCCGAGGTAAAATTCACTCTTAAAAGGACATTTGAAAAGACCCTATTGATGAGTTAATTAGGCCATTCTCTTGCATCTGCTAGAGAAAGTGTGTGCCTGCAGCCTTCCTCACCAGGCAGGTACTGTTTCTACCTTCAGTCCACTTTAATTAATACCAGCAAATCCTTCCTTCCTTTTCTGAGTGGGCATGGAAGCTCATCCTGAGTGTGATAATCAAACAAACTGTAAACAAAGCTCTGGAGTTTGATGGGCAGTGAGGGGAGAGTTTAGAATAATTGTTTAGAAAAAGCAATATATGTCTAAGAGAAACATCAGTGAGAGAAGTGGGTTTATGGTTTCTCTTCAAGCAGGGACAATATTTATTTAAAACATTGGAAACCCAAACATTTGTTTTCACACGTTGCAGCACCATGCGTACCCACAGCTTTATTGGTAGTGAGCAGCTTTTATCTGATCTGATGAAAATCACCCTTGAGGAGCAGTGAGCCACAGTATTTCATCAAGAATCCCTGCACCTAAAAATCTGCAAAGCTCTTGTGTGCTCCTATCTATTCTATGTATTTTATTAAATATGTCTTCGAGTGCTGCTCAGTAACCACTGGGCCCTCACATTGAGATGCCTTTTTAGCAGCAACAGTAGAGAAAAACTAATGTGGGCACGTCATATTTGCCTGAATAAATATAATTATGTTTCCTTGCAGTTGCTTGATGTGGTGACTTACAATTTACCACTTAGCTGGAGAGCTTGCTTTAAAACCCAAGAATAAAGGCTTGTCTGCCTCAAACTGATGCTCAGTTCTGTCTGAATGCATCCATTCTCTTCCCATCTTTGTGCAACAAATGTTTTCCTCCTCTCCCTAATAACAGCTACAATTATGTGGATTTTAGTCTCATGATAAACTTGTACAGAGGTGATAACAGCTGCACTGAGGGAGTGTAGCAGCTTTTTCTGGCACTGGAAGTGTTTTCTCCTGGGGAGGTTTCTCTCCTGGGGTTGGTAGTTGGAGTTTGGTGGCAGCAGATCCCTCGGTGTTCACTTTCACACAGTGAAGTATTTCTTATCTACACACAGTTAACCATTTTTCTAAACATTTAACTGCATCTCCAATCTCTCTGAATGCCATTGATGCCATTGGTTTGGGGGAATTGAGTTTTATTTTGTTTTGTACAATTCAGCAGGACAGGAAGATGAGAAAATGGACAGAATAATCTTTGGGGCTCCAACTGCAAACTCTTTCTTATTGATGTTTATATTGAAAGCATCTCAAAAATACATTTTGGTTTTAATCAATTTTCATCCATCTTATTTCAACCTCACTGAGTCCTGAAACTGTCTCACTTTCTTTTACTTTCTGTCCTTTGTTCACAGCAGAAACATTGTGAAGTCTCACTCGGGGTAGGTCATGTTGCACAGAGACAAATATCTTGTCTTCCCTGTAGTGAAGCTGAGAATATCTTAAGCTTTTTATTTTTTATGAAACAGAAGTTCAAAAGTTCATCTTGCATAGGCTTCAGCCCTGGTGAGGAAGAAAAGGAAAATCCTCAAGAGATAAGTGGTGTAACAATGAAAAACTCAAAGTCAGCCTTGTCTAGGGGATGGTTCCTTTTAATTGAGCCACAATTGAAGCCTTGCTTTTCTCTCTCTCTTTGGAGGTGTGGTTGTGCCAGCTTTTAGAGTAAGCTTAAAAAAATGGCAGTGGAGAGGACCTGACAACAACTAATGACTAACCCCTTTTTTTCCCCTCAAGAACATCAGAATTCCTTTTTCCCTGAAAACCCACAATTTTCACACAAGCAGATCAGTAATCAGAAGGGATTGTGAATCCAGTCTCAGTGCTGGGCCACACAGTTCCAGTTTTGGAGTCTTCTGTAATTACAGTAATTAGCTTCCCTCATTTTCCTCTCAGCAGATATCATTGCTTGGCATTTCTTGTCCTTCATGTTTCTCCTGTTGTTCACTACTTCTGTCCAAAGCAAGTTGTGCCAAATTTCATCCTCAGTCACATCCTTCTGGTTTTGTTCCATCATGGCTTAAATCGAGTGGTGCTACTATAGAGGAAAAGAATCCAGTCTCAAATTATGGGTCTTTTCCTGGCCAAATATGACAATATGTAAATATCTGAGGGCAATGGAGCAAGTGAGGAGAAGGAAAATGATAAAAACTAGCAGATTTAGGAGGGAAATGGAAATCTGTGCATGAAATAGAAGGGGGAGGAAAGAAAGATCTGTTTGTAGGGAAAGAGGATTTGTTCTTCTCTTGACCTAACTTAAAGGAATCTTTTGTAGACAGTGTTTGTGCTGTAGATCTTTCTTATCTCACTCTACTCAGTTTTGTTTGTCTAATATCTGCTCAGCAAGTGCCTGACTTTATTTGTCTTCATTCCCCTCTATAGTCTCTGCAATAATCCTCTGCTATAATATATCTTTGTTTGACTTACACTTCCTTAGGAGTTTTCCTCTGACGTTGTTCATCTCCATTCCCTGAATATCCCCTAAGCAGCAGCTGCCTGACATTGCTCAGCCTGGATCTCCTCTCTCAGAATCAGCAGCAGTTCCCTGCACTTGTCCTTCTTCATTTGCCACCTCCAAAAGCCACCTCCACTTATGTCCATTAGAAACCATCACCCAACAGAGCTCAATTCCTTTTCACTTCCCAGGACATCCAGCAGTCAGCACCTGGCACCATCAGCTCCAGACTTCAGGATTGTTTGTTTTTATCCTGGATCATTCCACAGATGTTCATGCATGGCCATGCCTTGGCCTGTCCCACCACGCTGGGGAAATTCCTGCTAGGGATGGGCCACCTTGGGTTTCATCATCACAGAGTCCCTGAATGGGTTTGGGTTGGAAGAGACCTTAAAGATTGTCTCATTCCACCTCATGTCACAGTCAGGGACACCTCCCACTGTCCCAGGCTGCTCCCAGCCCCAGTGTCCATCCTGGCTTTGGGCACTGCCAGGGATCCAGGGGCAGCCCCAGCTGCTCTGGGCGCCCTGTGCCAGGGCTGCCCACTCTGTCAGGGAACAATTCCTTCCCAAAATCCCATCTAACCCTGCCCTTTTCCTGTCACTCCATCCCTTGTCAATTGTCTCTCTCCATTTTTCCTTTCCTCTCCTTCAAGCACTGGAAGGCCACAGTGAGGTCACCCCAAAGCTTCTCCTCTCCAGGTGAACAATCCCACCTCTCCTGAATTTTCTGTTGTGAAAGCTTGTCACAATTTGACACGAAAAGAATGACACTCACATGCTGAGATTTCTAGGGTAAAAAGGCACGTTTACTTCTGCACGTTGATATTTCTAGAATTCTAAAAGTGACTATGGATTGGAGGATGAAGTTGCTACTTCTCTAACTACACAGATTAAACTAACAGTCTATTAATTCACTCCTCCTCCAGAAAGGAGTGTAAAACAATCATTATTTACATGAAAAGTGTGTGAGAAGCTCCATTACAAAAATGTAAACATCAGAAGGCTTAGAAGAACTTTACAAGAACAGGGTGACAAAACCTGCAGGCCTAAATCTGTTAGAGAGGTGTATTGTTCCTATTAAAAAACCCTACAGGTGGAATAAGGAATCAGACTGCTACAAAATGAAATTAATTCAACTGTTAATTATCATTCTTCAACAGCTCTATGGAATATCTGAGAAAAGTCTTGAGGAGACTTTGGATCTTTGTTGTGTTTCTCACATAGCTTGAACAGAAGGGAAAGGAAAATGGGTGCAAACCTTCCCAAACTCAAAAAAGTAGTTGCAAATTCTTCTGTAATATTTCATGATGGGTTTCAGGTCCACAGTTTTATGAAATAATATAGGAAAAATAACCTTTAAACCAGGTACGTCATAATTAGAAGCAGAAAAATGTTATATTTTCTTTCCCACATATCATGAGAAATCTGAAATATTTGATCTGCAGAAAAGATTTTTTAAGATAAAAAACCCAACTGAAAGAATTTCTGAATTCTCAGATTTAAACCCCAAGAATGAAGAATTATTTTCAACCTGAACTTTTCATTTAACCAAAGTATTTTGGAGAGGTGTTATAAACAGATGTGTGCTTAATGAGATCCAGCATCATCAGTTTTAAATATTCAGTCTGTTGTTTTTTCAAATTTTCATTGCTCTCTTGAACTCAGACTAAGAAAATACATTAGATTAAAAATCTGAATTGCTCTTGAAGTGTAACTGAGCTCTGTAATTTTAGCAGTCATATGTTCATTAGGATAAAGAAACAGCATTTTGGAATTCATGGCACTAAAGATGAAATAATATTTTAATGGGGAAAAAGAGCCCTTCTGAAAAACAGCTGTTATCTTTCTGTTTTATCCAGCCAGGAGCAATATTTCCTGTCCGAGCCTCTGGTGGCTCTGTTTGGATGAACATGACTAAAATGCATCTTTTTGAAAATTTTAAATTTTATATCCTATTGTAGCCGAGAGGCCAATTTCACACATTGGACTTGTCTAAGTCAAAACCTGTTTTCCTTTTTATTTCTTCTTCTGCTTTCAGCCCAACACATTGTTTCTAAATTAAACACAAGCTGGGGGAAAAGAGCTTTATTGAGAGCTCACAAAAGGTGACCGTGAGCTGGAGAATGTCTGAGGTTTTCTGGGAAATTCCTGGTATTGTGGAGGTGACAGACTGCCCAGGGGTCACCCTGGGAAGAGGAGAGGAGCAGAGTTCAGGGATCTGTGCCCAGCTTATTCCCAGCTCAAGGACGCAGCTCCCCACATTCAGTTCTGCGTGGATCAGGGACAGGAAAGGAGAAGTCGTCTTTATTAAATCATTGGAAATGTGCTGCAGTGAAAGCCTGCAAATGTCCACGTTCCATGGCAGGAGGGATCAAGAGAAATTGGCTTTTTTCCCTTTTTTATACCTTTTTTATTAATATATTTTTTTTTAATGAGAACTGTGATACTCAACACAATCTAAGCTACACTCAGTCTTAAAGACTATTAAATCCATGAGATGATACCCAGGCTTGAAATTATTTTGGATATTTGGAGATTTTGAGATAAATAAATAAATAATTTTACTAACAGCTTCACATGAAAATGGATCCTGAACCGAAAATTTCTAAGAAAATTGAGTTTGAGGAGGATGTTTAAGTTCAAATCAATCTTTGGACCCAGGCTTCTTAAATATTCTGCTTTTTAGATGGTAAAAGTGTATTGGGTTTTATATGCTTAGTGCCTACCAGACTGCATTTTCCCCACTTCCAAGGTCCTGAATTGTAGTTTATTTTAGAATTAGGCATCACTGGCATTGCTCCTGAAGCAATGCCACTTCCATGGATGTTTTATTCTCTATTTTATTCTCTGTTACATTCTCTATTCTCATGGTCCTTATTTCCACTGGAAAAAATAACCTCATATGTTTTTATCATTATTTATCCTTAATAAGGGTCAGCCCTTAGCTGGCAGAAACCACAAGAAATATATTAGAGATTTTTTCCAATTACGTTTCTAAATAGGTAAATTAAGTTTATAAATAGGTAAATAAGTAATAAAGAAGTAAATAAACAATAATTTTGTGTGCGTTTGCAATGTTTTTGTCAGTGAAAGTCTGCTCAAATGAATGCACTCCCAACAGCACAAATAAATGTTTCACTGGGTTACAATGGCAAAATAAAACTCAGCATTTCAACGCTGGTTTGGTAAATGCAGGATCTCTGTCCCACCATGCTGTTATCAATTTGTACTTGATAAGGATATTTGTAAATATCAAACTAGAAATCCATGTGTACGTATTGGCTGAGCTCTTTGCTTTAGGGTGCTCCAGCACAGTAGGGCTGCATTTATGGCAGCCAAAAAAAAAAAAGAGCCTTTCTTCAGGAAGCTCCCCTGGAGAAGATTTGGGGTTTCATCGCCTCCCACTACGCCAAAACCACGTGTATTTAAATGTATTTTATACAAGCTAGTGAGAATTCCTGTAAGTTTTTATATTCTACATAAATCCAGCACGAGCAGCATCTCCAGTCCATCACCTGTTTGTGTGAGCAGGAAGATAAGCAGGGAAGCTGTGGGAAGTCTGAGAGTGGCGCACGAGGCTCTGCGGCATCGAGGGCAGCGCCGGGGCCCGGCTGTGCCGGAGGAGCCGGCGAGAACCAGGAGACTTCCAGCCCTGCCAAGGAGCCGTGGAGCTAAAAGTAGCTGGTGGCAGATGGAAAATGAGGGCGACTCCGTGCCCTGCTCCATCTGCTTCCAGTCATCCCCGGGACAACGCGGTGAACCGCCGGCTGCTGGCGGCATGGGAGAGGTGGAGATAGGGGAAGGAACATTTGTGGTGCTGCTCTAGAGAACAAAACTCGGGGTCTGCAGGAAGGTTTGAGGCAGAACTGTGTGGAATTTGTTGGTTTTGGCTGTGTCCAGCTGGGAATGAAGTCCCAGGGGATGCTCCCAGGTGGAGCTATACCTCGGTGACCTCCTGGAAATGTGTGTGCTATCAAGAAACAGCAAACAGCTGCTCACAGCTGTCCTACAATGTCACATCCCTCAGGGATGGGGTTGGAATTCTCCTGGGCAAGGAAGATCCCTCAGGGGTCAGGGCTATGTCACTCACTGAGCCCCCCAGACTTTGTGAATCCCTTGGGGATGGGCTGTGAGGTTGGAATTCTCCTGGGCAAGGAAGAATCCGCAGGGCTCAGGGCTGTGTCACTCACTGAGCCCCCCAGCCCAGCCAGAGGTGATGTTTGACTTCACTCCCAGCAGATTTTACACAAAAGCAGCTTTCAGCCACAAAGGAAAGAGCTCCAAGGACCAAGGCCAGAACAAGAGGAAAACAAAAGGATCTGGATGTAGCCCTAGAGGCCTGGATGTAAAGAGTTGCTCTGAGGCCAATGTCTCCATGAAATCCTGCCCTGGCTGTGCTCTGGGATGAGCCTGGCAGTCTGGGATAAACTCACCATGAAATCCTGCCCTGGCTGTGCTCTGGGATGAGCCTGGGATAAGCTGCCTGAGCTGTTTTGCCATGCAGGTTGCTCAGTAGCTCAGACCAAGGGCTGTGGGCTCATTCCTCCTCTTCCCATTCCTGAGGTTTCCTCCCATGCTGGCCACATGTCCATGCCATGGGTGAAACCAAGAAGCAGAAAAATCTGCCTCTGTTCATCCAGTGATTCCCAGTTTCCCTGGAAGTACACGGGACATGATCACCCATTTACATTCAAGGGCTTCAATTTAAGTCCCAGAATAAATTCCCCTTTATCTTCTGGTGTTTGTGTATCCATCAAAGAGGGAAAGGCATGGAATCTGAGCTGGGCAGAGCGGGCACAAAGGAGCTCAGGTCAAGAAGGAGGCAGCAATATTCTTGGAATGCTCCATTTCATTTATCCACATGCATTTCTTACCAATTCCTGCTTCCCAAGGACGTTTCTGGCAAGTTTTATTTTGCAAGCTGGGCTTTATTTTATTTCTCTTAAGAAAAAGCCAGGCTAAGAGGTCACCCACTAGGATCTTTTGAACTGCTGCTTCCCCAGCTGTGAGTGCCTTGAAAATGATTCTCCAAATATTTTATGCAGTTCTTTATACCAAGAAAAATATTAATGCTGGAGATATTTGAAACATAAATAAGAATTTTTTTTAGATACAGACAAATTTCTGCTTTTTTCAGGGGTCTGCTGTATTATGATAAATATTCTTTAGTCCTTGTTCAAGGAGTACATCATCATCTGAAGTTTTCTCTGTTTCCATCTGTGAATTCCAGCATTTAAAGGCACTTTTTAGCATTCAGAAGCACATTGCTATTCCTTGCATTCTGTTGACCTCCTCTGGGTGGTGATTTAATGGCTGGAAGATCATTTCCCTCTGGATATCCTTCCCTTTCCCACCCACCCTGTGGCCCAGCTGAGCCACATCTGTGCTGCTCCATAGAATCCTTGAATCCCAGAAAGGTTTGGAAGGGAATTTAAAGCCTATCTCATTCCCACCTCTTGCCATGGGCAGGCACATCTTCCACCAAACCAAGCTGCTTCAATCCCTGGCCTTTAGGAGTCCTTGTCCCACTGGTCTCCAGCAGTGCCATGAGAAATGATGGAAATGATCATTCCCTGAATTCCCCGTTCACCTCCCTGCTTCGTGCTGTGTTTATTTTTGATAAAATCTTCTCCTCCCCACCAAATATTTCCCCCATATGTCTGGAAATCTCTGCTGAAGGCTGGGATCTAATAAAGGATCCCTGACTGCCAGCCACAGTGTGAGGCTTTCAGGATTTTTGGTATGGAACAGATTGAGAACTCGCCAACACTGTTTTTTTTTTAAAAAATAGAAGTGCCAATTCATCAAAAATCCCCGTAGGACACAAAAAAAACAACCATAGAAAATCTCCCTGTTCCAGAAAAAAATGGGTTTGAAGTTGTTACTTCATCCCACTTCACACTCTGAGTAAAATGTTTCATTTTTTAAAATTTAATTTGAATTTTAAATTGCCTTTTCTGTTGAAATTTGAGAAGACCAGATGAGTAAAGGAAACTTCAAATTAAAGATGGTCACGTGCTTGACATGATCCAATTTTATTCCAGGCCATTATTTAATTAAAATCTGGTTTTGCCACAATACATTAAAACATAATTAAATCACTGTTTTTCCATGAAGCTCTGAGGACATGTAGGACAAATCCTGGTCACTGTGCACATTCCATCAGAATCCAGAGGGATTCCAAATTTATGGCAAACCCTCAGCCTGTCAAATGCAATTAGAAAGGGAATTCACTGATCTTTTTAGAAGTTTGTGGCTATATTTTGGATTTTGGAGGGTTCCTCTCTCCCTCTCCACATCCCAGGTCTGAAGGCAGCCACTCCCCAGCTGAGAGGAGAGCTCTGGAAAATGGCAGCTGCTTCAAATGTTCCTGACTTTGCTTTCACACTCCACAAGCTCCCGGGATAAGCCTTTCCTAATGTCTTTATGAAAACCTGAACATTTGGTCCTTGCAACCCCCAGGGCAATTCAAGCTTTTGAAGAATTTGCAAAACCTACTGAAGCCTGACCTTTCTTTTCTGAAATCTTGTTGACTGTATTTAATTCTGTAGACTTTCCCCTGCTTTTTTTTTTTTTTCCCTTCCCTATGTGATCTTCAAATAACTTTTGGCGACTTTCTCTCTAAATTGATGCAAAGTTTTTTGATCTTTTTTTAGCACACACCTAAGATGGATTTTTTTTTTTTTTTAAATAATGGGGTCAGGCAGCTCCTTTCCAGTCTGCAGGGAGTTATTTATTTTGTGAATTTATATATTTGTCAACCTACATTTTGTTATTATTTAGCGTTTTTTAGTTTTTCCTTTTAGGTTATTTGTTTTTACAGAAGTTTCTGGCCAGAACGTCAGCTTTGAGCATTTTCCCATCCCTGGAGGTGTCCAAGGAAGGACTGAATGTGGCACTGAGTGCTCTGGGCTGGGTGACAAGGTGAGGATTAGGCACAGCTTGGAACTGATGATCTTGGAAGGCGTTCCCAACCTCAATAATTTTGGGATTCTGTGATTCCATGGCTTTAGACACCCTTATGAGAAGTATCTTATTGTTCTCTGCTTGTGGTTTTGTATCTTTTCATTAAACAAAACAAAAATAAAAAAGACCCCAAAAAAAGTCCCAACCAAACAAAAAAGCCAAAACCACAATGGGAAAAAATTTTTTTAACTCTGGCAAATGAGTGGCAATAATGTGAATCTTCCAGGAGTGGGGGGAAAAGGTGCTTTAAGAGATATTCCATTTCAAATCACAGAAATCTCCCCATCCACCTGTTCTTTTGCTCCTCAACACTTCATGGCTGGTACAAGAATAATCCAGCCCTTCATTCAGATGGTCTGGGAACTGAGCCTTGGTTCCTTGCAGCATTTTAAAACCCCACCTGTTTCTGGCTTTTTCAGACATTTTGAGTACTGAGATTTTTCTCAGGAACAAACACCTTTTCTGAAATCATTCCATTATATTTTATAAGTGTCAAAATTATTGAAATCCTCCCCAGCCTTTAAGGTTTTTTCCAATCCTACATCTGCTTCCTCAGCCTGTCCCAGAGGTCTGTCAGAGCTCCCACTCCAAAACCAGGAGTTTACACTGATTTGTTTCCCACCATTCCTTCTTTTACCACCATATCCCAAATATAAAATTGCTTTGCTTCCTTTTAACTCTGTCTAGACTATTTTACTGGATTGGGGGACATTGATATGATGGGCTCTTCATTGCTTCTGAGAAGATATTTTTATTAAGTTCTCATCTCTTCTGCCTCTTGCACATCCTTCTAAATTTGCATTTTGTGTTTGACAAGAGCAGGAATACATCAGAAATTGTGCTGCTGGGCACAGGCATGCCAATAGCATATATTTTACTTTTTATTATTTTTCTGCCTCTATACTTCTACCTTTCCACAGAGTTTCTGGAATGCAGGAAACAAATGCTCAAAGGTGCTGATTAACTTCTGCCCAGGGAGGAAAGAGAAAGAGGAGGGAAATTGGAAAGAATAATTGAAAAATGAAAGAAAAATTACAGTACCTTGCTTCCACTCACTGAGTTTTCCCCCTGTCCTTCCTTTTGACTTGCCCAGTTTACACCTGAACCTGCCCAGGCAGGATCTGCTGCTGATTTAGTGTGGAGAAAACTGATTTAGATGAGACTCCACAGCACCTATGAAATCCAAGTTAACTCGAATAATGATGTATTTAATGTGATCAGACAACTTCCATTGTTGTTCACCTCTGTGTCCAGAGGTGTTTGCCAGCCCCCCTCGAACATATTTGCACCACAAACGGTCTCGCCTGGAATGAGCTGAAAGGTGGTAAGAGAGGATGGGCTGCTGAGGTAGAAGGTGACTTTTGCACACCTGTATTTCATGGCTTTCCCTGCCAGGCTGCTCTGAGAGTGGCACATTCCCAGTTCCCCCAGGCACAGGAACAAATAATGGAGGAGAAGTGCAGGACAGTCTGCTCAGAGGATGCTCACTGCTCACTGCGAGGAGAGAAGAACCAGTGTGTCCGTGGGAGGCTGACACAGCAGCAGGAGCTGCAGGTGGGGAGGAGATGAGCCAGTCCAGCCTCTGGATTGAGTCCCTGCAGGATGTGGCTGTCCCAGCACCCTCAGCAGTGTGGGAGCACTGGATGTTCAGGAATAAACCAGGATTCTACGAGTGGAGGATGCTGTGATGCAGCAGCTCCCACGGCAGGATCAGACCCACCCCACTGAGCAGCCCCTTCGTTAAGGGAGTGTGGGAAACGCTGGAAATGCTCTGCATCTGTGATTTGAATCTTTTTCCCTGAATCAGGGTATTTTTAGTTTGCTCCTTAAAGCACTGTGTATTCTCATGAACAAAGCAGAGCGGGCACAGGGTACTGCTGAACAAAAAAGGAGGGCAAGAGAGTTCTGCCAGTGGGGACTGTGCCCTTGGACACATTCCATTCACCTGCTCCTGGAGCTTCAGCCCTCCCTCTTCCACAGGACTGGAATAATGGCATGAAACTGTGCTGTGAAACCTGATATTTTCATTTTATAGCCATTTATATCTAGCCTTTCACAAGCAAAATCCACCTTAAAACTCAGAACAAGGCATTCACAGCCCCACACTGTGCTGACCACATCAGACAGCTGCAAGTTGCCCCATCTCTTCCCATCTGGATTTGGCAAACACGAGGATTCTGCATCATTCTTGCAGAGGAATAAATATTTTTGCTGCCGTGAGTGATGAGCATTTTCCTTTTTCCCTTTCCCACCTGCCTGCTGTTGGGTGGTGCTGTGGGGAGCTCTCCACCTGGATATGGTGGCCCTTCCCAGAATGGCAACTGGAATTTCACAGCCACCCATGGCAGCCTTGGCCATCACAGAGGTGATGGACACTGTGGCCACCATCCAGGTGGTGGGAGCGGCCACAGCTGCCACCCAAGGCCCTGGAGAACAGCTCCTGCTCAGCAGCTGCTCCACAGGAGGGAGCAGTTCCCATGAATTTCTCCATAATTTCCATGTATTTCAAAAGCATCGAATCCTTTCAGCCTGGAGCAGCAGCTGTCTGTGTTTGAATGCAGGAAGGGAGAGTCAGGAATTCAAAAGCGTTTCATGGAGACTGAATTTGGGGCTGATTTTTTTTGTCTGTGCTCACTAATATATTTGGGTAATTGAGGAGAAGCCTAAAAGGTTCATAAACAGAAAAGATACAAATACTACTTTTCTCAGTGCTCCAAAAACTTCTCTGTTTTGTCTGATCCCAGAGTTAAAGAGGCTGTCTTCCTCAGAAAACCAGAACCCACCAGCTTCCTTTTCTGCTTAACCTTCCCTTTCTTTCTGAGCATCTCTCCAGGCTCCCTGAATTTAAGGCACGACAGTAATCACTGATCTCTTTGCATGGCTGTGGTGAAATTCGGCTCTCTGAGCTCTCAGACTCCTGCGGAGAGCTCAGACAAAAGCAGCAATATCGACAATTCCCTTACACTTTTGTTCTCCCCAAATTCAGTCTATTCCCCACAAAACCTGAGTTATTCCCAGGTAGACACCTGGGTGCTGTCCCCAGCGTGAGGTTGGACATGTAAATATTCAGGTCATTGTAACCCAGACTTCAAAAATCAATCTGGAATTCCTAAGTGATACATGGCCTGATTTCCCAAATTGTCCTGTCATGCCGGAGCTCAAGTAGAATTTATTGGCTTGATGAAAAATTGCTGGTGAAGTTCTGCAACTTGTGCTTCTCACAAAGCCCAACCAGATAACCAAACCAGCCCAAAATCCATCAGAGGGGAATCCTGCAGGGTTTGAGATGTGCTGATCCTGAACTTCTCAAGATCATTAGTATTCTTCACCCTCCTCCTTTTTGCTGGAAGGATGAAAGTGAAAATTTCAATGCCAGCAGAAAAGCCAGAACATCCCTGGATTTCACCAGGGAGGGCTGTGGTTTATGTGGCACCTCAGCAGTTATGGCAGGTCCTGTGTCACCTGCGTGGTGTGGTCACACCCCACACCTGACAAAACCAGGGCTCCTGCCTCAATTCTTATTATCACTGCACGTTTTACTCATTAATCATCATCTCCCACTCCGTGTGCCTTTTCCATCTGCTTGGGTGTCAGGTGTGGGACCCAACAGCTCCAGAACATTCTTTTTCAACTGGTGGCTTCCAGTGAAATGAGGTTCCTTGGTGAGTCTTTATTAGCTGTGTTAATTGTTTGACAGATCGTTATTGACTGTCATCCCTGCATGGCAGATGGCCAATAAAAGGCAAACTGTGGCTCGCTGTCTTTTTGTGGCATCTTGATGGCTCTTAGATTTTGAAGGAAAAAAAAAAGCATTTTCATTGTGTTTGTGATCAGTCAGGAGCAAATGAGATAAATTATTGAATTCTAGTTTTAGTTTTGATTGAATTTTCTAGTAGAAGGTAGCACTGCCCATGGCAGAGGTTGGAACTAAATGATCTTTGAAGTCCCTTCCAACCCAAACCATTCCATGATTCCATGAATTATGCAGGAAGATGGGAGCTGTGTCTATAGGTCTGAATCCTTCAGACACCTGTAGATCTTATTTTCCAGTGAAAAAAGTATCAAGGGATATAAAAAAGGCAATGAGTACCAATCCATACACTGAGGAATGTATCACAAAAGTTTTCTCTTTTTTTGGCTGAACAGAATCTTTTTTCAATGTGAAATGTGGTTTCTGTGAGAATTTGATTTTCCATGGAGATGTTTGGGATGCCAGCACTCATCCTGCTGCTGCTGAAACCAAACCAGAGCATTGCTTTGTGTGATCCCAAGCCAAACCATCCCTGTCCCCAGGTGAGGTGGGTGAAGCTCTTCTCCTCCTTCCTTTGGGAAGATCCATGATGAGACTGACCTTAAACCAACAGAGATTTTCTGTTTCTGCCCCACCTGCACTCCACAGGTGATACCAGGGCTGGTTTCTTTCAATTTGCTGAAGCACCTGCAGTGCCACTTCACACCCCCACCTTCCCCCCAGTTTTTGTCATGGTTTTGCTTCTCAGCAGTGAGATTATGACTAAGCTTGATAAATGTGTGGAAACTTCGTAATTCTCCACCCACTTCCTCCAACTCTCCTGCTCTGAGTCATTCTCTGCTGAGCTTTTGACATTTATTTTGAGTTTCTTCATTGTCGTGTGGCTCCCATAACACCACACAGTGCTGAGGCACCAGAATCATCCAGGTACCACATGGGGGTTGGAACTGGATGAGTTTTAAGGTTTCTTCCAACCCAAACCATTTTATGAAGTGGAGAAAGGGCATCCCTTGGGAGAGAGAAGGCAGGTTTAGATTTCAGCCTGAAAAATAACAATTTCTGTGCACTGCTGTGCCTGTACATTCCTCTTCAGGACCAAATGGGCATGAGAGGTGGTTTCAATATAGGAACTTTGACAGCTTGTGGGAGTGAGTTTTTCACTTAAAGAATGTCCACAGAGGTGACCAGGAGCTGGCCAAAAAATCAGATTTATTCTCCCAACTTACCTGGAAACATAATGGACAGAAGGTAGAAAATGAGGACCATAGAGTCATGGAATATCCTGAGCTGGAAGGGATCCCTGAGGATCATCAAGCCCAAATTGTGGCCCTATGCAGACATCCCAACACTCCCACTCTGTGCCACCAGGAGCAGGATTTGCTGTGTGTAAACCAGGAGAAAACCTCTGCCAGCCCACGACCCTCATCAGGGAGATGAGGCATTAGGTGTCCTAAATATGGGACCTCTCTCTCTATCCTCTTGCTGAGCATGGTGCCAAGAAAAGGATGAGGAACCATCACTGGATAAGCAGTGTGAAATCAGGTACATTCCCAATGCAACTTGGCTTTAAGAGATTATGGAATATTCTTGGACGAGATCTGTGCACATGGAGACCAAGGACAGTGGCCACTTGATCCATGAAATGATTCCCAGGCTTTATCAAGCATCCAAGACAACCTGTGCTGCAGGGATAGCTGCTGGGCAGGGATGTCACCTGCAGGGATATCACCTGGAGAGGATGGAGTGGGGAAAATGCTACAGCATTCCCAAAAGTGGCTGCTTGGCAGGCTCAGGATAATGACTGAAAGCAGAGATCTTGCTGCTCCATGGCTCTGGTTCATTGTCCATCAGCTCAGCCAGAACACCCCTGAGGTTGTGTTTGCTTCTCTCCACCCACACCAACAACTCCTGAACTACGTGCTCTGTGTCAATGGCACCTTTCATTCTGGGTGCTCCTGTGGCAATTGCCTGAGCCGTGGCCTGCATTTCCCTTCATTCAGTGCCTTTCCCATCATGAATCCAGTTCTTTGACAGTGTTTTTCCATGGACCTGGTGCCCCGTATCACAGGATTTTGTGCTCTGACTCAGGTTTTTGCTATTGCTATTTTGATTTCTTTTCACCTTCAAAAATGCAAGTACTTAACTCTGCTGTACAAAGACCATTGAAGAGTGAGGGCAATTGTTGAGAATGCAAAAGAAGACAACTTAAAATAGCAGTAGTACTGTGGGGAACTTACCCACCTTTTTTTTTTTCCTGAGATTTAAAATTCAAGGAGAGATGATGGTATTAACATATACTGAACTACTGAGGAGGGAGGCTGCATAAGAAGGCTGCTGTAGCACAAATGCATCACATGGAACACTTTTATTCCTACATTTTACAGTGATTTTCATGACTGGCAAGGTATTGTTTAAAATGCAGTTTGATTAAATTCAGTCAGAGGAGAAGCACTATATTAAATCTTTCAGAAAGCACTTTGTATCACACTGAGTTGCATCAGTAACACTTCCCTATGACTGCAACAAAAGCCAAGACTAAAATTGTTTAATTTTAGATGGTATATGTTTACAGTCTATAATAAGATATCAAATGTTCTCTCTCCAAACAGTTGTCTTTATCACAAAAAAAAAAAAATCCTTTCAGACACTACGTAAATCTCTGTGCTTTTCCTTTTCCACCTCAGATCTTGAAAACACAAGGAGTGCACTTAGTCATTAATCAGTGACAGGGACGATTCGACCAATGCAATTAACTGCACTTGTTCTATTAATAATCAAGCGTGCCACAAATGCTGCTGCACTCAGGTGTTAATCAGGACACCGTGTAGCTCTGCGTTACTTCCCTCAAAGTGCGAGAGGAAATGCAGATTAATGGAAAATCAATGTGAGATATGGAAGTGTGACACGCACTTGTCAGTAAAATTCCGCTTTCTGGAAAAGACATGAAGATAATGCAGCTATACAAAAGGCAACTCAATTTATCAGACACTGTTACAGACCTGACTGGTTAATGAACCCAGAAATCCTTTAATATCAGGAACTGGAGAAATAATCGTGGCTGCTGCCTTGTGTTTCACAGTTATGTGCAGAAATGCATCTGGGTGATGAAGTAGCATCCAACTCCTCCAACATCTCACTTTTAATTTTCTAAATTTTTAGCGCTGGTTCCGAGGCAGGTTCAGTGTGTGCTGTGGTGTCCCTGGTGTCCAGGGCTATCCCACCATCCATCCTCTCTCTCCCAGATCTGCCATGCCAAGCTGGAGAAGGCATGGGAGCAGGGCAGAGAGGGCTCTGAGCACATCCACCAGCAAATGAAGCTCCCATGCACTAACGAGCCCGTGCCTGCTCCACTGAACAGGTTCTCCAGATTTGCCATGATGAAAGTGGCAGCATTTTCATATCTGCTGAGGAGCCAGGCCTTTGTATCCTCTGGTGGCAGACTCATTAGAAGTGAATTTCCCAGTTGCACACCGACTTTTTTTCTGTCTTCAGTGAAACAACCCATCCAAAATCTCCCAGAGCTCTGCTGAAGTGGCAAATGTGTAACAGCAGTGAGGAAGCTGAGCCCTGGAACTCTGTGCTCCTGCACAATGAACAGTGTCATTCCCACCATGGAGGGGACAGAAGGGGAAAAGGACTTGGCCTGGTATCTGCCAGGCTGGCAGTTGATTTTGGCTTCTCTCAAAAGGAGGAGGGACCTTCAATCATTTAGGATCAGGCATGATTTAGTGGGTCATTTCAGGGTTTCAGGGAAGCAAGTGTCTAGCAAAGTATATACCTCAATGCTATCAATCCATTAATTGGAACCCTCCTCTTCTCCCTCCCCAAATTAACCCACTAATTTCAGTGTTAATTAAACTATCAGTCAAAGCAGATAACAAGTGTCTTCCACAGAGATAGTTCAACATCTACCTCCCTGTTTATTTATTTATCTCGCTGCAGGAAACGTGCTGGGACACGTCTGGCAATTCTGGCTGCAGCCCCTGAGGTCGTGGGGAGCCCCAGGGATCTGAGTCCTTATCAGGATCAAGGAGCTTAATTTCTGGAGGTGCTCATCCCCCTGTTCCTGTGTGCTGTCATATTGATGAGAATGATTCACGTTTGTAGGCTCAAACACAAAAGTGTTTGTTCAGTTGGCAGAGGGCAGGGTTAGATTAAATGTGGGGCCGGAATTGTTCCCCGTGAGGGTGGGAGGCCCTGGCACAGGGTGCCCAGAGCAGCTGTGGCTGCCCCTGGATCCCTGGCAGTGCCCAAGGCCAGGCTGGACACTGGGGCTGGGAGCAGCCTGGGACAGTGGGAGGTGTCCCTGCCATGGCAGGGGTGGCACTGGGTGGGCTTTGAGGTCCCTTCCCCCCCAAGCCACTCTGTCATTCTGTGATCCTATAAAAAGTCCTGATTCCAAGGCATTGTGCTGTTTAAAGTCAATTACTCACAGGAAGCTTCTCTTCAGGCAGCTTCAGGGCTGTGACCCTGCAGCAGAGAGGAGCCACAGCACAGTGTGACATGGGAAAAGCAGCATTAAATTTAAAGTTGCAGAAAGGTCTTGGCCACCACTGAATGACACAGATTTGGCACTTGTGGCTCACCCAGCCCATGGCCCTGGAGGGTTTATTCACACAACTGAAGAGCTGAGCAAGAAGGTCACAAGGTAGGACCTGACCTTTACAAAACCACCTCATTCTACGTTGCACTTGTCCTGAGCTGAGATCATGAAGTGCCAGTTTGTCCCACAGCATCATCCATTCATTCATTCCTGCCTCTGATGGACTTTGTTCCATTTAATATATTTTCTCCATTTTCCCCTAACACTTTTACTCTCTTGGAACTATTTATCCAGAGAGAAAAAGATGAATTTGGCCTTTTAGATCAAATTTAACTAACTTTTATTTTGGTAATCCATTTTAGATGTTTGCATTAAAAAAAAAAAAAAAGAAAAAAACCAAAACACATTTCCTCCTTTATAGCCCATTATAGTCTAATGATTTCAGGGAAATATCAAATTAAAAAGCTGACAAAAACATATATAGAACCTGGCAATCCCCTCTGGAGTTTTAAAGCTTATGATCACATGGAGCTTGCCAGAGAAGTTTTTATCTCCCCCAAATCACTGAGCCATTACAAAGCATCCTGTGATTATGTAATTAGGTGATACATCATCTGTATTAAAAATGCTTCTGAAAATTTGTGTTACCTGTGAGCTGCATATGAACAGGGGCCTGTTTTCAGCTGTGACATTGAGGCTGCTTCAGTGAGCGATGTAATTTCTTTTACTCATGTATACATATTTATTTCTCTCTTCATTCTCTCACTTTCGCTGTCCGTGGTCATAAACACAGAGGGGAAAAAAATATGATCTATGTAATAAAATGTAAATTTGCTCTGAGGCCAAACAATGGAGAAATGTTTCACAGTCCTTGAATCTTGAATCAAATAAAATAAAAGGATAGGAGGAAATTGATATTGGGTTTCTCGGTTTCCAGCACATTTCATTCCCCCTGGGAAATCTGTAGGGAAGCAAACCATGACTGTGAACTTCGGCAGGTGGGTGGCCCAGACGTGGCAACCAGGAGGCCTAAAACCAGTTCACAACATCCAGTTACCCCCAGAACTGGGGACAAGGGGGCTAAAGGGAAAAGGGATGACAGACAGAGGGATTGAGGGATGTGGGGACCCTTTTATCCCTGATAAACATCCATCCTGTCAGTCCTGTTGGGTGTGATGGCTGAAGAATTCCATGCATGGGACAGTGGGGTCTCCTCCACGGTCACTCCTTCCCTGCTCCACCTTCTCCCTCTGATCCAACAAACCATTTCCCACCTACTATTTGAGCCAAATCAGCTCAGATTGGCCAAAATTCATTTTGAAGAGCACATGGAAGTATTTTGGCCAGGACATGAAGAAACAATGCCCTCTGGCCAAAATACTCCCATCCAAGCTGGAGTTCAGCCTCCATCCTGGAGGAGTTTTGCCAAACAAGCAGCGTTTTCAGGCAAAAAGAAGCAAGACAGACGTAGCTATAAATGCTGTTTTGTTTCCTTGGAGGCAACCTTTGGACTGCATTGATTTTCCTCTCATTTAATACTCAGGCAGCTTCCTACTTTTCTGCACAGCAGTATTCCCTGGTTATTCCAGTGCCCCTTCCCCACAGAGGCACAAAACTGGAGACGTGGCACACACACCTGCACTTCAGGCCTAACAGCAAGCTCACTAATTCTGCACATTTTGCTTCCTTCCATTTTTTACTTGCTCCATAGGAAAGTGGCAAGATTGCTGGATTTATAATATACTGTCATCCAGAATCAGAGGAAAAAAAAATCATGTAAAGGAAAAACCACTCTGCTGGGCAATCGTGCCCTGAAATAAGGGTAGGGAGAAAGGAAAGAGACAATTAAAAGCAAGTGTCCTCCTTTTATCTGATCCCTGCTGTTCTTTTTAGAGCCAAGCAGTTACCTCTGATGCTTTTAAAGAAGCCAGGAAAAGTAATGCTGGCTCTTAAGGAAATCCAGTTTTTCCTTTGAGTCCTCTTTATTCCCTCCTCAAAACAAGGCAGTGAAGGGGGCAGAAGTTCCTGGTGGGGTCAGGGGAAGGTGATCCCACAGCAAGGTGTGTTGGCCCTTCAATTCTGTGGCATCAGGATTTGTATCCTAAACACCAGGGATTTTTTTCTCTTGTAGGATGCCCTCGTGCAGGGGTATCTGTAGAAAATGGGGCCTTTTTTTGCCCCAAAGTAGCTTTGGGTTCACACTCAGAGCAGAATATTCTGAACTGTACCAGCCTGAGAGCTCCTGCTGACCCCTCACAGCCACGGCTCAAACTGGGCATGTTTGTCATGCCTGGCATCAAGGAAAGAGTGGTCTGTGGCTTCTTGAAGCCTCCATTTGACCCAGGTGTCAAATCAACCCCTTGCACTATTGAATGTGGATAATAAATGCTTAAAGGAATCGTCACAGTGGAGAGGAAAAAACAATACTCAAGCTGAAGCTGGCTTGGATGAAATATTCATTGAAGAACAATGAGTATCAAGCAGATTAATACACCAAGCCAAAAAGAATTTAAAAAATTAATTTGTTTTATTTTTGGACAGTTTTCAGGCAATTAACAGGGAAAAATTTGATAAAGTAAATCACTTGTCTCAGGCACTCCAGCCAAAGCAGGGAGGTCCTGTAGTAATGTTTTTACATTCCTTTTCAAGAAACTTTACAACACTTGTGTGCTCCTACTGCTGCAGCTCACCACAGCTACTCTCAACCAGCAAAGAGTAAGATCTTCTCACTGTTATTGAGCAATGATTCCTCACAGCTGGTGGAAAACAGCTCCTGGCTGTGTATGGTGTAGCTTACACCCTTCTGCCATTAAAACCTATCTAGTGCAATAACTTTAATTAATAGGAAAACATCACCAGGTTGGATAACTCAGCTTCACCTTTTTACCCCTGTGAGCAGGAGTTGGTAACACAAAACAACAGCCTTTCTCTTGAGAGTTGCAGATGATTTTTTTGTCTGTTGGCACCTTCACAAATGACTCAAAGAAAGTTTGTGGCTCCCTTTGCATCTGGCAATTTCCTGCCTGGCACATGTGGGAGGTAAAACCATGTGAGCATCACATCACAGGGAAAGAGAAGGTGAATCTGGCTTTATAAAGGTGCTATTCCACACCTCCACAGTCATCTGTCGTGCATTTTATTTAATTTTCTGTTATTTTTGCCCGCCCACCCAGATCCAGGACCTCGAACTTCTGGAAGTATATTGATGGGAAACACAAGACCTCTATTTCACATCCAAAGCGAGTTTCCCGTGGGAAATAAAGATCTTGTCTGCTTTTCTTTCAGCTACATCAGCTGATCTAATAAAAAGTAGTGTCTTTGCTGAACTTGCTGTGCTTCTGTCCTCAGAGCATTCCAGCTGCTGATAGCACAGTGATTGCCCCAATAAAACATGACACTGATGATGAAGCAGCCAGCTTCACCCACGCTGCAGCTGGAGGCAGCTGCACACTGTGCAGGGCCTCGTGTGGGCTACAAATCAGTGGGGTCAGGGGTGTGGGACCCAGGCACATCCCCTGACCATTCCTGACCACAGGATCGCAGGATCACTGAGCCTGGAAAAGACCTCCAGGGTCAAATCCCAGCTGTGCCCAATGCCCACCCTGTCCCCAGCCCAGAGCACTGAGTGCCACCTTCAGGGGACACCTCCAGGGATGGGCACTGCAACCCTCCCTGGGCAGCTCCAATTCCTGAGCACCCTTTCCATGGGGAAATTCCTGCTGCTGTTCACCCTGAGCCTGCCCTGGCCCAGCCTGAGGCCGTTCCCTCTCCTCCTGTCCCTGTTCCCTGGGAGCAGAGCCTGACCCCCCTGGCTGTCCCCTCCTGTCAGGAGTTGTGCAGAGCCACAAGGTCCCCCCTGAGCTCCTTTTCTCCAGGCTGAGCCCCTTCCCAGCTCCCTCAGCCTCTCCTCATTGCTCATCCCCAGCTCCAGGCACGCCTGTGCATGAGGAATGGCCCCTCTGGGCAGTGCTGGATGGGACAATGGCCACCAGGAGCTGGTGACAGCCACTCAGGCCACACAGGAGCTTTCAGCCCATGGGGCCAAACCACAGAAGGCACAAACCCAAACCTCCAAGGCTTGTGCAGGGCAGACATCAGGCTCTCCCCTTCCTGTTTCACCCGTACCCAGCCCAGTGAGAGCTCTGGGGTTCCAGTCCAAGCCAGCAGAGCAGCAGTGCCCCATGGTTTGTGCATGCAGGGCGAGGCCCACAGCTCCATCTCTTAACTGACCTCACATCTCACCATGGCGAGCCCACGACACCGAGCCAGGGCTGCAGCTGCTCCCTCAGCACTTCACCCCCGTGTTCTGAGTGTCTCTGGAGAGCTCTCCAGGCTGAGGAGATCTTTCAGACCCCAGGAGTGCACAAAACCCCAGTGCCACACCAGCAGCACGAGGCCATCACGGCCCTCCATCCAGCACGGGCATTTCTGAGTGGCAGAGAAGTGCAGGGAAAGAAAAAGCACTCACTGAGAAGGATGATGAGTCTCCTGCCCTTGAGGAGAATTGTTTTACTCGAGACTTTGTGTTTCAGCAGAGCTCCTTTTGTTCTGATTTTAAAGTTATAGATTAATCTCTCTGATTTAGGCAGAAAATAAGCCATTAGTTTAGCCAGCTTTAACAAACGTCTCTAATGGAAGCATTTTCATATATACTCTCATTTCCCACATTTTTCCACTTATCAGGGCTATAAAAGTTAGTTTGTGTATGGCATTGCTGAAGCACATTTAGACAAAAAACACAAAGACGGATTTTATTTTCAGCATAAAGGATTTAGCTATGGTTCAGTTGTCAAAATTGCTCGACTGAAACAAATTTAAAAAGGGAAACTGTATTTTTGATTAATCAGAAATTTCCACAAAGAACATCTGCTTTCTGTAAGAAATGTTGACATGGCAAAGAAACAAATTCCAGGAGCACAGTCCAGCCCAAACATAAACATATTTTAAGCTCCTGAATTTCAGAATCTTTCAGTTTCGTGTCTTCTAGTTGGAATGAAATTCTCAAAACAATTCTGCCTCTGTTCAAGTTCATTAAAGGGAATTAGGAATTACCTGAGCAGTGCTGAGTGTCCTGAAAGAAACCTGTGGAGTTCCTCTCTTGCAGGATGCTCTTGGTCCTTCCCCAGCTCCCTGCAGTGGAAGGAGAAGGAGAAGGAGAAGGAGAAGGAGAAGGAGAAGGAGAAGGAGAAGGAGAAGGAGAAGGAGAAGGAGAAGGAGAAGGAGAAGGAGAAGGAGAAGGAGAAGGAGAAGGAGAAGGAGAAGGAGAAGGAGAAGGAGAAGGAGAAGGAGGCTGCTCCAATCTGCAGTTTTCCAGACACACATAAAAGAATGTGGAGATGCTTGTAGGAACTGGATCAATAATCTGATTTATTGTTCCCTGGATCTGAGGAGTCCCCACAGAACTGAAATGTAAAATGAAATATAAACCTCACCCTGGTGAAAAAAAAAAACCAGGTGTTCTTCTGCTTTTGTGTCTGAGACTCTCTTTGCAGTTAAAAAAAGAAAATATCACTAATAAGGATATTTTTTGCCTACTTTATCTGATACAAACTGTCCATAAAAGATGGTAGGAGTAACACCACATTCTTTTGTAAGCCACGTGTTAGAGATTCACCATCTGAGCACTCCTTCTGCTTCTATTCTCATTTATTTTGTTCCAAGCTTCCAGTGAACCATGTGGGCTGAGACATTATGGCTTTTCAATAGCTCACAAAATATATTTAGAATGCTTAATTGAAGCTTAACCTTTACTTTGTTCAATAAATGTATTCTCCATCTAACAGCTCCAAACAAGAAAATAACTTTGTTGAGGTTTCACATTTTGTCAGCATTGTTTCCCTCTAAAGACAGAGAAAATGAAGCCTCTACAATAAATTGATGGAACAGGGAACCAACAGAAGAAAAAATAATTTTGATGATTTCTTCTTTGCACTGCAATTATATCCAGTACACTTGACAATGAAATAAACAAATAGCACAAATGAAGCCATTAATTTCCTTTCTATCCACACAATTTTAATTAGAATCATTTAATTAGCCTTGGCTACAGTTTCTCAAGAAGATTGCACAACACACATTTAAGCTACTCTCCTGCACAAAGATATATTTATCATTGTTTATTAAGTACAACAAACAGCTACAGCAGTTCTAGGTAGGCCATGATAAATGCTGTTGCCAAAAACAATTCTTTATCACCAAATTTATTTGAAAGCAAAGTTCTCTCAATGTTCATTAGTTATTAAGCTTTTGCTATTTTAATTGTTATAATAAATATAATGGCATATTTAATGTATTAACTAACTTTTTATAAAGTGTCATTTTTTGTAGCTGGCAATAAATGCCCCTGAGCCTTGAAATAATTTTTCCTTGTTTGGTTTGCCGGGGCTTTAGTTCTAGAAAAACAACCTGAACATGAAATCATATAAAATTCCTCTGAAGGGACTTTGGGTTCATCTTCAGAGGTCACCTGATTTATCCCTTCTCCTTCCTCCCCACTGCTGGTGGTGTTTGGTGTAGAATTGGTTCTAAGATCCTCCAGCTCCCCAGGTTTCGAAGCCTCCACAGGTTCCTCCATTGGTTCACTCATTTCACAGTGAGAAAAACTTCCCTTGTCTTACCCAAATATTCCTTCCAGATGAAGTTAATGATTCCATGTGGCAGATCTGGAGAAGACATCCATCCTTCCCTAAAACAGACCCTGTTTCTGTGTCTCCTTTTGGTCCACTCCAGACTCCGCTGAGCGTTTCGTTTTTCAGCTCTTCCTCTCAAGGTGAGATGTGTCAGGTTTTGCAATTTCTTCAAAATGCAATAATTCTCAAGTGGAAATATCATTAGCACAGGAAATCAAAGCTCTGGCAGGAATAATAAACCACGAAATTATTTCAACGTATCACCAGTGTTGGGTTAATGCTTGATCATCTCAGAGCGCTTTTCCAAACTTAATGATTCTGTGATTCTGTGATTTTATAACTGAGCCATTGTCACAACTTAGAAAATGTGGAAGGAATAATTTTTTTTTTTTTCTGTCGTCAGCAACAAGTAGAACTGGAAGAACAGTCACAACAAAGAGTTTGTCAGCTGAAATCTTGTCTTTCATTCTCTGCATGAACTGCCCAAAAACGTGACAGTTTTCTCGGCTGGGTTTTCTACTTAATGTTATTGACTGAAAACTTTTAGTTAATATCTCCTGGCTTCTACCTCACTTCCAGGCACTGTTCCCAAGTCCTCATTAGTCAGGTTTCTAACACCCTCACTGGATATCTGAGCCAAAGGAAGCCAGATCCTACAAATAAGCTGGTGAAGGTGTGAGCGTCACCATAACCCACGGAGAGCCACACAGCCCTGAGAAGATGAGAGCAGAGTTGCACTCAGGGCTTGGCAGTTTACAAGAATATTTAACTGATGAATTACATCCAAAAATTTTGGTTCCTTAAGCAATACTTTACTACAGTTGTAGAGTGGCTGGGGTTGAAAGGGACCTTCAAGATCATCCAGTGCCACCCTCTGCCATGGGCAGGGACATTTTCCACTGTCCCAGGCTGCTCCAAGCCCCAGTGTCCAGCCTGGCCTTGGACACTTCAGGGATCCAGGGGCAGCTTTTCTGGGCACCCTGTGCCAGGGCCTCAAAGTGAGGAATTTCTTCCCAATATCTAAAGAAATAAAGAATTCTTCTCTTTGAGCCCATTCTTCGATATTTTCTTTTTCTGCCCTATAGGTTTAATGCCATTATTGTAGAATAATCCCAATGGTGTGCAGTGCACGATGATCATATCAGATGGTCCAAACGTTTTTTTGAGTGAATCAACACTTGATGATCATAGGTCCCAGAGAGACACAAAAATTTGCACAGGGATGTGGGAAGAGAAAAATTTCAGATTGCCTAGTGAAAAATTGAAGTGAGAAGTAGCATTTTTGAAGAAGTTGCTAAGCTGATTTGTTAACCAGGGGCAAAACGTGCCTTCTGTGGAAGGTATAAAATGAAATCAGATATAAAATGTGAAAAAAACCCCCAGTATATAACCATGAATAAGTGGAAGGACTTTAGAAGTACAGTAAGCTGAAAAGAAAGCTTAATTCTCAGGAAAAGTCCACTCATAACTGTTGAGGAAAATCAGACACAATTATAAGGAGTTTTTGTACAAAAGCAATCCCAGCAGTGTTCTGGGTATATCACTTCACAATAGTGGTGATAAGGTTGTCAATAACAATGCAGAGAAAGGAGAACTGCTCCTTAAATATTCACGTCTCCTACTTTCCAAAGAAAGACGAGGATGGAGTATTTAGGAGTCAGCTATTAACTACTGAGGGTGTCAAACAACGCATATAAATACAAATATTTAATGACTGACAGCCCTGATACCACCTACAGAGGGTGATCCCTGTAGCCAGGTGAGGCTATCCTAGGAGAATGTTGGTTTTTAATACATGATTGATCCTAGAGAAATTCCAACAGATTGTTGGAGCATTAATGCTGTGGCAGTGCTCCAGGTACACAGCCAGAACAACCTTGGCACCTCTGAATGACTTCCCCTGACCTCAGTCCTGGGCAAATAATGGGATTAAAGCTGATACAAGATTCAAGAGGAAGAAGCGAAGATGGGAGCATGATTGTTATTCCACATGATCCCATGAAAGGGTCCTGTCAAACAAACAACCCCAATTTTATTTCACTGATAACATCACCAGCATGGTTTCTGTGCCACTCTGACTTTTGTAGGATATCTGACTCAGCCTTGGGAATATTCTGATTAAAAATGAGAATTACTCAATAGCAATAAAACAGAGGTTAAATCTATTAAAAATGGGCAAGCTAATGGATCTGAAATGGAGTCATCAGAGGGGAATCATAATTAAGTGCAGAGCTGGGATTCTGCTGGTATCTGCTTACTGCTATTAATCATTCTCAGTAATGATTGGCTGGTAAAAGTTTCAGATGACACGAAGATTGATGTGCAGGTAAATAATCATGAGAGCAGAGAAATAATAAAGAGCATTCTGGATCCCTCACTCACCTCTTCCTCAGAATGAGAATGTTTAATATGCTCAGGTTCAAACATGTATTTAGAAGACAAGAATGAGGCCATATCTGCTAAATTTAGGTTGGTACCTGGCAAGTTATCCCAAGGAAAATTATTTAGCTTTCCACACAGCAAAGGAACAACAGCTCTGAGAGGATGCACCCCCAGAAAGGATCCATGTTCCTGACAGCAGAGGGGATGTAAATCCATGCTGGTTTCTCTGGAGATATTTCAGTGCTGGTGGAAAGAATCTGGGGGGAAAAAACCCACTAATTCCTCAGGGGAGGAAAATTATTCTCTGTGGCAAATCAAGGGTTTGGTTTGGTTTGGTTCCTATTAAAAGGGGGCTCCATTAAAAGGGCATTGAAGCACCTTCAGAACCAACCAGGAGCTGCTCCCCATTTTCAGGGCAGGCTCCTACACCAGGCCACCTCACAAGGGAGAGTTCTACTGGATACTGGGAAGTTCCTTAATGGAAAAGGCATCAAAGTGAAAGCTGAAGC
>VXBC01001332.1:77263-95085 GCA_013399945.1 Ploceus nigricollis | reverse complement strand
TTTTTTTGGTCATTAGGAGGGAAAGTTTTTTGGATATTCTCATTTTACAGCAGGTGATTAACATTGGAAGTGTCCAAGGCCAGGCTGGACACTGGGGCTTGGAGCAGCCTGGGACAGTGGAAGGTGTCCCTGCCATGGCAGGGGTGGCACTGGATGGCCTTTAATGTCCCTCCAGCCCAAACCATTCTGTGATTAGGAGTAAGATTTTAAATATTATAAAATTTTGGGGTCTTTCCACAGTGAAGCCCCAGTACCAGGGCTGTTGAGTCCCAAACTGGCACCAGGATGATCCAGGGCAGGGTGTGGATGAATAAAGACCAAGAGTGAAGCCAGGAGGAGGTCAGTGCCTCATTCCATGTCCCATTATGTTTNGGCCTTTAATGTCCCTCCAGCCCAAACCATTCTGTGATTAGGAGTAAGATTTTAAATATTATAAAATTTTGGGGTCTTTCCACAGTGAAGCCCCAGTACCAGGGCTGTTGGGTCCCAAACTGACACCAGGGCGATCCAGGGCAGGGTTTGGATGAATAAAGACCAAGAGTGAAGCCATGTCCCATTAGGTTTGGCAGATGGAAACTTTTAGCTCTGTCTGTTCTGCCATTAAAGGAACAATATTCCTTTCTAAGGAACCTGTTGGTGATGGTTTTCCATCAGAGGCTTCATTTGCACCGTGGTTTCCCTAGAAAACAACAAACTAACATTATTGTGGAGCTTTATTTAATCCTCCTGAAGAGGTACCTTTGCTGTGGCTGCAGGGTGGGGTCAGTTATGCTGAGAATGGGACAAATATCCAATATTTGTTTGATAAAGCCAATTTGCAGTTGTTTCCTACAGCTCTTCACTTTCATGCTCTCATCCTTTAATTCCTGTTTCAAACCACTTCCCTGATTTTTGGTTTCAAATCTACCCACAAGACTCTTCACAAGAAAACAGCCTTGGGATTTTTCCTCCCTATAAATCTTGTGAGAGGACTTGATTGCAGCTAATAAATTACATTTCAGTAAGGTATATTTGATCCAACCCTTTTAATCATGCTGATGTAGCTTCACGGAACAATTCCTGACCTATCAGCATCACTGAAAGGAAAACCAGGCTGGAAGGGTTCATCTGAAATGGATCTAATGGGAGCAGAGTGGAATAAACTGGTTGGGAGCTTGCACAGAAAATTTATGTGGAAAATATGTGGGGAAGTCCCTCAAACAATTCAGCCAATTATTTTATTTCAGTTATACTGAAATGGGTATTATTTTGAGTGTTATTTTGATAAATCTTAGTCTTTCTGGGTTTGATTTATGTAATATTTTACATACTAATACATTATCCAAACCAATATTTTAATATAAATGAATTACAATAAATCAGAACAAAAAAAAATTATGTTAAGGATATATTTTGACAATGCTTAAACCACATCAGGAAATTTGTGCAATTCTTGCTTGAAAACCTTCTTTAAAAATCTCTTCTGCCACTGCTGCTAAGCTGACTTTCAACTAAAAATTCCTCAAAAACCTGTGAACCAATTGTAATTTTACTATTTCCTATTCAGAATGAAAATATTTTCGCGTACCACTCTCAGATTAGATAAATATACTATTGTTTACAGTTATGATAACCTTAAGATCCTGAAAACGCCTTTAGAAAAGCTAATTACATGCTTTTATTTGCCGCTAGTAAAAACAGGAGAATAACAGCCCAACTCATTTAATCCCTACTGTGATTTCCTCTGGGCTAATTAAAGTGTACTCAACTGGTGTCTCAACTGCACAGCTCCAGGCAAGCAAAATGCTTAAAGGGACCAGTGCTGCCCTGCTCCACAGGGCTGGGGGTGAAGTGATGGACTTTGAGGTGACAAGTGTCCAAGGAATTGTCCTGGAGAGGCTGTGCTGGCCCATCCTGTCCACACTCACATTGGAAATTCTCAATTTTGGACGGTCTGGACTGGGACAGAGGAGCTGGGGCTGCCTCTGGATCCCTGGAAGTGTCCAGGGACAAGTTGGACAGGGCTTGGAGCAGCCTGGGACAGTGGGAGGTNGCACAAGGCATCAGATGAGCTTTAAGGTCTCTTCCACCCCAAACCATTCTCTGACTCTTGGTTACCCAACTTTCCCTGACAGAACAGGTCTTGTGCTGTCCCTAAAAGAGCCTTAAAACCACCTTTATTCCACGGACAAAGTAGGTTTTACACACAAACACCCCAGCACATTTTGAAGGAAATGGAGGTGCCGCTGGGGTCTAAAATCGCTGTTTTATTCAAAACTTCCCAGTCTGTGCCTGGGTGCAAACAGATTTCCCTGGCTGGATGAAGGCTTTGGAATGCGTGGCTAATGCTCTGTGTGCTGATGAAAGGATGAGCTCTTAAGAAAAGCTTTTTTCTTTCCGAGCAGCTGCCTTGACTTTTCCGGCGCTGACATTTGCATTTCTAAGTGGCGTGAACGGCCCATTCTTCACCTTTAAATGCCCACTCCTGGCTGCCCCACTCCTGGCTCCTCCACCTCGCTGATGAGTCTTTAATGCCACATTCCGCCTGTATTAATTTTTACAGCTGTTAGAGAGACGCTAGAAAGGAAATAGCCCTTCCCTATCAGATTAAACCACGGAGCTCCGAGGCAATAAATAACAGTGATTCATCCAGACGATCTAAACCTCTCCATTAAAACACTCAGTAGGGTAAGGGGACCATCGCTGGTCTCCTGTGGTTTTTGTTTTCTTGAAATGTTAATATTTAGCTCATCCTGTTTTCCATCCAGCCTAAGCAGCTGCGTTCTCTCCTGAGGTAGAAATGGGGATGTCTCACTTTTTTTTGGGCATTCAGCCCACAGGGGATGCCTGGAGCCGTTAGCAGGAATGGGTTTGTTTGCTTTTATGGCATGAATACTAATTGTGGCCTCACTTCTGCTGTGGCTGTTTCGTATTCTTTAGAATTGAATATTTCTCCTTCAGTGTGGATTTGTTTCTGCTATTTTTTTCCTCAAGATTTTTGTCCCTTCCGCTAATGTTGTAGCATAGAATATGAATTCCCAAGAGAGCTTTCTTTTTATCTCTTCCAGTTCCTTGTAATCCTATGGATTAGCTATTTTTCCTTCTATATCTTTAAAATACATTCCATTATTCTTGCTAGGCCAAACAAGAATTGGAAAGACTTCTTAAAGCTCTTCTTGTTTTGTTTCAGGCTATGACCTGAAATTGCTGGGGAAAGCAAATGGTCCCATTTTCTGAGTGAAGCTTTCTGTATTAATGAGATTTAAACAGTGTATATACAAGATGTGATCCAACATTTAAGTGCTTAACCTGAAACAGTTCAATTTCATCATCACCCAAAGTGTGTACAACAGCTTTATTCAAGCATTAAGTGAGAATAATTCCCTCTGTCTTCCCCAGAAGCCCCACTCAGTGCTCAGAATGTCAGTCAGGGTCTGGCTGTGACCAAGAGCAGAGTGAGGAGTCCCAGGGCTGTGGGGTGAAGCGAAATCCCTCCTGGAAAGGCACTTTTCCCTTTAAAACCCTAACTGTGGAGGGTTGTGGCTGTTATTTCTTACACTGAATATAAGAATTCACATCCTCTGAAGCTGCCAGAACTTCATTAAGCATCAGGAGTTGTATCAGAATTGGCCTCAGAGCTGACCCGGTTTGTGTTTTACAAGTTGGTACTTGAGCAGCTCAGAATTCCTGCAGTGGTTTGCCCCATCCTCGAACTCCCCCTGTCCTTGAACTATCCACGTTTAGGGAGAGGAGCAGAAATGCTGCTAACAGGGGAGATGATCAGCCCCACCTCCCTTTCTGAGCGGTGATAGGAGTGTCCAAGGTAACCTGGCATTCCCAAGGGAACGCAGCAGGTGTTTCACGACGAGAAGAACCATGAGATCCATAACAAAAGATGGCTGGGAGGGGGAAAAACCTGTCCTTGGCACGAGTGTGGTGTCTGCTGTGCTCTCTCCAGCTTTACACCAGCGTTAGCTGAGTGCTGAGCTGGAGGGATGCATTTTCAAGGACAAGTACAATATTCTTAGAATAGCAGGCACGGGGCTGACCCAGAAAGAGAACTGAGGATTTAAAATCCTAGAACGTAAAATTTGCCAGGAGACTGGGCAAAAAAAAGTAGTGGCAACGCTGATAAGAGATTATACAGGATGAAAAAACGATCATGTTTTGGCAGAGCAGAGTAATTTTGAGAGAATGTCAGGGCAGCCAAGGTACAAGTGACTTTTGGTTTCCGGTGTTTCACTTTGGATTAAAATGTTTCACGCAAAATACTCGAGAAAAACCCACAGAAACACCTTTGTGATCAATCTCTGTGATTAAATACATTTGGAGAAAGTTACTTTTTAAGGCTAACCAGGCATTCAGAGAGACACAAGGTGAAATCCATGCCCTCCTTACTCTGGTGAAGGTTTCCTTGACACAGAAAGGACAAATCTTCTCAGCATCCTCCTGAACGTGAGCTGAAATTGTGCTCAACATATTTATGAGCAATTCAGCTCCTCATTTATAAAGCTAAAAGCATATTCATGCATGCAACACTCAGTTTTCATAGCACGATTTGTCTTTTCAAAGCTGATATTAAAACTTTGTTCATATTCTCCAGGCCAAGTGAAAACACTAAACAAAAAATAGGAGAGCCATTCCCTTATCCAGCCAACTTGTTAAGAATATTTTAGCTATAAACAAGTCACAACAACAAAAATCTCTGCAGAAATGTTGTGAGGGAGTTTTTTTTTTATCCCAGAATTGACATTTTTTAATCGCTGTGCAAGTGTTGGATGGGTCAGTGGATGGGTGTGAGTGGAAGTCCTGGGTTCTTGGAGAAGGCAAACAAAGAATGATGAAGCTGTCAGCAAACCCATGTAGAATTCTGGGAGTTAATGGAGCTGCACTGGTTTTTACTGGGCTGTAGAAGAGGTCACAAAGGCTCCTGGAGTGATCAAGGGCTGTGTTTGCATTTCAACACCTGCTGCAAAGCCAAGGATGCAGGCACAGCTTTGCACATTTTAATGACTCAGCCTCGCTGATAAAACATTGCTGGAGGAGGAAACCCAACCTGAGCCAAGCCAGAGCCAAGGCCAACAGCATCTCTTGGCAATTGTCATCAGTTTTTGTGTAGATGCTCTGAAAAATCGCTTCA
The DNA here is from genome assembly GCA_013399945.1 of Ploceus nigricollis. Lineage (NCBI taxonomy): Eukaryota > Metazoa > Chordata > Aves > Passeriformes > Ploceidae > Ploceus > Ploceus nigricollis. The sequence goes on along the minus strand of VXBC01001332.1, from coordinate 89,966 downwards.
GCTGCCAGCAAACCCTGAAGGGTTGGGAATGTCCAGCTGAAGTTTGATAGAAATGGAGCAAGAATTAGGAAATTAGTATAAACCCCGTAGATTATTTACATTCTAACACAGCTTCTGAGGCATTGAAGGCAGTAAAATACACAGCCCTTTATAAAACAGCAACTGCTGGAGGTTCTTTGCTGTCCCACAGCCCTGCTGGAGAGGAAAAACCAGATTAATTTGCGTAGCCATCACCAGATCTTCTCTTTGGGCCTGTTTTCCTTGATAAAGGGCAAAACCCTGGGATGGCTCTGCTCCTGCAGGTGATGCCTCCAGGAGTTTCCCTCCTGTGGGATGGAATCGTTCCCACTTCCATTTTGCCTTTTGGGTTTTAAACAGATCCATCTTCTCCAGGAATGTGATAAACTGAGCCACTCTTAGAAGGTACTTGAAGGCATCAGGAATTATGCCTTTATTGAAACTAAATATGAGTGATTTGTCCCTGCTGAATCCATGATACAACCTGCTACAACATTTCTGGAAGCTTATAATTATTATTATTTCCATTCCATGTGGATCTTAATTGTAAATCTGCCAATGAATTTACTTCAGCATTGCACTCACCCGCCTGGATGAGTTTGGAATTTATGATTTCAATTTTATTCCCTCCACTTTTTTTGGTAGGAAATATTTGGTGTTCTTTAGTGGAAGAGCTCGTGGTGAATTTACAGCCCTACCTTCATCAATAAATTCAGAAAAATCAAATTATTGTTAGGCATAAAACCCCCAAATACTATATTATTAAAGTACATTTTGAGACAAGGCATCATCTTGGTTTATGAGGAGTAGTTCAATGCTAGACTGGTGTTAGAGCTTGTCTGAGACACTTGGAGTGATTATTTTTATTTAAAAGATTGAGAAGGGACAAAAGTAAGTACTGGTGAATATTTTTACTGTAATAACTTGATGCTGCTTGTGTTATTTTCATGTTTAAATGTGGAGTCACTCTGAAATTACCAAAACTGAGACATTTTACATAAAATCTTATAATCTCTGTATGATAAAATGAACAGCAGGATGGAAATCCAGGGTAGGCTCAACAATCATCCTTTGCTTTGGCTTGGAACTTGTGGTCTGTCAGATCCATCCTAAAGCTCCCCAGGATAAACCTGTGGCTTAAAGTGCAGCTGAATTTTAGGCACAGACTAAAAATAATGTAATGGAAAAGGTTTTCCAGAAAAAATAAATTTATTCATTTAATCATGATGAGAACCACAGTGGTGGCGAATCCATTTCCTAAACGACTCCACAAAAGCTCAGTGGACTTAGAATTGTCAATAATCAAGAAGAAAACCAAATTTGAGGTTAAAAAATAATTTTTAAATTGTTTGGAAAACAAAGGAATGATTTGTTAATTTGAGCCCTTCTGAATTTCCATCTATACAGGAAACTCTGCAAAAGACTCGAGTCCAATATCAATCCTAAGGAGATTAAATACTTAAGCATTATACTGTCCTCTAAATTAAGGAAGTTGTATAAGCTTAATTTCCAGAGGATTCTAAATGTGATTAAACAGGATATGCCATGATTACATATCTTGCTGCTATCCATTTCTGGGTGGATTAACTCTGTTAAAATGAACTCTTCCACAATATTTGTTTCAGAAAACTCCCTGGGTGATTTTTGTGTGTGTGTTTTAGAAGCTTGCCTATATTTTGGTGGTTTTGCATAGAAAATAAAGAGTCTAAAAGCACAGATATTGCAGGAATTTCCTGGAAGTTCTCCTCAAATTTGTGTTCCAGCCCTCTGGAAGCTGCATTAGGTTAAGGGGAAGCTGAAGTTCCACCCTTTGAGGTTGCTAACACTGGATTTTCCAAGACTCACCCAATACATGTTCAGAAAAAAACCTTCCAGAAACCTCCAGCCATTGCTCCCAGCTCTCACAGCACTGATTTCATTTCTTTTTGTCTGACTCTGATAGCTCTAAATGGTCAAAACAGTATTTTTGTAAGAATTAAGAGGTAATTTCACTTTGCACTGTGGGCTAAAAGATTTCTCGGTGATTTCTTTAGGTATTTCCCTACACTTTACAAAGATATTGAACCTGAATTTTTTTTTGCAACTGGTAAATATTTAAATATTAATTTCATGTAATTTATTGTCAGAAGATTGTGAGGGATTAACTGAGGTCTCCAGTTCCTAATATTCCTTTAATAAGTGCATTTCATGGAAGTTTTTACTGACCACAATGAAGAGTTCAGGAGCACTGCATTCTTTCAGAACTGCAAGAGATTGCAGAGTGGAAAAATCCCCTTTAAATAAGATTTTAAATAATATTTTTCGTTTTAAGGAGTTCAGCCCTTGTGGCATTGGTTCCAACTGGTTTTGGAACTTCCCACTCCAATCCTGCAGGCTGATCTGAGCATTAAACTTCACATCTGTGAACTCTTTCTTCAGCTGCAGGTTTTTCCCCTGGCAAACCTGCCTTTTTCTTCCTCTCACATTAGATCTGGGATTTTCTGGATGTAAAAGGGAGGTGAAAGTTCCTTAACCTGCAGCTGGCAGCAGGTGGGAGGAGTATTTGCAGGAGGAAGGAGGCAAACCTGGCATAAACCACACACAGACTTAAAAAACCCCCTCAGATCTGCATTTTGAGAGGGAGCAGCATCCCCCCGAAGGATGGAGGATCAAACTCATGTCTAATTTACCACAAAAATTCAGGAAGTCTCCTGCTGTGCATCAATAAGGGATGATGTTGGTTTTTTGTCTACCTATCCTGTCCCACTGCTCTGAGTCTGAGACTTGCAGGAACCAAGGAACCATTTACCAGTTTCTTTAACCTGCAAATATATTAATGCCTGCCGTTTTTATACCCTCATTATCCATTTATTGCGAGGTGAACCACTCCGAGTTCATTAGGATAAGCTGTCTAAACTATTTCTGAGCTTCTGCTGATGCTTTAATGGCTTTTGTTCAGTTCATCCATTATCCTTTGTGCTTTATAAACATCAGTTCCCTCTGTGAAGCTCTCTCCTGCTCTCTCTCCCCCTGCCCTGATGTCTCTGTGTGTGTATTTGGCTGATTTGCCAGCTCTGCTTTCAGCTGGCCTAATGGCTAAATCAGACCCAGAACCAAGGGGTGGAAGCCACAGTTTTGTTCTTCCATTTAAAGCCAGTTCAATTCAAATAAACATCAAATCTACCTGACTGCATCTGCTTGTCAAGTAGGTGAATGTCTAAAACCCAGAGCCTCCACATATGAACTGCTGAGATTCAAAATCAGCAATTTGGGCAACAGCCTTTAAAAAACTCCCTTGACACGATGTCTGTACAACAGAACTGTGGAAAGCACAGGAAAAAAAATTAACAATTGCAAAGAAGGAGATGCTATCACACTTTGTAATGTCCTTCAGTCCCCCAGTCCTCACCCAGCAGCAGCAGATTGCTCACAGAAATGCCATCTCATCGGAGTGAAAGTAAATAATGCTCTCTTCTCTGAGTTCCTTACCCCAAATGCCAGTGATAGGTCAGCAGCAGCAAAGTGCCCCCAGCACCTGCTGCCAGGGAATGAAAGCTCTGTCAACAGCCAAGTTAGCACCACTGCTGATCTGATTTGGGGGAGGCACCAGCCCTAGCCCCGAGCAGCAGGACCCAGTTTAATGTCACCACTCCAGCTCAGTCCACTGCTACGAGTTTCTCAGTACAGTACAAAACAAGCCCTGCAGAAAGGCAGTGGCAGCAGCAATCTGTCAGCTATTTACTGAGCCTTTCCCTAATTCCCTCCCTCGCTGCTGTCCCTGGCATCTGTCCGTGGAATATGGATTTGGGCTCTGCTATACCCACTTACAGGGCTTCCCTCCCTTTCTATCCTATGGAAAGAGATTTTCTCAGCTCCCAGGCTTCCTTTGCATGCTGAGCACCCCCTGATCTCCAAAAGAAATATTGAGATCAAGCTGGGGGGAGAAGAAAATCACTAAACTGTGTTTATTTCTGTTTCTCTGTACAAAAAGCTGCTTTCTGAGCTGGCTTTGCAGACTTGGATGTGCAATCTGGCTCACCTGAGCACCTCATTGCTTACATCTCCTATGGCAAAATCAGGAAGCACGTCCTCAAAATGGACATTTCATGGTGATTCAAGTGAAGTTAGGAGCTGAAAATATTGTTTTTATGTGGAATATGCAGAGTCCTAAATAACCAAAAGGGAGATGGGGCTGATCTGAGTAAACATGATTTTTCAGCCCTTACCTAAGACAGCTGTCAAATGGCAAAAGGATCTATTGGCAATATGGCCACTGTTGAGTTAGCTACAATATTCCTCTCTCCCTATAATTTTCCTTTTCACCTGCCAAACCTACCCATTTATATGCTTATATCCTGTTATTATATAAAATCCAGATGACAAATTGTGTGTCTGCAGCCCTCTTTGTTCCCATTCTCCAGCCCAGTGAACATTCCTGGTGTACATCAGTTTTATGTGAATGCAGGATGTTTGGGGTTTGTGAAAAATGTTGCTCTGCATGATTCATTTTACTGCAGCTAATGCCAGGGAAAAAAAAAATACACACAACACCTCTATTGAAAATAATGGCCTGCTTCTTGGACTTTGCACATATATTTCTTTTGTCTGCTTGTTCTTTTGTTTAAGCCACTATCCAGGTGGAATAATCAGGTCTCTGCAAGCAGGAGCCTATCAGCTCTGGCATTATAGATCATGGTTCCCAAGCATCAGTCACTGGTGGCAGCCCAGGGTCTGCTTTATTTCCAGATTTCCAAAGGTGTGCCCATCCAGGGGCAGCTTTGGAGTGCAGAGGAGGCACAGGTTGGAACCCTGCTTGANACTGTAACAGAGATAAGAACTGATAAACATCTGAGTCCCAACAAGAAATTCCGTCTCGCACATTTAATCCTGACCTTGGAAGGAAAAAGAAGCAAAGGATCAGCACGCAGGGTGGGCTCTGAGGAGGAGACAGAGCAGGGTCCTTGCAGTTCAATCCTTCTCAGTGCCAAGGGAGGTGCTGGTGCCCTCAGCCTGAGCTCACCTGCAGCAGAAGCTGTAAAAAAGCAGAGATGAAACCTCGGTTCCACTCGCGTCAGGCGTAAAACTCTCATTGGCTCCAGCGGGGCCAGGATTTTATTCCTGATATGAATTTTCTCTGTCAGACAATTTAAAGATGCTTTTACGAGGAAAGGAATCTCGCCATCTAAAATAGCATGTTTGCAATTCTGGAAATGTCTGACATATGTTTTAAGAGTGTGTCATATTTCCTACCAGGAGACTTTACAATCCCATCGCTTTGTTGGGAGATACCTTCACAGGGGCTGTGATAAAGCAGCTGAGCTATTCTGTGATGCTGCTGGAGGTCATTTTAAAGCTACAGCTTTTTCTTTTTAACCAACTTCCTAAACCTCACTGTGGTGTTAAAGTACAAAAAAAAAAAAAATTGTTGGTGTTTTAGTTTGGGCCTCTTTCAGTCAGATTTGGTGCTGAGAGAAGCTGTACTTGGCTTTTTCATTTTCATACAATTCCAGAAATGTTTGGGTTGGAAAGGGAATGAAAGATCTTGTTTTAGTCCTTTGCCTGGGTAGGGACACCTCCCACTGTCCCAGGCTGCTCCAAGCCCTGTCCAGCCTGGCCTGGGACACTTCCAGGGATCCAGGGGCAGCCACAGCTGCTCTGGGCACCCTGTGCCAGGACCTCCCCACCCTCTCAGGGAACAATTCCTCCCCAATATCCCATCTAAACCTACTTTCATTCAGTTTGAAGCTATTTTCCCCTTGTCCTGTCACTACAATGCCTGATGATTTTTGTGAATTTCTTTATTTTACTTTATTACTTCAATAACACACCAAAGACCTGATCCAAAATCCTTTCAAAGCAGTACATGGATTTCCCTTTGCTTTCAGAGGAGCCTGAATCATTAACATAAAGAATAAATGCTTTTTTATTTTTGTTTGCAAGTACCACAAACATTCACGTGCTCCTACATCTTTGTCTATAATTGAAAAGAACCCACTTTACATCAGCTTTGTTTCTGTGCTGAAGTTCCCCTGTCGTGTTCCAAGTGTGCAGTTATCAGCAGAATCCCATGCAGGGTTTTGTGGGAACACAGTGCCTATCTCGTGTCACTGCTCTCAGTGAGTTTAGCACAAAATATAACCCTATTAAAATTACAATGCATTTATCACCTCACTCAGTTCAAAGAACTCACGAGCTGCAAAGAATTTAATTAAAACATGATGATTTAATAGGCAGGCTCCATCTATTGTTTACTCAGAAGGTTGAGATTCTGTTTAAAATTAGGTCCCAAATTTAATTTAGGCTTCCACCAACCTTGTCATAGAAATGAGACTCCTGGAGAAGTTGCAGACAGTGAGAGCATCACACAGAATAGTTTGGAAACTTGAAGATGACGGGGTCTCTATTTCTTTCCTGTGAAGATCATGAGGAAAAAAAGAAGGCTCTGAGGAAGAAAGTACTTTTTTATAGGATCATGGAATGGTTTGTGCAGGAAGGGAACTTAAATCTCATTTCATCCCCCCCCTGCACTTTCCACTATCCCAGGTTGCTCCAAGCCCCATCCAACCCATCCTTCTTGCACCCAAGGATCCACAAAGATATTTTCTCACCTGCTCATCATTACCAGGTTGGTATAACCCTGTCCACAGTCCCATTTCCCTAATTTTATTTCTCAATCATGCAAAGCAGCCAGGACTGGGCAGCCAGGCCTGTAGGATGGCACAGGGTTTGGGGGCAGCACGTTTCACACTCTCCTCCTTCCAAGGCAAATCTGTCTTGATCCAGATGGATCTTGGTGTGACTCAGGCAAGATCTTGTACAAGACTTCTATAAAGAGGAAAAAAAAAATGTACAAATCCTGCCACGAAACGCATGATTTAATGTATATATAAGAAAAGGCACGGTGCCAGATTCTCAGTTTCTGTCACAGTTTTAATGAAAAGTGATTCCAGCATTTGAAACACCTCAAAAGCTGTCCCAGCCAAATGCCATGTTTCTGTGTATTTGGAGCTGTACATCTGAAATTGAGTAGGATAGTCCTTACAGCAATTGCTAAAAGCAGCATTTAATAACTCCTCACTATGAAATTAATTCTTATTTATTATTGCCACAGCTATACAACGAAACATTTTAGGGAAATTTCCTCTATGTAGCAAAATGATCCATGGGAAAAAGATCTTAATTCAGTTTCTTTGCACAAACCTACTGTGTACTCCTTGCTAATGCACTGCAATCTTAATTCAGTGGATCCAGCAATCTGCTTGGGTAGTCAGGACATGTGTTTTCTCATCAGAGAGCCCAGCTTTACCAGCCATACCTTGACTCTGAGCAGAAAATTGAAGCTGCAGTTCCTGCTGTGTTTTGCATATCAGTAACCCAGATTATTCAGATTCCCAGCTCTGCAGCCACCAGTGCCCATCTGGCTTTGGAAAATTGAGGATTGTGCCCCTGCCCTGGGAGCAGGGAGGGATCTGGTCTGGCACACCCAGGCTGGGCGTGCTCCTGGGGGCTGTGCAGAGCGTTGCTCTGGTGGTGTGGAGGTGTGGAGGTGCCCACATTTGGGGTTATCTTTGGGGTAAAAGACTCTTTCCTCATGTTCAAGAAGCACCACTCCCATTTTTTATCCATGAGCTTGGCTGGTGACCCCACAGCCACCAAGCAGCTGCTCCTGAGCACCACATCCTCAGGTACTCTCATCACCCCCGGGCTCAGATCTCAAATTTCCTGTCACCAGTGGGTTTTACCATTGTCTGTAGGGTTTAATTGTGATTTTAGCAGAACTTGGCCAGGTCCTGCTGCCTCAGCCTTGCTGGGCCCTGCTCTGCTGAGAGCTGCAGCCTGTTCCTGCTGAGCAGAGCCATAAATTATTGACGTTGCCTTCATATAGCAACTTATTGACTACAGCATTGTAAAGTACCCTATTAATGTTTTAAGCATTTCACTTTATTTTAATACAAGTAAATTATTTAGGAAATGCTAAAATGCTTTATGCTTTGACTAATGAGAGTGAAAAGTGTACACAGCATCTTATTTTAATTGGATGTTTACCCTATCCTGTAGAAATCAGGCATTTATTATTTCATCCTTAATTAACTGTGCGTGCAATCCCTGATGGATACACGTTCAGTTTCTTCCACATGATCGAGTGATTAAGAGGCATAAATGTGCAGAATATTTTTATTGGGAAATATGAAGTAATTCTGGTTTTCAGCTTCCTTGGTTGCCCTGTAAAGAAGCAGTTACTCTACACAGGGATGTGTTGGTTGCCTAAATTAATGCAAGCGCAGTACGTGAAATTTGGGATAATGTAAATTGATTCGAGAGGTGCAAAACCCAGCCAGCCTGAAATGAGGGATGTCTTTGAGCCTCTCTTTTATCTTTGTTAGCACAGCAATAGTCTGCAAGATCATTTCTGTTATGTCATAGTGCATTAGAGTAATTTTTAGGAATATTGCAGAGTTGTGTGTGGAAGGAACGTTGATGGTATTTCTAAATTCTCCTGATTGCCTTTAGGATGAGGATGTGGAACATCCACTTTTGTTCTAAACTATGTCCTTGCCTGACAAACAGGGCATACAGAGGTGGGATAAAGGGCCTAGCAGTACACTCAATTTTGTTTTATCCCCCACCTCACCACTGGAGGTTTTCTTTAGAGAAATCAGACTTAAATCTGTGAAAAAACAGAAGAATCACTAAAAAAAGTTATTTTTTTACCCCCTACCCTATTCTGAGGACAAGGCAGCCCGTGGCTTGAGGCAGAACTCACTTTTAGCTCAATTTTGTTGTTATTTCTCTTCCCCCTGTTTCTATTTTGTGTCATAGCTCTGAAAAGTCCTGATTAACAGATTTAAGCTGATGCCTGATCCTGAGCCAATTTGGGAGTCAGGAGCAGCTGAGTGCTGGGAGTGTTTGAGGCCAGGCCTTTGACAGACAAGCCCTGTAATGTGCTGTAATGTTGTACCACAGCAAAGGAGCCTTGGCTGATGACTCCAGGAAAAATCAGAGCTATAAAAGAGCAGGCAGCAGATTCCTCCTTATGTATATTTGATCAGCCAGCTGTTGTGGCTGAGCTTTCTTACAATGGTCATGTTTTCTTCTAAAATAAAGCACTTCAGCTGCAGCACAGGCTGATCAGCAAGAGCAGGTGGAAAGGAAAGGGAAAAGGAAAGGTGAAATGGGAAGGTGTCAGTGGGGCAGAACTGCTGAGGAAGCATCCATGGATTGTGAGGATGAGGATGGCAGAAAACTTCCACAGAAAACCAGTGATGGTCCATGCAGTGAGGATGGAGTTGCTGTGGGCTTGTACTTGGACAGAATTGTAATAGATTTCCAGGCTGGTTTGGGCTGAAAATGACCTTAAAGCTCATCCCATCCCACCCTTGCCATGGCAGGGACACCTTCCACTGTCCCAGGCTGCTCCAACCTGGCCTTGGACACTTCCAGGCAGCCACAGCTGCTCTGGGCACCCTGTGCCAGGGCTGCCCACCCTGCCAGGGAACAATTCCCAATTCCCAAGATCCCATCCATCCCTGCCCTCTGGCAGTGGAAGCCATTGCCTGTGTCCTGTCCCTCCATGCCTTGTCCCCAGTCCCTCTCCAGCTCTCCTGGAGCCCCTTCAGGCTCTGGAAGGTCTCTGAGCTCTCCCTGGAGCCTTTTCCTCTCCAGATGAACATTCCGAGCTCTCCCAGCCTGGCTCCAGAGCAGAGGGGCTCCTGTCTGACATCAAAACCAGCAGGGATAAAGCCAAGTGCTTTTCTCTGATTTTCCATCCCATCAGATCACTCCCTGCCAGGCCCTGCTCAGAGGAAGTGGAGGTCAAGGCAGAAACAGGAACTCCACAATGCTGGGTTACAGAAATTAAAACAAATTCATTTTCCCGGCCTGCAATACCACAGCAATCTTCTTCACACCCTCCTTTTGAGAAGTTATCACAGAGGCTCCATGAAACAATTACAGGAATGCAAACAAACCCCATCACTGATGAGCTAATTCCCCTCCAAGCTCCTGAACTTTTGGGTTGCCTTTGTGGTGCAAAATTGAGGCTTGGGAGTGATTACTGATGCACCTTTTACTCGTGTGCAAATTGTAAATGCACCACTTCTTGTCTGTCTGTAACCAATTCTGTCCTGGTGGCAGCTGAGTTTTAGAAGTTTCCCAGATATTTCCAAATATTCTACTTTTCCTTTTCTGTGGAAAAACACATTTCTCCTTACGAGCAGTTATGAAATATGCTATTAGCCCAGATAGCATTGTTGGCAATAAGGCCTCCTGCTGAGCTTTCAGCACCAGTTTGATAGGAAGAAATGCATCCCTGTGATAAAGACTAAAATAAAAAGCTACATGGAGTGTTTAGCTCAGAAAGAGAGGACAGATATTTCAGTGCTAGCGACCTGTTTATCCCAGAGGTAAAGCTGGAAAAATCCTGCACTTAACACTGGTGCTGTGGGATAAACCTGGCTGCTCATTTCGTGCCTTTCAGCAGGAGAAAAGGGGGATTTTGTGAGGCCTGTCTTAGGAGAGGCTGAAGTAAGAATGTTTCAATTAAATACCAGACAGAAAGAGGGGAGATTTAGGTTGGATGTTAGGAAGGAATTGTTCCATGTGAGGGTGGAATTCCCAGAGCAGCTGTGGCTGCCCCTGGATCCCTGGCAGTGCCCAAGGCCAGGTTGGACACTGGGGCTGGGAGCAGCCTGGGACAGTGGGAGGTGTCCCTGCTATGGCAGGGGATGATCTTTAGGATCCAACCCACACCAGTCTGAGATTCTATAGCATTTCTGCTTATTTCGTTTGCATTTCAGGACTTTTGATCCCTCTTGTGCCTCTGGATTCGTTGCTTCCCTGCCTCTGCACACTCCATGGGTAAATCAGCCTGAAAATCATTAATTGTGCATGAACCCTTCCTGTGGCCCTCTCCCACCCCACTGCTTTCCTGTTGTGCAAGAGGCAGGGAGACATCCAGCTTTCAGTGTCGTTCCTAACTCATTTTTACGCCCCTGTAAAGCTGCTGCAGGATAAAGAATCACAGCTCTGTTCTGCTGTATTAGCCCTTTGCAGGCAGCTCCTCCAAGCAGCATTCCATGCTACAGATATCGTGGAAAAGGTGCCAAGAGGAAAACTGTTCCTCTTTACAGATGGAAATAAAAGTCATGCTCAGCTGGGATGAGCTCATCTCTCCTGTTCTCTTTTGTTGGGGTTTCCCCCCTAAAAAATGTAGGTTTATTGTTTGAGCTGTTTCAGACCTGAGCCCCTTTCCTCCTAATCCACAAAATAACATCCCAGGAGCTCTGTGTGGTCAAAACTTTTCCTGATCTCACCCAGGCAACTTCTCAAAGAGCTTTCCTGCTTGTTTTCAGAAATACTGAAAAATGGAGACATAAAGAAAAGAATATATTAGCTGTTTTTATCACTTAAGCCATTTCAGTCCAAACTGACTTTTTGGAGATGAAAACCCAGCAACTGAGATACAGATGGATAAGGAAAAAAACCCTGTGCCCCAGCAATTCTTTATGTATTGAGATGTCAACAGGTTTATCATCCCTGCTGGGGATGGAGTGCCCTGAAATAAGAAGGGAAAAGGGTTCCTTCAAAGAGTCAGAGAATTATGGCTGAGATACTTCAAGATCACTGCAACTGCAGGAAATGCAGGCAGAGGGGTCTCAAAAGGCCATTTATTTCATATCCCAGAGATAGGATTAACCACATCATCCCTGTCCTTAGAAATTTCCACTGGTAGAGGTACCACAGCTTGAGAATGGAAATATGATATTGCTTAATGGGTTTCCCTGTTAAAATATCTTTTTTTTTCTTTTCCTTTCCTTTTGTTCATCCTTCATCTTTCTCCCAGATATTTCTGTGGCAGAGTGACGAAAAATTTGTCTTTGAAGTCTGCCAGTGCCTTAAGTCTGTTCTTCCTTATTTACACCCCAGCAAGACCAGGTTTCTAGTTAGAAATGTCATTTTAGATTGATAAAATTGGTAAAATCCTCCATTCTGGATTGCGTTTTTTCCTGTTTTCTTGTAGGTGCTTTTATACATAAACCAAAAAAATAATGAAGGGGGGACATACACATTATTTATAGCAACATATATACACAAAGGTTTAATTATTTATAATGGTGAAGACACCCAATTCTGTTCATTATAATGTCATTTTCAGGAGCTATTTTTTACATCAGCCATATGGAGCTGTGAGGGATGGCTGAGCTGGCTGCCTTGTTCACAGTTTACCATGGAAGTGCTGCAGATTCTGGATTTTACAGGAAAAAAAAGATCCCTCTGGGTGGAGGCAGGGCAGAGCTGCTGGCTGGTGCCCTCCTGGATGCCCCTTTGGGCAGGACACAGAGGGGAGGAGAACAGGGATGGATGAAATAGAGGGGAAAAAACCTGGGAAGGGCTCTGGGTGTGCTGGCAGGAAGGGAGGAGGTTGGTGCAGATGTGACAGAAGCAGGTTGGGGTTTGCAGGGCCTGGGATGGATTCTGGGGGCTGGTTGGAGCCAGAAGCTGTGAAACTGCTGGATGGCAAGGCAGGGATGCAGGGAACCAGCAGGACCTCACTCAGCTCTCTGGGTTTTCCTTGATGCCTCAGGTTTGAGCTTTTATATTTTTCACATTCTGTGCTGCTTTAGTGTGTGGGGCTGAGCTTCACATCAGGGGATGGTGAGCTCTGTGCACAGAGCAGGGAGACAAAACAATTCCTTCTCCAGCTGGG
>VXBC01001332.1:57773-76150 GCA_013399945.1 Ploceus nigricollis | reverse complement strand
CAAGAACCCTTTGGGGGAAGAACCTTTCCCAAAAATCCAACCCAAAGCTGCCCTGGCACAGCTCCAGTTGTTCCCTCTGTCCTGTCCCTGGTCACCACAGAGCAGAAATCATGTCAGTCCCTCCTCTTGCCCTCAGGAGAAGCTGGAACTGCAGTGAATCTCCCCTCCAGTCTCCTTTTCTCCAGCTGGACAGACCAAGTGCCCTCAGACCACATCACAGGCAGGTTTTTCCACCTCACAAGATTTTCCCAGGAAGAAAGATCACTGCACAGCCCGCTCACCTTGCCCAACACTTTCTGTTTTAGTGTGAAAAAGGTGGTTCTGGCTGCCCAGGCAAGATGAGATGAATCTCAGCACGATCCTCACAAACCCCAGACCCGGGTTCCACAGTGAAGGTCCCTCCTTCCCATTCTCTTTGCCCTTGGCTCTTGGGGGGTGTCTGTGAGTGCCCCCACGGCTGGAGCTGCTGCCCAGGGTGGGACATACTATGCCTGGGGATGCCACAGCACACCTTCCCCTCAGAACAGCCTTTGGGAACCCTAAACTGATTTTAACACTGTCTGTGCATCCTCTTTGAAGGAGAAAATGCCTCAGAGCATGTTTTACACAGCGAGCAGAGCGGAGCGCAGACACAGCTCCAGACGAAGGAAATGAGTGCTTTGTTTATGACAGATTTCTGTTTTTATTCCCAAGGTTCAGAAGTAAATTACTACAAAAATGCAGACAGAACCTGCAACGTTTGGCTCGGCATTATTCATCCAGCAATCTGGGAGCTGCAGATCAGTGTGTGAGAGACAGCAGCTAAAATATGGGGCTGCTCCAGCCTCTTCTGCACCGGTGTAAATCAAGAGTAACTCTCAGCGAAACCAATGGAGCGTAAAATTGGTGTAAGTGAGAATCAGTACTATCTCCTGTACCTATACGTCAGGGAATCTATTTGTTTAAAGTGTTTATAGACCCTGCTAGCATAAATAGCTTATTTTCTTACACATTAAAAAGATCAAAGGTAGCCAGAGTAATTTTCTAGCACGAGTAAAACAAACATGTATATTTATTGCCACATAACTTGCAGGAGTCACACTCTCGTTGAGTCTGAAGCCAAAAATAGTGATTGATTTTTTTTTTTTTCCCTGGGTTTAATAAAAGGCATCACGGCACTCTATGAAAACACGCATTCATTTTATTTGATTGGCACCTTCAATTTTGGATGTATATCCCAACTAATGGAATGAATATTGCAGTGCACGAATCAATTATATTTGTTCAGTTGTCAGGTTTGTAAAGTGAGAAGTGTTTAAATTATACATCATCCAGCTGTCTATACATTAGGTTGTCTTTACAGACAATACTATCATCAATACATTTGTTTTAATGAGGAGCTTATCAGCATCCCCAGCTCATCTCTCAGCCACTGCTATTTAGGGAAGCAGTGGAATTTTAGCCTCAAAATAAAACATTTCTCACTTCAACACCAGCAGAATACAGCTGATGAAGAAAGATTTGCTGCTGTAATTAACATCACTTATCATTACTGAAATCACTGGTTTACAGCCCTTACTATTTATAATATTTTCACAGAGTATTTTGCTGTGGATTTTAGGCAATATTCTCAAAATACTCAAGTCTTAATGCTGGTTAATCTCTAAAATTATTTTAGTGTGGACTTAAACCACCCAAGCAATCATTTTGACACTGTAATTCAGAAAAGGAGTGGCCCTTAGAGGAATCAGGACTAGGAACAATATTGCAGACTTCTATTTGCTATCATTTTCCCCTTTCTTGACCTTTCCTATAATTTAGTAATTTGATATTTATTAAGTTTTTGAAAGAATTATCTGATGAAGCAAGAATTGGCAACAAAACTCGTTAGACAAACAAAGAATCCATGTTTCCTTCTAAAAAGGGAAAGGATACATCAAGTGGGATTTGGTAGGAACAGTATTCAATATTTTTATTAATTATCTAAATGGTTGAATACAAAACTTCCAAATTTGTGTATTTGGAAGAACTGGGACTACTTTGAGGGATAAAAGTTGAAGAATTTCAGATTACCTTGATTTCATACTCACTAGTGCAGCCTTAATTTTCTGCAATTGTATTATGGCCTGTATGTATTTAATACATTTCCTTTTTTTTTTTTTTTTTTTGTAGATTACAGTAACCATTTGCATTATGCAAATAATGAAAATGGCAAAAACATTACCAATCAGCCCAATAAATGATTTCAAGAAGCTGGGTAAGTTCTCCATTTTGTAATTAGAGTTACTTCAGATTTGCAGAGGATTTAAAGAACTGAATTTGGTAGAAAAATGGTGAATTTTTGTTTGGAAAGAGTTTGAAAAGTCTGCTGGATGTTGGAACTAGATGGTCTTTAAGGTCCCTTGCACCTTTATCATGTAGCACTTATAATTTACAGATCACAGAGCACTTATTGCTCCTAAAAGATCAGGAAAAAAAAAAGGAAATTGACATTCTCTTCGTGCTCAGGCTGGAGCTGTGTCCACTTTTTCAATCCTTGTCACCATCCCTCTGTCCCTGTCACTAAATCCACCCTGAGCATTCAGTCGAGGTTCTGACAGTGGGGCTGAAATAGGATCATTCCTAGAATATAAACTTTCCTGCTTCTGGCTGCTAACCAACCTGTAATTCCAGCAGAAAGGAGGGATATTCCCATGGGAGCATGTTCTCCTGTCAGCTGGAGACCCTGGCAGTGCGTTTTCCCAGGTTTTGTTCTGGTCTCTGCCACAGAGAGGACAGGACACGGGGGAGATCGGCCACTTGGCAGATCCTGTGCTCTGAACCACATCCAGAGCCCTTTTTCCAGCTGGAAAACGCCTGCACTGTGGTTCAGGGATCCCCTGGCAGGACCCAGATGTGGGAAATGGATTTATAGAATATTCTCAAAGCCTGTCAGAAGGCCCACACAGTGTGCACCTGTAGGCAAACCTTGAGATAAGAAATGCTGACTTAGAAATGCCATGGAACAGGATGGACATTGTGGAGAGAGAAATGGAGCTAGAAAAAGTTTCAAAGGATGGCCTTGCAAATAAGACTGGATACTTTGGAGAAATAGAACTATGAAAGATGTATTGGAATAGGACCCACGAGGGGTGGTTTTAGATGATTGGCTTTAAGGCATTTACAGCATGGTGTGGCAAAAGCTGATAGGCCAAGAAACATTTATAATATATTGTAATTAGGGAATAGCTGGCTTCTGATTGTGATGGCATGAATTATATCTGTACTGTCTCACCCTTCACATGAGACTGAAAATGGAATAAAAGTTTTTATAACACTTCTCAGTTTCCCCATCTCTGGGTCAGGAAATCCAACACCCAGATCCGCTCACAGGGAAGGGGACAGGATGGAGACCCAGCCCTGCCTCCCTGGCACTGGATTCATGCAGCACCTCATAAACACAGCATCAAATGGGACCTGTGCTCTCTGTTCCCTGGGGATCAGCTGTTGTGCAGGGAGCTCAGGGCAGGAGTGTCCGTGGTGCTGTGCCACCAGCCGCTTGTTTTAACTCTGCTGGAAGTCTGAGGAAATGTTCTTTTCTGAGGCAGGGGCTGGTGTCTGAACTCAGCCTGCTCCGTGGCTGGGAATGTTAATTCACACGTGAGGGACTTCTGTGACTGATTCAAAGCTTTTCCTAAACCTGCAGGTGCCCAAGAGAGCTGAAGTGATGTTTGTGGAGGAGAAAATATGCAGGAATTATGCTGGAAATGCCTTTTTTGGTAACACTGACACTTTTTCACTTTGGGAACTCACAAATGGAAGAGGAACGTTCATCTGTCTTGAGGCTGAGGGGGTTTTTTCACTCCTGTGATGGTCTTGACAGTATTCTCAGGGTACTAATTTGTTATTTTTAATGATAATTCTCTGTCCACATGAGAACAGGCATAGATCACACCCAGCCACGCACATACACTGCACTCGCCTGCATCAAATATTTATGCATCATTATTGGCATTAGGGATATCTGAAACCCAAATTTGTAGGAGGCAATTTTGTAGAAAATGAAATTATGGAATATTTATTCACCCAGTAAGCTGCCCTGAGCCTGTGTCTCCTGCAGAATTAGGGAGTTATTTATTTATGAGCTGCTCTCCTGCTCTCTCCCTCAAAGAGAACCCAGGTTGAGCAGGATGTTTGTTTACAAATTGGCCAGAGAGAGCGTTGTTCTGGGCTTGATTTGTAATGACTAATGAGCAACATTATTTTTAATCATAGCTTTTCCAGCCTGCCACGCTGACAGGCACGTCCTGCCTGCACTCCACTCTCCCTGGCACAGCACAGGCAGGCTGGGGGTGCTAACGAGGGAACAAAAAGCACTGGGAGAAAGATCAATGTGCCAGGAGAGAAAAAGACTTTTCCAGCGAGCGAGCATTTTTCATGGCAGGGTTTTCAAGGATATGTTTTTAGCCTGTGTGTGCAGCAAATGTGGGTCCTCAGGTCGGGCTGGGGAAGGAAATCAGTTTGTCTGTGCTAATGAATCAAAGCCTGGCAGTCACCAGGGGTAAATAGAGCATGAGATCTCGACATGGGGAGTTCTGCAGGACGGCTCTGGAGACGCCCCTGCCTCTACAATGGGCAAGGCTGGAAGGAAATTGACGTTGACAAAGCTTTTAAGATTCCTCTCCCCGTGGGCTGGTAGCTCAACACGACAGATGCTCATTGGTTCTGCCACCTTCTGCACAGAGAGCCTGGCTGTGATCCCTTCCTCTGCATCCCAGGGGATCCCAGGGGTGCCTGGAGAGGCTCCCTGGAAGAGAAAATGGGCAGAGTTAAAGGAATAAATTAGGGATTTATTAAAAGGCCTTCACAGGATGCACTTTGGACAAGAGCCTGGCTGTGGCCCCACCCAAGATGAACACCAAGATGGATGAGAGGTCACGAGTTTTCACACTTTTATAAGTTTTGGTCCATTTCCACATTGGGGTTCATTGTCCAATTCCAGCTCCAGGTTGTGCAGTCCCACCCTCCCAGGTTGCTCTCCTCCATTCCCTGCTGTTTGCACTTTTTGGGCTGAAGCTGCAGCTGTCCTTGGTTCTGGGCTGGAAAAGGATTGTTCTGTGTGCCTGAGCTGTGAGGAGAGCTGCTGACACTTTATCTGGAGTTCAGAGTCACACACCAATGCAGTGCAGTATGGCATTCACATTCTCTGGACAGAGAGACAATATTCTCTCTCTCAAGATTTTCTNACAGGGCAGAACAAGGGTGTCAAAACACATCCTCAGCAGGTCCGAGTGCCACATTGGGCTTGTCCCCTGCCTGTGTGTGTGTCCCCCGTGTCCCCTGCCTGGCTGTGCAGGCTCAGGGGTCTCCTCATGTGTCCCTCAAAGCATTATTATTCCCCTAACAACAATATCCAGATAGAAACACACCACTGTTCCTTGATAAACCCGTGTTTGAGTGATTATTAAGGTGGTTTCTCTAACACCCAGATAACAAAGCCCTTCCAAACGAGCTGCTTTGGCTTGAAAGGGCTTTTTATCCACTTTTTCCTAGTAATAAAGAGCCTCTTTAAAGTGGAGATGACTCTGATAGCACCGGAGATATTAACACATGTTGTTGCCGCAACCCCTTTAACACTTCCAGGAATTAAATTTTAATTAATTACTTTGTAGTGAGAAGAGAGAAAGTGAGAAACAGATCACCTGCTTTTCTGGGGAAGAAAAGCAAAGTTCGAGGCTTCTCGAAAGACTTAGTGAAAGGGAAAACAAGACTGCTACATTTTCTGCTTCTGATTTGAGGCTGGAAGATACTTTGCATCACATTATCAGCTCATTTTTGCATTTTAATCTCCATAAATCCCAGCGGCATGTGCCAAGTGCTGCGAGGAACGTGCTCCTCTGCTACCACTTCTCTGACCATGGATTACAGGAGAGACTCCCTGCTATGGCAGGAATATGGAATAATGACATGGGATTTAGCCAGGAGCCCTCATAAAACAAAATTAAAGGTGTACCAGCTAAAACCACGGAGTTTAGATGGGCTGGGTGTCCTCGTTTTGGAAGTGCTTGGGCAGCTTTAATGGAGGAGGGCTGTAATGGTTTTTGACACGTGTTAATGGTGTGTGTCACGTTCTTTATCTTTTCATGAGGACATGGCTAATTTCTGATGGCATGTGTCACATTGCATATGTTGGTGAAATATAGGTCACAAGCTAAAAATATGCACAATATTAGCAAAATCTATATGATAACAACTGCATGGATGTCCCTTATCGCAGCAGCCACGACTGATCAGGAATCTGACTCTGGGAAAAGGCTTTTGAAGCTCTGTCTTAGGAGATGTTGTTGAAAAGTGAGGCTTTGGTGGAGCTGCTGCTGAGGAGGAGGAGGAACTCTGTCTCTCCGGGGACATTCCTAGAGATGGTGGCAGAAAGCTGAGAAATGCTGATCTGGCCATGTNATGTGTCCCTCAAAGCATTATTATTCCCCTAACAACAATATCCAGATAGAAACACACCACTGTTCCTTGATAAACCCGTGTTTGAGTGATTATTAAGGTGGTTTCTCTAACACCCAGATAACAAAGCCCTTCCAAACGAGCTGCTTTGGCTTGAAAGGGCTTTTTATCCACTTTTTCCTAGTAATAAAGAGCCTCTTTAAAGTGGAGATGACTCTGATAGCACCGGAGATATTAACACATGTTGTTGCCGCAACCCCTTTAACACTTCCAGGAATTAAATTTTAATTAATTACTTTGTAGTGAGAAGAGAGAAAGTGAGAAACAGATCACCTGCTTTTCTGGGGAAGAAAAGCAAAGTTCGAGGCTTCTCGAAAGACTTAGTGAAAGGGAAAACAAGACTGCTACATTTTCTGCTTCTGATTTGAGGCTGGAAGATACTTTGCATCACATTATCAGCTCATTTTTGCATTTTAATCTTTATAAATCCCAGCGGCATGTGCCAAGTGCTGCGAGGAACGTGCTCCTCTGCTGCCACTTCTCTGACCATGGATTACAGGAGAGACTCCCTGCTATGGCAGGAATATGGAATAATGACATGGGATTTAGCCAGGAGCCCTCATAAAACAAAATTAAAGGTGTACCAGCTAAAACCACGGAGTTTAAATGGGCTGGGTGTCCTCGTTTTGGAAGTGCTTGGGCAGCTTTAATGGAGGAGGACTGTAATGGTTTTTGACACGTGTTAATGGTGTGTGTCACGTTCTTTATCTTTTCATGAGGACATGGCTAATTTCTGATGGCATGTGTCACATTGCATATGTTGGTGAAATATAGGTCACAAGCTAAAAATATGCACAATATTAGCAAAATCTATATGATAACAACTGCATGGATGTCTCTTATCGCAGCAGCCACGACTGCAGATCAGGAATCTGACTCTGGGAAAAGGCTTTTGAAGCTCTGTCTTAGGAGATGTTGTTGAAAAGTGAGGCTTTGGTGGAGCTGCTGCTGAGGAGGAGGAGGAACTCTGTCTCTCCGGGGACATTCCTAGAGATGGTGGCAGAAAGCTGAGAAATGCTGATCTGTGCATGTGGCAGTTGCTGATTTATGTGGTTTGGCAAAGGCTGGGAGCAGCTCCTGGGGGAAGGGTGATGGGAGAGCCCCGTTTGAGGCTGTCCTTGGAAAAAGGCTGCTGGGCATTGTCCTGCCCTCCTGCCACCCCCAGGGCTCACTGACACCATTCTTCTTCTCCAGGGAGGAGCACCAGTGGTAAGGACCCACTCTCCAGGTCCTACAGTTCTGTGACACAGAGCCAGAGCTGCTGGAGAGGCAGCAGGTGACCGTCCCTGGGCTTGTTGTCCCCTTAATTAATTAATTTTTGTGATTAATTAATTTTTGCTTTCCTGAACAATTAATTTTTGCCTTCCTGACAGTGGCCACTTACCTTCAAGTGAGTCTTACAGTGCCCAGTCCAGGTTCTTCCAACATTCCAATTTCATGCTTTGCCTCAATAGCAAATCTGACAGCACATCTTGATCTTGAGGCGTTTTCCTTTGCAAAAAAAATTGACAGAAGCAATAAATGAATCTTAAATAGTCATCAGACAGAAGTAAATTAAGTTATGGGCAGGATGATGGCCACATATCTTTTAATAAGACATTATCTTATATTCTCATTAGAGAAAGCTCATGTTTACTTTTCTTTTGGCAGCTGGAAAACAAGGCTGTGCTGCTTTTCCAGCATTTGAATGCTACTCTGGTCTTCCACAACTGCTTTTATTGTAATCAAATAAAAACTTCTCCAGGTCAAGCTGTGGGACTGGTGTGAGCTGAGTGGCATTCACAGTGTGTGTGGGATGGAAATGGGAGCACAGCTTGCTTTTCCTGGCTAAGGAGAATTAGATACCCTAATGGACTCACGAGCGTTACCGAGAAATGAATATGAAAAATAGATAAAGTCAGCTCTAAAAGCCAGGTGATGGAGATCTAGAGATGGAGAGAGACAGAATATCTGCATGTCCAGTGCAGCCAAGCTTTGAGTGAAGGAAATATGAGAAGGGATTGGAAGGAAAACCATTTCATCCCAGTCAGAACCCATCTAATCCCACTTTAATTTGATGGTCAACAATTGGAAATGAAATGGGAGCCTTGCAAACAGCTGAGCTTTCAAAGGGCTTCTAGAATTTCACCTTAACTCCATGAGAAATGAGGCATCAGGGAAGAAAAGAGAGTCCATCTCAGCCAAGACACTTCCTGAACTTGGTTATTTTACTCCAAAAGAATTTTTAAGTTATAAATCCCTTTAATTACAGCACTCCTTGTGTCTGACCTGCTTCTGCCTGTGCCTGCACCACCTCAGCTCTGGCCAGCACCTCCTGGTTTACTCCTGCTGATAATTTTTCTGCATATTCCAGGGATTGGGCTTTGCTCTGCCACCCACCAGCTCCACCAGAGATGCTCCAGCATTCCCTCTCTGCTCCCTCCCCCTGTGCCAGCTCCTCCTGTGGGAAAAGCCCATTTTTCCATGGGTTTTTGCCATCCTTTGAGAGGGGAATTGCTGGCTGAGGGTTGCTGCACCAAAGGCAATTAGAATCTGCAGCATTTGCATGAAATAGACTCCATAATCCTCCCTAAAATGGAGATGTTACCAAGAACAGCCCATGAGGATGCTGAGCCACAGGAAGCATGACAATAGATAATTTCAAATCCAGCCAGGCTTGAAGGAGGGGTGTTCTCCACCTTCCCTAAGTTCAGAAAAAAGAGCTGTAAAATCTCCTCACCTGAGCAAACAACCCTCATTTCACTCTGTGCTAGCCTCAGTTTTTTACCACTTATGAGAGAACATTTTGTTCAGCTTGGGAGACAACAATTATTAACCATCTAATAATGAACAGAGAGAAGATACCTGCACTATGGACAAACATAAAGTGTCCTCTTCAGTCCTGTGTCTACAGGAATAATGTCCCAGTGCCATCACAGGAAGAAAAACAATAAATCACTGCTGAGAAATCAGAGTCACATCTCTAAATTATTTCATTGATACCATGGAATTCTGTTTTAGCTGAAAGTATTGATAGATTTCCCCTTAAAGGCCAGATGATTTCAAGAGGAAAATGCTGAAGACATTGGGTTTAAATATTTTCTTGGCTTTTGTAAGGTCTGGATGAGTGACATGAAGGATGTTTTGTTTCTACTACATGAAGTTATCCATGATCAAGACAAAGAATTCAGGAGTTTGTTTCCCATTCCTCTGCAATATTTTGGACATGATTGATGCACATTTTGCATCAATCCCACAAATCACATTTTGCCTGTAAAGCAGAATGAGGGACAGGAGATTCCTGTGTGGATGTTGCTATGGGGGTTTATTTGTGTAAGGAGAAGCTGCTAAAACCTGGATGGGGTCGTTGGGAGGATAAAAGAGGAGCACAGACCATGGCAGGGAGGTGTCAAACCCAGGCAGGAAAAGCAGGGGCTGGGTTGTCCCCGCCTGGTGTCCCCTTGTGACACACCTGGGACATCACTGCTGTCCTGCCTCGTTCCTCCTTCACCTGTGGATGAGGCTGAAGGACACCCCAGGACCAGTTCTGGAACTATTGTGCAGGTTTTATGTCAGATAAGCTCTGCTTTGTGTCAGTAATGTTGAAACAGAGAGCATTGCCTTAAGGGGGGGAAAAAAATCCAACCCCACAAGAGAAAATAAGAAAAAAAAAAATATGATGCAGACTATGAAAAGCCTGGAAAACCTGAGGCTTTATTTTACTAGGGAGCCATCAACACAAACAAAAGAAGCAAATTATAAAAGTTCAGCTATTGAACTCAGGAAGAAAATCAAAACTGCTTTCCCTGGTGTTCTTTTCAATATTCACTTCATGTTTGATTTGGAAGTTAGATTCATCTCCACTCTGAGACGTGCTCCACTTTTATCTGAAGTGTTGCTGTCTCCAAAGGAACAAAGACTATTTCTTATCAACATCTTCCGGCGGGACTTCCTAATGCATTTCATTTCCAGCTGTTAACCTGTACTCACAATCACTTTGTGGTTTCCCAGACCCTACAGGTTTAGGGAAGTGTGTGGAGGTTCTTATGAAGATTATGGCTTTGTTTTGTACTCAGCAGTGTTTGCCAATATCCTCTTGGCTCGTGGCTGGGGCCCACCAGGAGATCAGCGAGTCAAACCCCAGCACGTTTCCTTGTTCTGCTTGCAGCTCTGGCTGTGCTCAGTGAACCCCTCAAAACACAGAGTTTTGGTCATTTTAAAGCAGAAATATCACTGTGTTGTCCTCACATCAACAGAGATAGTCACAAGGAGTTATTAAAACATGCTGGTGAATATAAAATCATCAAATCATTGAGGTTGGAAAAGAGCTGTAGGATCACTGAGTCCAAGCCTTAACCCCTATAACTGCAAATAGTTGCCAGGATTCTCTCAAATCCTTCTGAAAACTGATTTAGAAGTAAAACATCTCCTTGAAGATTCTACTGTCGTGTCTGAAAACTGCTGGAATGAGTGGTGCCATGGTGAGGGTGTGGGTGGGAGTGGGGTCAGAGCCCAACCAAACTCCCTCAGGAAGGAAAATTGGGTTGTGAGAAGAGCTGGATTTGGGGACCATAAATCCTGAGGCCAGCTCAGAGCCCCAGCTCCCTCTGCTCTCCACAACATCCCCTCAGTGCTTCTGGAAACTTTAGTTAAGCCTAGAATATTTCAAGTAAAAGTTACTGAAGGCTGCTTTTCTATCACAAGCTAATTCACATCTTGTTTCAAACCGTTTGCAAAGTTTATTATGAACTTTCAAATCACATTCTTTGAACTGGTAAATCACCAGTTTAATGGAATGGTGCTCCTTTGCTTTTTTCAACCCCTCAACTCAAATATCCGTGGACTAAAGAAACTTTGTGTCATAAAAGTTTATTTCTCTATTAGCACACTTGCAGATCAGACACATTAGTGATTGAGGGAGTCTCTATTTCTTGCTACATGGGTTTAGATTAAACGTCTGATTTTTTCCCCCATAAATATCTTTACAATCCTTTAGTAAACCTTGGAATCCTGGCAAAGCATTCAGTAAACTTTAGAATCTGAAAATTGGGCAACAAGTACCCCCAGCCTTGGAATCCTGGCAAAGCATTCAGTAAACTTTAGAATCTGAAAATTGGGCAACAAGTACCCCCAGCCTTGGAATCCTGGCAAAGCATTCAGTAAACTTTAGAATCTGAAAATTGGGCAACAAGTACCCCCAGCCTCACTTTGGAGTGCATCTATTGAAACTGGCACACTTCCAATCAGCTTACTAGTTTTATAGGTTTGAATTCTCCAGGTACAATATCAGAAATACCACAAAGTTTCACACCTAGCAGCATTTCTGCCTAGATATAGTCAATCAAATCATCATTTGCATTTAAAACTGGTATAAATATCCACATTTTCTTCTTCCAAATCCCTGCCTCTGTGCATTAGTGCCTTTTATGCATAACTTGCATGAACTCTCTGTGCACAATCCTGTGAAGATTATGTTTAAATCAGTGAGGAAAATATGTGAAACATCTGGAAGTGTTCACATTCCCACAAAAATCCTTTATCTGCACAGCCCATTATGTTGAAACCACGGGAAAAGTAATTTACCTCTCCAGCTATAAAGTCTGTACAGTTCTAAAATCTTATCAAAAGAAAAAGTCCATTTTCTTATTTTCAGAAATTCCGTAAGCAGCCCATAATTATTCACAATATTTTGCTGTTATTACCATTTGCAATAGAAAAATAAAGAATATTCTGGGTTAATTACGTTATGTCTAATTTTCTGTTGCTAAATGCAGGCTGGCCTACAGTGAATGGTGGGCTGTGGGAAGCTGAGGTGAAGAAAGGAGAATTCTTTCAGCACATCTGATTTCTGCTGTTCTTGGCACCACGTGGAGGACCCTGGGTGGCTGCACACACCTTGTCCTTAGGTTTGTAGCCAGAAGTGGGAAAAGGAACTTCCCTCTGCCCATCATTCCCCTAACACCTCCTGGGTTTCTCTGTCCTGGACTGTGGCTGGGATTTGGGGTTTTGTGATGATTGGGGAAAATTTCCTCATGGAAAGAGGGGTCAGGCACTGGCACTGGAATTGTCCAAAGGGGAGTGGATTTGGCACAGGGATGAACATTAAAGGCTGGGCTCAATCCTAGAGCTCTTTTCCAGCCCTGATGGTTCCATGGCCCTGTAACACCTTGGAGCAGCTCAGCAGGTCCTGCTCTCACAGGCTTTCCCCCCCTTCTGCACTCACAGATCTGGGGCAAAACCCCCTGTTTAATTAATAATTTAATAATTAATTCCCTGATGGGAATTAATATCCCATTAACCCCCCCACGTGGTTCAGTCCTTTACTAATTATTGCTTTTCTTTCCCAGGGGCAGTGGCAGATGAAGAATTCCCCATGCTGGGAGCTGTGCAAGAAGCACCCAGCTACAGGAAACTGCATCTTGGACCAAAAATCTTCTTTCTAGACATAAACCCCCAGCCAACAGGCAGATCCTGACTGGAAGCACAGGGAAGGGTACAGGTAAGCTGAGCAGCAGCACAGCACAGGGGATGCTTGATCTGGAGGCTGCTTCCCTCTGTTTTTCTTGAGTGCAACCCACAAACCAACCTGGAGATCCTCAGCAGCTCTAAATAAACACACAGCAAAGCACTCAGTTAATCCTGCCCTCCCCAGGGGGTTCTGAGAGAGCATTTCTCCCTCTCTTTGGTGCCTTTCTCTTATATCTATATCCTATATCTATATCTAGCTATCTCTTATATATTTATTCTATATGGGTTTTTTTTCCAGGTGTGTGGTTTCTCACAGCAATTCCATTCACACACAAAATCCTTTTCCTGACAGTGTAGGAGCATCAGGAGCAAACAGGAAACTCAAGTTTGTGCTCAATTCCTGTGAGGAGAAACACTTGAAGTGAGGCCAAAATTTGTTCCCCAGCATTTTCAGGTGGGAAGAAATCTACTTTCACCTACTGGAACAGAAAAATCCCCCCAAATCCTCCTGGCTGGCTCCTGTGCCTGGTTGGGAACAACTTCAGCAGCTGCTCTGCTGAAAATGCTCTCAGTGTGCTGCTGGAAGATTAGTGGCCACTTTACCCAGCCTGTGAACTCCAGATAAATCCCAGAACAGCAGCAGGAAGAAAGCAACATAAGCTGCAGCAGAAGGTCTCCGTTTATTGGAAATGCGCGCTCTGTGCCCGCTCGAGCGGCTCCAGGGTAACAAACTGCTCTACCTGCCTCTCCAAATCTGCAAGATCACCAAAGCAGCTGCTGCCCTCACCTCTCTGCATTGCATTTGTGCTGCTCTGCTGCTCTGGAGTCAGTTGTGTCCCAATTATACTGCTACATTTATTATTCCTCCTTAATCCCGTCGCTCGTGTGTGGTTTTGGGTGTGTTGTGTCTGGATATGGGGATTCTGTCAGTTTTCAGTGTTCATATATTCCCATCATAGGAAGCTGGAATTTCTGTTTTTAGCAGCTCCACAGGTCCTATCACCCAGCTGGGACCTGCTGCTGGTGTCACTGGTCTCCACATCCAGCCCAAGGGCAGCCCAGACCTTCTCAACACCCTCCATGGAATTTTTGGCACAGCCTGGGCACGTGGAATTTTGGTCTTCCCAACAACCCCTGTGGAATTTTTGGCACAGCCTGGGCACGTGGCAGAAGCTCTGAAGGTGTGAATTTTGTTGGCCAGCCTTTCACCAGAAAGGAATTCCAGGAGCTGGACTTTGGGAATCCTCAAGGATCCCTTCCAACTCAGGATATTTGATGACTCTATGAAAACTGGGCCTGGCTGAGGGTGGTTTTCCATCAAGGTTTTTAAGGGTAATGGGGTTTCCCTTTATTCCCAAGGTTTTATGGGATTATACTGCCAGAAGAAACACCCAGGCAGAGGGAAAAGCTGCAGTGCTGGATTTTCCCTAGAGCTGCCAGACCTTGTGATGCCCCAGCAGCCCCAGGGCATGGACAGCACTGTCCCCAAATGTCCTCAGTGTCCCTGGGGGCTTTCAGAGCAATGCCATGAAGGAGTAACAAAAACCCCCAGTTTTGAGGAATTTTCCAACTTTTCTCCTACTACAGGTCTACACCATGAGTAATATGGACTTTGACAACTTTACTGCTCATCAGATGCTTCTTGCAGGTAAAAATGTGATTTATCCCCTCCCTGCCTTTGCTGTGGATTGTTTGGAAGTGCAGAGTGGAGCCCAGTGCTTTAGAAATGTTTAATTGTAAAGTAAAAAAGAAATTCCTAAAGATGGGCCCACATTTTAATTGCTCATTTGTAGAGTTTGACTTACAAAATGTATTTTGAGCCAAGATACAATTTGAGATTTACAGATATTTGTGGGCCATGCCTTAAGGAAAAACTCTTTACTAATAGATATGGAAATTAATTGAGGTTTGCATTTTTTTTCCACTAAAACTCTGATTTTTTTTTTTCCCCTCACTATTTTTAGCTCAAGATGAAATAGCAGGCTGGGGGAAGAAATTGAGGTGCATAAGCAAGGAAGATTTCTTGGGAAAAGGACCATTCCAGCTGGTGATGGAAGATTTATCAAAGCTGGAGATCCTGGGAAGAGATTTCAACAGATACATACCCTGAGCAGGCAAAAGGAAAGTCATGAAATGTGCAGCATCTGATGGAGCACACACTGAAAATGAGGAATACAAGGAGGATTCCTCCTCCAGCTGCCGGGTGAGGCTTTTTCCATGTTTCACACACAGGGCAGCACCTCCTGGGTGCTAATTGAGGAACTGGAACAGTCACCACCCCTGGAAAGGCTCCCAAAATCCAGGAGCTGTGACCCTTTGTGGTGGGGTTTAGTGGGTGTTGGAAAAAGTTGGGCTCAATGACCTTGGAGGTCTCTTCAACCCTTAAGAATTCTCTGATTCCATGGCTAAACTCAGCTTTTTGAACTTCTGCTGACCCTCTAATTAGGGAAATAATTTGCAGTCAGCCCTGGCTCTGATTTGGGCTCTGCTTTGAGGATACTTTTATTTACTTTCCCTGCTAAGGACACATGATTCCCACAGCATTCCTGCTTTTCCAGCCATCCTGCAGGGATGTACAAGGAGCCATGATCTGAAAAATGCAAATATCACAAAGCACAGGATTAAATCTAGTTAAATTCCTCTTTTTACCCTCCCTTTTCATTATTCTAAGGCTTAATAAACAGCCCTGTGTTTAGTTTGCTCTTCCAGGAGTTCATTCCTGCAGATTCCTCTCATTTTCTTGTTATTTAGAGCCCATCTAAAATGTGCCCAGACCACACACTAAATGTTGCTTTTTGAAATATCCCAGCATCCAAAAACCACAGCCTAACAAGGCTCCAGTGAGAGGGACACTTGCTGAAATCCATTCTGATATTCCCCTACTGTTTCTTGTTTCTCCTAAAAATTGGTTGGGATGATTAAAAACTGATTTCTTTGTATTAATGATGATCTCTGGATGATTTGGGTTCGAAGGGAGCTTAAAAATCATCGATTTCCATGGGCAAGGACAACTTCCACTATCCCAGGCTGCTCCAAGCCCCATCCAGCCTGGCCTTGGACACTTCCAGGGATGGGACAGCCACAATTTCTCTGTCCTAAGGAAATAAATGCCATGAAAATCCCCCTGAAGCACAAATTCAGCTCTCTAGCTGCTGACAGAAGCAAGAGCCAGAGGAATCCCTGTGGTTAAAACAACACCCACATCCCTGTGATTAATCCTAATAATCTTGACATCAGACAATTTCTGATCTCCACAGATTCAGCTGACTTTTGACAACACACCAAGCTCAAAACCACACTCACTGAAAATACAACCCCACCAGCATGTATTTTCAGGGAAAAAAAAAAAAAAAAAGCTGTATTTTCATGAGACCTGTGCAAGGTCCCTGATGTCCTGGCCAAAAATTCCCCACCTCTGCCCTGCTGCTCTGTGTGAATGGCCACGAGGAGTGTTCTCTGTTCATCTCCTAAATCTTAAAATTCCATGGACTCCTAAATACTAAAATAGCATGATTTAACACAACCCAGTTCCACTATCATGAAAACACATATTCTTTACACAGAGAGAGGTTTTTTTAATATTTATGTGCACCTCTGCAATTTTCTTCATTAGAAACACACATATTTTGAATATTTTTATTTTTCTTATTTTCTTTGTATTTTGAATTTTTTTTATTTTTCATTGTGGCAATTCTACTCTGGTTGTAAAGATTGTTTCTTAGGAAGATGAATGGTATCTGTGAAGACACTGGCTCCTTCATTCATTAGGATTTCCTATTTTAAAGTCATCTTGAAAACAAAATGCTTTCAGCAACCAGTGGCAGAATGTTTTTTACTGGGTTAGAGTAACTTCCTTTCCTAAAAATGGCTGTAAAAAAGGGCTTCACTCTTTGTATAAATGATACAGCTGCTGACATGAGAGACCTGTGCACAGTCTCAAATTAAATGCTGTAAAATTGAAGTAATCAAAATGAGACATCAATCACATTAAGATGTTAATTAGCAGACCTTGATATTTTCAACCTTACATTTAGATGGCTTACAGAGGGTAAAAGGATCAGCTAACACATATTAAATAATGCAGTGCCTGAAATGTGGATTCCAGGTGATTCATATTTTTGTCACATTTAAGAAACTTCAGGAATGATCCATCCATTACAAACACTGTGAGTGTGACTCAATTTAAAGGGAACAAGTTCAGAGATATCTCAAAGTGGCTCCTTGTTCTCAGAAATCCTTGTTTGGAAAGGATTTGTACCAATCCTTCCCAAACCCACACGTTAATGTGGGTCTGTCCTATTTGTCTGTGCTATCAGGGCATTTCTTTTTCCCTTTGGCTTATCAGCTTCCACAGGGCTGGTTTAGATTTCTGATTTTACAAGACAACTGATGTAAGAGATAAACATCTCCTGTGTCTTTACCTAAAGTATAATTAGACCAGCAAGGGTCTGAGTCTTACAACAAAGCCTTAAAAATGATAACTTGCTTCCCAGTATGTGACTGAGAGATTTAAATCTTCTCTTGAGGGAGAGTGGAAAGTACCAGTCCAGATATTTGAAGATGAACAGCATGAAAATACGTCAAATTCACTCAGGTAAGGTACAGGGATTGTGCTGTTATTAATTTTCAAACCTGCAATGGGACTTCTATAACGATAAATTCAGGACAAAAGAGGCCAGCTATCAAACTTCCACAGGTTAGCAAAGCTCTCTTTTGGAGGCAGTGGGAGGATTAGAGATGTGTCTGGAAAAAAATAAAAAGAGCTGAAGGCTCTGAAGCTTGGAAACATAATTTTATTTTTATTATTTCCCCCTTGCTATTCTTTTTCCTGTTGCTTTTCCTTATTTATTGATAAGCTCAGATTCTTGTGCAAAATTGAGGTTTTTTTCTCAGTCCTTCTAAAACTTTCTTGTCCAGATAGGAGGAAGGAGGGGAGGTAAATCCTAGAGGGAATGTAGGAATTCACAATGAGAGCAGAGACAGAAGTGGGATGGATCCTGAGCTCCACATTGCCACTCCTGGGATTGCATTGGGAAGGAATTTATTTGTGCCATTGAAAAGCTGGACCCCACATCTGTGAACACATCAGGGATCAAATTCTGCAGTGGGGATGCTGCCCTGGCACTCCATGGCTGGTTCCTGCCCCATTTGTTTGTAGGGTTGCAAATCCCACTTGGACTGAGCCAGAAACCTGCAGTAACTTCCAAACACACCAGCAAATATCTGCTACTATCCCAGAAACCAGGGAATTTTCTGAGTGCAGTCAAAAATGATTCCCTGAAATTGGCTAATGATGGATTTGCTGCTATTGAACCAGGCCACTCCACAGGAGCTGCAAGCTCAGTGATTTCCACATCATTTTGGTTCCAGTTGGGTTTTAGGTGCTGCTGCATGAGCTTGATGATTTTTGGTCTCAGTTGCAAAGCAGAACCAGCCCCATGCACGTTTCAGAGACA
>VXBC01001332.1:30830-57587 GCA_013399945.1 Ploceus nigricollis | reverse complement strand
AAATATAATTTAAATATAAGTAAATATAAAATATAGATATAATATATGTATATAAATATATGTGTATATTATATATACATATATATTTGCAATCTCTGAGCTTTAGCAATGCTTTTATATTGGCAAAACCACCCCAAAATCAAAGCTTCTGTTAGTTATGATGGCACAAAGGAGGACATTCCCTCTCTTCATCTTTCCATGTAGGAATTCAGATAGACAATAAACAGCAGCAACATAAATTTAACTTGGTATTTTCAATATTGCTACGTGTATATATAAAAAAATCAACTTTTCCAGTNAGCTATCAAACTTCCACAGGTTAGCAATGCTCTCTTTTGGAGGCAGTGGGAGGATTAGAGATGTGTCTGGAAAAAAATAAAAAGAGCTGAAGGCTCTGAAGCTTGGAAACATAATTTTATTTTTATTATTTCCCCCTTGCTATTCTTTTTCCTGTTGCTTTTCCTTATTTATTGATAAGCTCAGATTCTTGTGCAAAATTGAGGTTTTTTTCTCAGTCCTTCTAAAACTTTCTTGTCCAGATAGGAGGAAGGAGGGGAGGTAAATCCTAGAGGGAATGTAGGAATTCACAATGAGAGCAGAGACAGAAGTGGGATGGATCCTGAGCTCCACATTGCCACTCCTGGGATTGCATTGGGAAGGAATTTATTTGTGCCATTGAAAAGCTGGACCCCACATCTGTGAACACATCAGGGATCAAATTCTGCAGTGGGGATCCTGCCCTGGCACTCCATGGCTGGTTCTTGCCCCATTTGTTTGTAGGGTTGCAAATCCCACTTGGACTGAGCCAGAAACCTGCAGTAACTTCCAAACACACCAGCAAATATCTGCTACTATCCCAGAAACCAGGGAATTTTCTGAGTGCAGTCAAAAATGATTCCCTGAAATTGGCTAATGATGGATTTGCTGCTATTGAACCAGGCCACTCCACAGGAGCTGCAAGCTCAGTGATTTCCACATCATTTTGGTTCCAGTTGGGTTTTAGGTGCTGCTGCATGAGCTTGATGATTTTTGGTCTCAGTTGCAAAGCAGAACCAGCCCCATGCACGTTTCAGAGACAGCCTCAGAACCCAGAGCTGACCAGCAGCTGTTGAGGCAGAGCAGAGTCAGAAATCACACGTGAAATGTCTGTTCTGCACTTTCCTCTGCTCTTTGTTGGCACAGAAAGTTCATTAATTGTGTGTCGTGCCAGGCTTTTCATCCTGGCCATGACAGCCTTTTCTTTTCCACGTGACTCAGTGTGTTTGTCCCAATCAATTCATTATTCAGCCCCCAAAATCTGACAGCAAAGGTGTGCTTCAGGAGGAATTCAGTTCATTGTGACAAAGTACTTTTTGTGCATTACTGGNAAAAAATCAACTTTTCCAGTCATCATCTTAGTTTGAGCACTCTGAAAACAGGAGCTGGAGGCTGAGCTTTTATCTGTTCTTCTGAGATCTCTGGCTTGACTCTTGAACTCCTGCTCCCTTCTGTTCAGACAAGGGCCAAGATTTCTCCTGCCTGCCATGGGAACAGGACTGGGCAGTGGATGTGTGTTTGACACAGCAAAGCACACTAATTGAAGTCAAAATGGTTTCAGAGGTCTGCTTGGGTTGATTTTAATGAGGATTTTTAAAGCTGTCATCCTTCTCATGTAGGTTTTTTTTTTTTCCATTCTGGGAGTTTTTTCCTTAGCAGCAATGCGAGTTATAAAGTGTTTAACCAGCCTTTTGTGTTTCCCCAATACCACAGAATCTGTGCAGCTCACCAATTCTAAAAATAAATACAAATGAAAGCCAAACCCTTTCTCCTTCCCTTTCTTTAATCACATCCCTCCATGAGCAGGGAGTGCCCTTTGCCCAGCTGAATTTCCCTTCCCTCTAAACCCCATGAAAAGCAAACAGTGGTGGAGATGCATCTCCATGGCACACAGGACTCACTTTGAAATTCAAGTGACTGCACACAGGATTTTTTTTCAGATCTCTTTTGCAGCAGCAAGGCAGCTTTTAAATGGCATCAGTGGCAAGTGTTCAATAACCGAAATTACAACGGCCAAATTCCATTCTGATAATTGCAAAATTAACTTGTGTCACTGTTTCAAGAGGGTGTTTCCCCCTGGGAAGAGGGCTGAGCCAGGTATGGGCATCTAGACCACCTTTCATTTAGCAGAATAGATCAGTTTGATTAAAGTTAATAAAGCAAGAAGAGATTTAGCAAATGGAACTAATGTTCAGAGATAATTTCAGTTGGAATAAATGAACAAGAGATGGGGAGAAGTAATTACAGGAATTTGCTGAAGACCTCTAGGGTGAAATGCACATGGCCACAGCACACTGTGTGAAGGAAGAGAATAAAAACTAAACACAGTAATAGGATCCTTCAGTTCTCCAGGAGGAAATTGGGAATAGCCCTTGGTGATGCTGGCACTGGGTTTGGAAGAATGCAGAGGATTTTAGAGAACCTAGGGGTGAGAGTCTGGGGGAAAATCCAGGAGCTGAGTTATTGCCACGGTCACTCTGCTCCTCACACACAGCTGGAGCAGCAAATTTGGTTTTCTGAGGGAGAAATCACCCAACACCAACACTGATGCAGTCACAGAATGGAATCCCAGAGTCCTTAAGGTGGGAAAACTCCCCCAAGACCATCGGGTCCAACCTTTGACCCATCACCACCTCGTCAGCCAGAGCAGAGCACTAAAAACCATGTGTAGTCATGGAGAACTTGCTGCACCTCTTATAGTTTTATTTCATTTCCTAGAATACTGAATTAATTTGCTTCTAGAGTCGTTTTTAGAAGGAAAAATTAATCATAAATAGAAGGGGTTTATGCCATTAAGCAATTTTTTAACTTTTACTCCTCTTTGGCTGCTCTGGGTTCCAGCACAATGGCACTTGTTTACTCTGATGAACTCTGACTTTGAAAGACTCTGACAGGACTTAGCTGCACTCTTTTAATCTAAGAGCATAACCTGTAATCAATAAGCAAGGCTTTTAAAACCATCAATAATTTATTCAAAATTATTCCGTTTTCCAGCCTTCCAGGAACACCGCTCGCGCCTCAACGTCATTTCAGCATAAATAACACGTTAATTTTACCCTTCCCCAACGCCAGCGTGGTTGCAGCAATGTGAATTAATCCTGAAAAGCCACAATTCATTGTGCTGGATGAAATATTCAGAGCCTGCTGGATGCTGAGTGGTGCTCGTGGCACTTTGGAAGCCTCGGCAGCTCCTGGGGCAGCTCTGACCCAGCAGCTCTCAGCACATCCCCTGCAGGAAGGGGCTCCCTGCAGATTTTGCAGCTCCTGAGCTCTGGGACCATCGGGTCCAACCTGGAAAGGGGCTGTGTGAAGTGGTGGGCACTGAGGTTTGTGTGAGCTATGTCTCTCTGGTGCCTGGACAGATGTGCTCAATTTGTAATTCAAGGTTGTTCCCTCCACAGCCACACTCAGCAAATTCAGCCTCAAATCAGTGCTTCAGGCTCGTTCCTTCCATCCTCATTTCAGTCCTTCATTTCATGGCTTTACCTAAATTAACACACACACTCAGTTGTATTTTTATGCCTTAAAAAAAAAAATCTTTGTGTTTCCAACAAGAGTTGCTGAGGTTAATTTACAAAGCAGGATCCAGCTGCAAGGAATCACTGCAAATTTCCTGTGTGCAGGAATTTTGTAGATCCAGCATTATTTTAGCAAGGTTCATTTGTCTGGCTGACATTTTAAAATAGATGTATAAGCAGATATCATGGGCTACTCGTGTAACAAGCATAAAAAAATCTATTCTGTACTTAGTAGGAACTTGATTAAAAATAGAAGGGAATATAACCAGGTGACTGGAGAACTGCTGTGTGAACACACATGGAAGGTGATGTCCTCAACGGAGCTGGTGAGCACCAAAAGCACAAAATTCCTTAATTTTTTTGCTGTGGATGTTGGCCTGATAAATCTTGGGCACAAGAGCAGTACCTGGGTAAGAAGCACAGGTGGCTGCCTCTATTTCCAGCCCTAGGCCTGGCCTCGTTTGACACCATTTTACCTTGAGGCTGCATTTTCACCCCACTCTTCAGCTAAGATATAAATATGATGGGTCACAGCATTCTGGGGCAAACCCAAGCTCAGTGCCCTGCAGGACGTCACCCCTGCTTTGGTGACACCAAACCTCAGCCCACCCAACAGGCTCAGCAAGGACTGAAATCCATTTTCTCTGCTGGGAGCTGGGGCTGCTCTGCCCATCCTGCTGGACACGGAGCCTTGGGGTTGTTCTTGTCGTGCTGCTGATGGTGGATTAACACCTGTGAACCCTCTGATGCTGCTGGCAGGGCTGAAGCTCCCCAGCACCTCAAACCCCAGAGCTGGGAAAGCAGCTTAGCCAGGGATCCTCCCTGCAGGCCACATCTGTGCCACCAAATCCTGTCAAGGACAGGGGGCAGGAGCCTTTAGTCCCAAAATAACAGACAAAACTGAGCTCACAGAGACAACCTCAGCAAGTTTTCATTCCCCAGGGGCTGCAGTGAGAACAATGCTCTGTGTAAAAGGGATTTTTGGGGGGGTTTAGCTCACTATTGTCTTCTTTTTTTGCTTTAACCTGCAAAACTTCTCTCCATTCTTCTTTCTCTTGTGTGGATTACACAATTAAGTGACAAAGGCATGTTTTTGACATCTGTCTGATTTCCATGACAACAGATTATGAAACCAGGTGTAGTGAGCATGCGAGACGAAACCTGAGAAAAATGATGAAGCTAAATGAAGATTTAATCAATGTGAAGAGCAGCCACAAAGTGGGGGGAAGGAAAGACACAACAAAGGTATTTCTTTTATGGAAGACATGTATTTTTCTATCTCCTTTCTAAAAGAAATGTATTTTCCTATCTCCTTTCTGCTATCCAAACATTATTGGATAAAGGAATAACCTGTACTCATCAGGGAAAAGCAACTGGAGCAGATTTTGAAAGGAAAGGATCAATTTGTGGCCTTTACTGAGCAGGTCTGGGTCATTCCTGCAGGAAGGGGAGGATGGTGCCCATGTGCCAACCACCAAAATTTTCCTTCTTCCTCTTCCTCTTATGAAAACCAGGACAGATGGACAGAACCAGGAGCTGTTTTGTCAGGATGATTTCAAAAGGCTAAAAGGTCATTTCTGGGAAGAGGTTAGGCTGCTTTCCTTGCCTGCTGTGGGTTGAACAAAGCAGTCATGAATCCAATTGCAATGAGAGATATTTATATTTTTAAGGAAAAAATATCTCTATATTTTGGAAAGGTGGTTTCTGGGAGAAAAAAAAAAGGTGCAAAGGGGATCTGTGGACTCTCCATAATAGCAGAGAAGAACAGGTCAGAGAAGCATCTGTCCAGCCTGGTCCAGGGAGAGCTGGCCCTCCCTGGGGATGGGAAGGATTCCATGGCTTTCCCAAATCTCTCCAAGCCTGGTTTTCTGCCTTGTTCATCCCATGAGCTCTGAAAACCCCTCAGTTGTTCAGGCCCTGATTTCAGCTCCAGCAGTTTGCTTGTAGCACTGGCTTAAGTTCATAAACCATGTCATAACAGGCTAAGCTGGACATCTTGAAGGACTGCCAAAAAAAAGGGCAAGCAAAGAAAATAACTGTAATCCACAGCCTTTTGAAAAGAAGGGGCATAAATAAGTTTTAAAGCCATGAGCACACAGAGGAAGAAATCATGGGAAGAGCCCTGAGTGACTGAGCAAAGAATTGGTATTTAGGTTCTGTGTTGGTATTCCAGAGGCAGACAGTGAATAATAAGGGAGAGACTGATGTTGCCTGATTTTCAAGGATAACTCACATCCATTTCAGTGAGCACACCTGGATTTCCTGCTGAAATTCCCTTTCTGCAGGTGAGGGGGTGGCTTGGCAGGGCTGGAAGCAGCTCTGGGAAGTGTAATTCACTGCCTTGACTTGCAGTGGGGACTGGGAGAGCGGTCAGGGAGAAATCCATGTGAATTTTGGAGCATTTGTCAACAGTGTTAGGAGTTCAATTTGGCACAGGCAGGGGCATAATAATGCTGGAGTTACTTTGGGGCCCTTGCAGGTTGCAGCATAAATCTTAGAGGAGCTCGATTTGTGTTCATTTTATGTGTGAAACATTAATAGATTTTTAATATACTGGCACAAGATAAAATGAACTTCAGCGACATCAAAAAGAAAAATCGACTTTGCACAATGCACAGGGAAATACACTGGTGTGTTTTACACTGTGCTGGGAAGTTGTGTGAGGGTCAGGGTGGGTGAAACACAGGTTACACAGCCTTGAAGATTTGTTAGCTGTAGTAAAGGGTTGTTTAGAGGAGTAGACACCAAGAAGTGCAGGTTTATGTGCAGCTGAAACATGGCAGGGCTTCCAAAGCACCTTAAAACCAGCCTGCACTGACTACATTCATTCTGTCTCCAGCATTCAACCCAAATTAATTCTAAATCTCCCGTTTTCTATGCTGGGTTATTGTTGTAGCTGACTGGGAAGTTAAAACCACCAGCTGAGTCACTCAGCTTGATTTTTAAGGGTCTGAAATCCCTCTCAGTATTGGAGATGGGGAATGACCTCCTGGAACCTGTTGTAAACATTGTCCATCAATGGGGAATTGACAGAGGGGAAGATTTCCTCCATAGGGAGAGGTTTGCTTATGGACTATGAAAATCTATAGGAGCTGTGAACAAAATTAAAAACTGGATATTGGAGCACTGGATTTGGGCACTTTCCACTAGCTGGAAAGTCAGCTGAGTTCCAGATTTATCTGGATAAATAAAAGAGGGGCTTCTCCATGTTTCCCCTCTATCACTGCCATCACTTGGCTTATAAATATTTCACGTTTTTTGTCTGCAAGCTCCCCTCTCTTGGTTTCTACGTTGCCCAACCAACTCTCCATCCTGAGGGTTGCTGAAATATTAAAATGCTGAAGTTCTCTGCTCTGCCCAGTGCCCAGGAGCTGCTCCCACCTCTGGCAGAGCAGGAGCAGCAGGGCTATGGCACGGGGTTAACTCCCAGCCTCAGCATTATTTTGGGTCGCCGGTGCTTGACATGCAAACTGCATCGCAAATGTTATGTGGAGTTATAAAGTTAATATAAAAAGCAGATGGAGAGAAATTAAAAGAGATAGTCAGGGGAGAAGAGATGAGATATAAAAATAGATGGAACTGGTGAAGCATGGAAGTTGCAGAAAAGCTGTTCCAGATGCCAGGAGCTACTCCAGAGAGGTCTCATCCCAGCGACAGGGAGTGGTAGGGAAGTACACTGAGCAATTTAAGGGATAAAGGGAAGAATATGCAAAAGTCCTTTCACTTTTGCCTCAAAAACCTGCCAAAAACTGCTTTGAATTCTCATGTCTTGCGAATTATCTCACGAACTTGAAAGAAGCAACAATGCTCACCCTCAATATCAGCAGTTAGACTAAATTTCACACCTTACTTATTGATATTTTATCTGGAAAATGTAGAAAGATATTTGTCATTTAAAGTCAGCAAGAAAAAGGTGTACATACTTTATTCTGCATGCACAGAAACTCTTTAAATTTGTTTAAGGTCTTAATTTGTGCTTAATTTGTTAAAGGTCTTAGCACATACCCAAATTTATCTCAGAATCCATTTATTTGGCCAGCTCTGGGATTAAATAGTGTGGTTCCTGCATTGCACCTGCTGAGTGAAGCACTCTCCCTGCAGAACTCCTGGATGGAAAAATAAGGCTCCGTGCTTTCATACAAATATTAATTACATTATAGTTTTTATCCAAATTTCCAATCCCCCTCTCTAACCGCAGTGGTTAATAAGGGTGGAATAGGAAAATGTGTCATTTTACTCCGAGTTTGTTGATGACACTGATGAACACAACTTTATTAGGGGGAGCAGATGTTGTCCTACACCCCGGAGCTGTCTCTGGTAAGGAACGGCGCCGTTCTGAATTTGCTGACAAATATTCTCCAACATTTCAGCCTCAGCACCAGCCTCATGTTCTCCCTCTCAGACCATGAGTCATGAGCCTGCCTGTGATCTCAGCACTGTCCTTGTCACAGCACGAGCCACCTTAGCCTCACCAGCTCCACAAACCCTCTTGGGGCTTGTCTCTCCTTCAAGGCTTTGCAGCACGAGGTGATCACAGGGAATGGGTTGGGTTGGAGGGACCTTAAAGCTCATCCAACCCCATCCATGGGCNCCCTCCCAGGGAACAATTCCTTCCCAATATCCCACCTAAATCTACCCTTTTCCATCTTACAGCCATCCCCCCTGGTTCTATCTTTCCACACCCTTCTGCAAAGTCCCTCTCCATCCATTCTTGTAATCCCCTTTCCCTTCTGGAAGGCAGATATCCTGCCTGGAATGCTTAATTTCCAGGCTGAAATGTGGTACATTCCTTGGCAGCCAAATTGCTTCCCAGAAGATTTTTTAGGCTGGAGAGGCTCTCTGGAGCAGTCTCCCCATCAATACCACGCTCAGACAAAGTAAGAATGTAGCAATTAGATGACATTTGTGGCCATTACCATCAAAGAACAGTATATTAATGATGTTCTACACAACCATTTCCCAGTATTTCCTTAGAAACTCTTGTTGGGTCTACCCATAAATGTCTCATAAAAGCTATAAATATTCAAGAAAGGAAGTCAGTTACATATAAAGACCTCTAATAGGCACTATGAATGAGTTCTGAACCATATAATAGCCAGGCACCTGTGAAAAATGGCAAGAGGATGTGATCTATACATTATATATGAGGCACTTTGCTACAGCTGCGAAGATTTCGAGTTATTCAGCGGAGCTAGAAAATTAAAACAAGAGAATAGAACAAGAAAGGCATTTGAATTAAGTCTTGTGTGGTGCTGCTTCTTACTCAGCCATCATTATAATAATTTGTTTTGTACAAAATAGATTTATAAAAGCTCATAAATTCCTGTTAAATGCAAATTCACGTTGCTGGTATTTATTTAACTTTCTACAAGTTGCTCACAATGGGTTTGTGACCAGAGTAGATGAATCATTCCAATCAAATGCAACAGGCAGAGCTGGACAGTGAGATGTCACTGAGCTGTATTTTGGTTATGTTGTGTGCATTTTTAATACACAGCCAATAAAATCACTGTAAAAATGATATTTAACATGATACTGAACTTTTAAGGTTTTTCTCTTCTCCCATCATTCTTTTCCTTTTAATCATGGGCTTCCATGGACACCAATAAAAATTTGTCATGAGCACTGAGGAAAGCAATTCCTGGCTGCAAAAGGCAGCAGGAAAGGTCTGGGTTTGGGGGGAGCTGCCTGCCATAACCTGCAGATTTACAGGATATTGGGGCACAGGGCCTGAACCCACAGAGCCCTTTGGGGCTGATGGACCTGCAGAAAATTACCCAGACTGAAAACAGCGCTCCTCCACTCCTGAGCAAGAGGTTTGCTCAGGGGTGACACAAGATTTGCATGTGAGGGACCACCTGGAGCAGCTCCTTGCTGGAGCTCATTGCTCAGGGCCTCCAGGAATGGTGCTGCACAAACAAAGGGCTGATCTGTCCCGGCAGGATGCTCCAATTTTGGGATGCTTTTGGACCCCTGTGACACTCCAGGGATCAGCCAGCCCTCAGCCAGCTGTGCGTGGACATGGAGCAATCCCTGCTGGGCAGCTGGTGAAGCTCTGTGCTTCAGCCTGCAAAATATGCCTGGGAAGTTTAAAATGGGGACTGCATAATCATCTTCCTTTCTCTCCCAGATCTGCCTTAGGTAGGCTGAGAAAACTCCTGGTGGCTGGAAAAAGCAGCTGTGAGAAAGTCTGTTCTCTGCTCCACAACAGCATTCCAGTGCTGAGAGTGAAATTTCACCATCAAATCAGAGGAGCAGCTGAAGATTCCACATTTCTCTGATCATTTCTCTTAAAGCCTGACATGTCAGGCTTTACATCTCTCTAAGAGGCTTCAGTGCCTGCTGTGACTGGGTAGGCTTGAGGCACCTGAGGTGTCTCTGTGTTCAGAGCAGTGACCAGGCAAGGGAGGTTCTTTGTCCTGCAGCAGTTTCCAGCTGTGTGGCACAAACCCCTCCTGCTCTCCTGGGCACAGGTGCCTCTCT
This sequence comes from Ploceus nigricollis, assembly GCA_013399945.1. Classification (NCBI taxonomy): domain Eukaryota; kingdom Metazoa; phylum Chordata; class Aves; order Passeriformes; family Ploceidae; genus Ploceus; species Ploceus nigricollis. The sequence continues at coordinate 47,550 of VXBC01001332.1, read as the reverse complement.
TTTTGGGAGATCCCTGGGATTTCTGTTGGAGGAATCCTTGTGCAGCTCTTCCTACACTCGAGCATTGATTGAGTGGGAGAAAAGCTCTGAGCACCCTCAGAATTCACTTCAGCATCAATGAGAATTCCAGCACTCGCTACGGAGCCTTCCACTTCCTCAAAAAGAGCTGGATTGGTTTCATTCCTTTGTGTTTTCAGCCCTTCTCACCTGGCAGTGTGTGATTTTTCAGAGATGAGGAGGATATCACATTTATATGCTCTGGAGGTACGAGGAAACCGTGTAGCAGCGCCAGGAAACAAGTGCCACAAGCAGAGGTCACAGTCATCAGGGTGTGTTTGAATCCTGCCTAATGAGTAACTCTCCTTGCTAAATAAATAATTAATGCACGCATTTATTGAAGGCAAATGCTGTCATGATCTTCAGGCACCGGAGCTGAAAAAGCTACATGAGAGGATGTGAGCAGAGCGTCGTTAAAAATGTTCTTTCAAATGTTTGTGCCACTGGAAGCAACAGCTGCATGCAGACAGTCCTGGGCTTTTTGGTGCTTAAGAGACTTCCCAAAACTTCAGCTTCTTTTTCACCCTTTGGGAATGAAAGATTTTCTTTTATTAATGGAACAACCTGTGGGTCTGCATGGGCACAAGTTACCTACAAAAACTGCCTGTGACCAGGAAAAATGTTTTCACTTCCAGTGCACCTGAATAATTTCCACAGTTTGGCTTTTCTGGATGCCTCAGTGACTTGGAGTGGCCCCTTGGATGTTCTTGTTCTTTCTTAATAGATTATTCATCTGCCTTCCAACCTAAGCAGAAGCACAACTGCAGTCAAAGCTGCTCCACCAAACCCTTCTCCAACCACAGACACACAGCACTCCCCAGGGACCATCCCCTCTGGAGAAAGGAATAAAAACCCACTACAAAACATGAATATTTATCACATTTCCATCTCTTCTTCTATTGCTGAAGTAAAAATGGGCCAAAAATTCCCTTCTCATGCCAGTGGGGAGAAAATGCCAGCACTACAGCACTTGTGGAAGTCCTGGCTCCACCCCAAGGTGCAGTGCTGGGGAAACCCTCTCCGGGTTTTTTGGGGTGACACCTGGGGCCACTCCTCACCCTGAGGAGCCACCAGCAGTCCAGGGACCAAGCTAGAGCCTTGGCTGGTGTAAATCAGCTCAAATGCAGAGATTTGAGTCCCTGTGGCTGAGACTCCAGCTCAGTGTGACAGCCTGGCCTTGGGAAGGCTCCTCCAGGCTATGGAGACGCTCTCTCCACGCTTTGGAGAGAAGTAATGAGCACTTGGGGAGGAATAGAAAGAGAACTGAGTTCATTTTCAGATTTGTGGGAGTCCTTTATCATCCAAACTCCGATGGAAATGATCTCCTTGAAGAGTGTAACACTCAGACAGAAGCCAGGCACGGCCTGGCTCTTAATCGCTCTCCAAATTGATATAAAATACAGCGCAGGAGCTACAATATTAAAAATAAAAAGCTTCATAAGAAGCTCATTCTTAAGCATTTTCAGCTTTGATGTAAGGAAGATATTTTATGTGTCAAAAAAGTCTCCAGTGCTGGCTCTTGGCAGCAGTCTTGAGGGAAGGGATTATCCCATGGCTGTGGTTGTACATCACCTACTGAAGGGAAGACCAAAGCTATAATTAGGTCTCTCCCAGTGCCATCATGTTGGGTATCTTTGGATAATTGTTGCAGCCCACATGCCTGTCCATATGTTTTTCTTGTGAAGGATGATTAATTCTCCTCTTCTTCAATACAATATGTGGTTTATGCAGGGAATATATCTTCACGAGCAGGAGAATTCCTGTGTAACAGGAAAATAAAGCTCCTAATCCTGCTATTCCCCGGGGGAAAATCCAGCCCAGCAAATGGCATCGAGGTCTTAATTCTCAGGAGTTGTTTATAGTGAGAGAAACACCCCAGATAAGGCAGGGCTGCTCAAAATCTGCCATCCGGCCAGGCAGCAGAGCCCGGGGCTTTGGAAGTTTTAAACTGGCATTGTTTTTAAAGCCTGCATTTTCCCTCGTGCATTAATACGTTTTAGAGAGGGAGAACAGCCCCTAATTGCTGTGAGCACTGCTCAGGGGCTGCACTCAGAGCCTGGCAAAACACTGGCACAACTCTGCCAGAAGCACCTGAGAATTCGGGATTGGGGAGGTGGGGAAAGAATTCCCGGTTTTCTTAAAGTGGGTGAGCACAGGAGCAACCTCTAACTTATTTTATTGGGCCCTCCAAAGCTGCGTTTGCTCCTGAGGGATGCACAAAACGCTTGTTTAAAACCTCAGCCTGTTGTTTTTGAGGTGGCAATTCTGTGCACTCCCTGACCAGCCCACACCTCCACCTGCCCCAATGTTTCTCCAGCAGGGAAAACAGCTAAAAATTACAGTTATTAGTCACTATTCTCCCCTTCTTCTGAGTCATTAACATCAATTACTAACCACTGCATTGTCAATTAAGACTATCACTTGCTGCTATTCACTGCTAATGTGCTAATTGTCATCAATTTACTGCCTCAATTATGTGGTCATACACTTGCCTCGAGGTATAGAGATGTGATATAAGGATCTGGAGGAGAAACAAGCAGGTTTTAACACAGGAAAAGAAACCTGGAGTGAGTCTGAACATGGATGGAGTTGCAGAATTCTCGTAGAGAAAAATTATTCTAACATACAGATGATGGTAAGGGAAACAAAAACCACAATTTAAGCTGAGTGTTTTTACAAGACCCTTTCTTATTCCTGACCCTTCCGCTGAAAATGTGACGTTATTTTCCCTGCAATGGATTTGTGGATCGTGTTCACCCTGTAATCATGTATATATTTTCGCCTAATTATATCTGATTGCTTACTGCATGTTGTACTTTCTAATGAGCATTGAATTATTAATCTGCTGCCGAGCCTTTCTCAGCATACAAAAGGGAAAGATGTCTGGTGTCATTGAACACAGCCTATTGTGTTCCCTTCAAGCAGCAGCAGCAGCAAACTTTAGGATTCAGCAGTGTGCCAGATTCTCACTACAGACACAGCCGAGTTCTCTTTGACAGCTTTTAAATAATATGTTTTTGGTATGCTTTATCTGACACTAAGCTGCCCTGAAAATAGTAGAGGAAGACTGCTAGTGAGAATAAAATCAGACAAACCCCTAAAAAAAAAAAAAAATCCCTCCTGCCTCTATTTTTCAGTCCTTAGGCAAATAACCTTGTAGGCTGTATGGAAGGGTTTGATTTCTTTCATGCAGTTGCTCAGCAATCCAAGGAAATAAAGCAGAGATGCTTATCCAGAGCAAGGGTCCAGGGGAAATGATGGATCTTTTTCCCAGCAAAGGAATTGGGATTTTTCGCCTAAAATTGTGATGGGCACTTGATTTCCATGTGCAATATTTATCTGTGATGGGGTGCTGGGGGTGAAATATTTCAAATCATCCTGTGGCTGCCCCTGGATCCCTGGCAGTGCCCAAGGCCAGGTTGGACAGGGCTTAGGAGCACCCTGGGACAGTGGGAGGTGTCCCTGCCATGGCAGGGGGGAAAAGATGAACTTTGAGGTCCCTTCCCACCCGACCCATTCCATAATTCCAGGATGAATCTATAATTTCATCCCAATAAACCCTCTCTTTGCAGGTGCTGTGCTGTTGATGCCTCCCAGCCCACCCTCACACCGAGGCCACCCACCTGTGGGCAGGTAGGTCCCAAAGGAGGGGTCTTGGGTGGAGGGGGGACACACCCAGTGCAGACTTTGAGCTGAAACCTTTCTGAAATGGTGTTCCCTGGAGAGCAGTGTCCTCCAGCTGAGATCTGGGGGCTCTCCTGCTCCTCCCAGGGCACAGGGGGAACGCTGGCCATTTGTCCTCAGCCAGGCTCTCCTGAGCTCTGTGGAACCTCTGGGCTTCTCTCCCTCATGCCATCAGCTCCTCTGGCACCTCCTGCCCTTCCCAGGGGGATTTCTGCTCTGTGTGTGCACAAACCTTGGAGCATCTCCTTGGCTGTGTTGGGGTGTGCAAGCCGAGCCTCAGCTGGTGTTTTATTATGTGTGAGAGTGTGGGAATCCTTAAAATCAGAGGGTTTTGGGAAAGCTGCAAAAGGCAGGACTCAGAGAGAGCAGGACTGCAATTAGAGCTAAGCAGTAGCCATAAGATTTGTCAGCAGAAAAATTATATAAGTAAGGACAAATAGAACAATGGTCTGTGTATTAATGCTTGGCTAGGATAACTCCCTGAGCTACAGAGAAGGATATCTAGTGAGATATTAGGAAGTTCTAAGCTTAATAATGGAGCTCTGTGCATTGTGTTTTAAGGCTTACGAGCAGGTATTGTATTCGAAATAAGCATTGTTTTAATCAAAGGTATGTGTGCTTATAGTGGTTGGATAGAACTACTGTCAATGTGCTTTTGCTTTGTGTGATTGGTCAAAAAGCTTTTAAAGTGAGTTGTAACATTAAGTTCTTGGTCTGCTGCTGGGGATGTGAGCTGCTGGCATCTTCCCATTGCCATAACCATGTAATGAGAGTGATGCTGGAAAATAAACTGCTCGAGGTGGGTTCCTCAGCAGCCCCATCCTGTTTGTGATTTGTGCATAGACCCTTGGCTGGCAATGTGAGAGGAGGGGTTTGCTTTTGAAGTTTGAAGCCTTTTATTTGCTCCCTAAATCTCTGAACCCCCTGCTTGTTCTGGACAATACAAGTGGCAGCTTTGGCAGTCGGCATCGTTGCTTTCTGGTGATTGTTCCTACCTGATGCTAAAGCTGATTTTCATCTCTAAAGATGATGTTCCAGGCTCAGTGAGCTAACTTAGATTTTGACAAAAAGGGATGAAACCAATGTAAGAGATTAATATTTGTGTTGGTTTGTTTAAAAGCTTTTTAGATCAGCTTGAGGAAAATTTGGGGAAGAGAGATGAGGTTCAAATGTTTTATAACTCTGGGGTGAAACATTTCTTTGGCTCTGTCTGACTGAAACATCGGCTTCATTTGAAGAGTGGCATCAATTTGGGATATTTTTTCCATATCTAGATTTTTCTTTTAGTTTTGCTTATTTGTTCTCTTGCTCCCTGACAAAAAGTTCTGGAGAAGAACAACCCAACAGAGGCTGCAGCTTCCACACATTTTAACTGCTGCTTGTTGAAATTAGTTTAATATAATAATTACTTCTTTTTCCAAATATGCTTTTTATGTGAAGTGATTCAGGAATGCAGTTGTCAAATGAGAGGTGGGAGGAGGAGGGAATCACTGAATAATGAGGTGGGAATGAGTCAGTGTGTGAGGGCAGCACTCCCCAGTCCCCCCCTGTGCCCCCCAGTCACACAGTGCCAGTAAAGCTGCTGTCCAGAGTGTCCTTGTCCCAGCTGGGGTGGTGGTGATGACCTGGGACATCAGGGCAGGCTCTGACCTTGAAAATGCAGCTTAGAAAGTCAAAGTAGACCATCTTGGCACAGCCCAAGGGAACTTCCTGGATCTTTAACAAGAATGTAAAGACTTTGTTGATGCATAAACATCTCCCAGACTCCCTAAACTGACTGTGTAAAATTTCATGGCTGTGGTCTAAATTCTCATCTTCTGGCACTGCGGAGAATCCCAGAATGGTTTAGGTTGTAAGGAACCTTAAATCCCAGCCAGTGCCACCCCTGCCATGGCAGGGACACCTCCCACTGTCCCAGGCTGCTCCAGCCCCAATGTCGAGCCTGGCCTTGGGCACTGCCAGGGATCCAGGGGGAGCCCCAGCTGCTCTGGGCACCCTGTGCCAGGGCCGCCCACCCTCCCAGGGAGGAATTCCTTCCTAATACTTTCAAATCCTTCATGCCTGGATGCAGGGAGTAGCAGCTGAGGTGGTTGGGTGTGTTTTAGTGTGACAAATCTCCAGACTGATGTTCTCCTCCTGACTTTGCTCTCCCAGCTGTAAAGTCCTGCTCCAGGTGTAAGAGAGCTCCTCCTTTCCACCCCCACCTGAATTCCAATGAAGATGTTGATTTATTTGAACTGTAACAACAAAAGTGGTGGCCCTCCTTTATTAGTGCCAGGGAAGGGGAGAGATAAACAGGCCATAAATTACATCAGCATCAGATGCTCAGAGGGGAGCTGTGGGTAGATCTCGAAGGACAGAGACAGAGGGAAAATCAGCTACTGTGGTTAGAAAGGAACTGGGAGTTGTTGGTTAATTCAGACACATAAATAATAAAAAGTTGCTAAAGTCCAAGTCAGTTTTTGGGTTTGGTTTGAGGGTTTTTTTGGAGAGGGAGAGCTTTTCTTCCTCAAACCACCTGCTCTAGACCTAGAAAATATTTCAAGAAGTTGAAAACGTCTCTTTTTCCTCTTGAAAACTTCCATCCAGTTTTATTATTTGGGTAGGTAATACCACAAATACAGATGGCATTTACCCTTGCCTTGTCTCCTCCCAATCTGTTCTCTTTTCTGGGTTAATACCTTCTCCCACTCTGCTCTTCTATTTCAATGTAGTGTTTAAAAATAAAATGGCAGATTTCTCTTTGCTTTTCCTCTCTGTTTCTTCACATTTATATTTTGACTTTGTTACCTTTGGCTCACCTCATCTGCCTACATAGAAAGCTTTTTTTGTTTGTTTGTCAGATTCTTCTACATAACTTTTCCTAGAACTCAGAGTAAGCCCTGCTTAAAGAACAACTTTCATGCCTTTCAACCCAATTCATTTTCTCTCAGTACATTTTGTTCTTTATAATTTCAAGATTTATGATTTACAAACAGCACAGAAGCGAGGAGTTAAGGGAAACAAAAACAGAAGGGTGGGGGAAAATAAAATCCGTATTTTAGTTTGGGTTTCTGCCTAAAAGGATGACACTGGGTCCATTTTTCTCCAATACAATGGAAGGTATTGAATTTGGAGATTCATGCATGAACTAAAAATTGGCAGGAAAAAAATCAGTTTAGTGAAATTCAAAGCAAGTTCCCACAATGAAACTGTGTGGGGAGTGGGGGTGTCAGATTGAACTTTAATAGGAATTTTTTCCTTAATTTTTTTTTTTATGACAGTATTTTATTAAAAACCTCACGAGCATTTCAAGAAGAAAATATTGTTCACAGTGTAAAAGTTTGAACGTAGCACTTTGAAAACAGGAGTGAAACTCTTCTGTCTCCTTCCACACATCATCCTTCATTTTGGAAGTGTTCCAAAAGAAATCATCTCAGCCTTTCAAATCAACTTGTTTCACTTTCTTCTTGTTCTAAAGGCATTCTTTAAGCCAGACTCTTATTTTGAACACCTTCACTCTCCCTAATAATCATCTCCTTGATGGCTTTACCACAACTAGAGGAAAAAAATCCAATCCTCCAGCTGCAACTGTGATGCTTCCCTGTCCCAAGAACATAAAGAAAGGTTCCTGCCAGCCCGTGCTGTCATTTGCAAACTCTTTGTCACATTTTGTCACAGCAGGGATCAATATTTGCCACGGTGCCAAGGCGGCAGCTCCATATGCCGCCTCTTTTTGTGCAGGGCATGCCAAAAATAACACTGTGGTGCAGCTCCTGGGGGAGGTGGTGCCGTGGACATGGACAAATGGATCTGGTCTCCTCTTAAAGCATCCATGGTCACCCTTCTGTTGGTCCAAAAGGCAACCAGAGCTTTGCCAGGGGCGATTTGGGCTGCAAGGACTCGCCGCGGGTCTCAGCAGGAACTGGGTGGGTGTTTGGGTGCTTAACACCACTCCAGCATTTCTGCAAGCTGATTAATCCACAGAAAGCTTGTAATTATCCCAGTGTTTCCCTCTGGACTCCTTAGCATGTGTTGGTGTCTGGCTGTCTCTTTGTAGCATATGTTCTCCCTCTCCCAAACCCATCTTGAGCTGCTCCTGGAGCGCGTCTGCGGGGTCGGGGCCACGCGGCCACTGCGGCCCTGCAGGGTGACCTCTGCTCAGCCTGGTGCTCTCTAAGTTATGGGGTGACAGTGCCATGGCAACAGGAGGCTGTGCACGCACTGATTAGAGACAACATTTGCTAATTAAAGACAGCTCAACGCTCATCTCTCGCTGCTTTGCCAGCGCAAAGGCGAGAGGCTGTGGTAGGGGTTTGTCACTGAGGTGTGGCAGGAGACACTCTGTGCTCCTGCTGCTCCTTTGCACTGCTGTCAGAGCCACTCCCCGATGAACTCACCCTTCTGAGAACCCAAAATGAGGCACAGGTGCTCTCCTTGACCTAATGAGTCTCATGTACCTGTATATCTCTAAGAAAGGCACCATTATGACCAGAGAGGAATTTTATTCCGTTACCAGCTGGCACAAGGTGTTTTCTGGTGACTGTGGGTGCTGCTTTGATTTCTACCCATTAATTTAAATGAATATCAGATTTCCAACTGCAGCTATTTTCTTGTATTAAAAGAATCTGAGGTGTTCATGTTCTGATGAAGTTTTGGGTTCTTTTTTCCTGACAAGAAATGAAGGACAGACATTTCTGTTCCTTAGACCACTTTGATGACCTCGTGACACTTTTGGAAATTGCCCCAGGCACTGTATATCTATAAAATATCTTTTCTTTCTCTCCTTTCCACACCCTGTGATTCTCAGTAAGGTGTGGTCAGGCTTGGCTTTCCAGGCAACCACACACATCCAGCCACAGCATCCTCCAGGGAAGGACTTTTCTCCTTGGGTCCCTCATGGATCAGGATTTTCTAATTTTCAGAGGACATAATTCAATAGGAATTCCACAGAAATGAGCTGAAAACTGTGGTTGGTAGGTTCTGAACACAACCCATCCCTCCTTATTGCTGCAGCACCTCTGTCACTCACAACTTCCTTTTCCACCTTAAAGAAGGTGCCAGACGTGCACAAACAGAGCTAAGAGCTGAACTCCTCACCCCAAAACTCCCTGTAGAGCAGGTTGTCCTGCGAGCTGTTCCCCTGGGAATGGGGTTTAGCTCTTCCCAGGCAAAGGAAAGAATTGATGGTGACTCTCAGACTGAGGGCAGGATCTCACCAAGTCATCATTTTCCCTCTGTATTTTTGTGGTTCCAACCTTTAGCTTTCTCAGTCTTTTCCCTTATAAAGTGTTTTTCACCTTATATTGTTTTATCTCCCAAATATACTTGATTTTCACCATAATTACTTACCAGCTTTCCACAAAGCAGTGGTCTGGGAATCTCTGACCTCTGGAAATCCCTTCAGGGGAGATTATTCTGCAATAGTGAGCTGGGACCCAGAGCCAAACCTCTCTGTGCACACAGGGAACTGCATCATCTCTGATGTACTAACATGATTTGATGCCATCATTTAAAGCAACTGGAGATGCAGATGTGGAAGAATACGTGCAGACAGAAAATTAAATTGTATAGATCATGAGCATCTCAGGGTTGATTAAATGAAATGAGAGTGCATTTCCTCTTTCATACGGAAAGAGGCTTAACATTAAAAAAACCCTAATCTTTTCTAAGATAAAGTTCATTAACACAATGATTATTCATTTGGCTTTTATAATGATACTGCTGCTTAATCACCAGAACATTGCTTCCTGTGCTCTAGGAGAACCAGCAGGAAGCATTTGAAGAGACAGAGCTGGTGCTAATGCAGCAGCAGCCAGGATGGAATCTCAGTGCCTTTCATTTGAAAAGTGAATTCCTGCTCAGGTTTCTAAAGCCCCACCCATCAAACAGCAGGAGCTTTAAACCCAACATTAAATTTATACAGCAATGAAGCCTCAGGTTTCCTGTTTCTACACAGTTAACATCTAAGTTTCCTCCTGGGTCCATTTCCATTATTTATTATATTATTTGCCTAGAGTAGCACCCCAGAGGAACATTGTAATCAGGAACTGAGCTTGTGTTGGGAGAAATACAGTGCAGTCACTCCAGAGCTGGCCTGGCCTCTTGAGTTTATAATCCTAATAAACAAGGCAAACAGTAATAGAGATAGATAAACAAATGCTGGGGGAAGCTGTCTGCTTAATGACTTCCTCTCCCTGCAGTTTCCATCCCCACCTCGTGCTCCTGCACGGTTCCAACCCCTTCTCCCACACTCAGTCTGAACCTCCAGGGTCCCTTCCTCCCCTGCTGCAGGGCTTTATTTCACCTTTCCCCTCACCTTTGCTCATCATTCCTGCTCTTTGGTGGTGTCTTCCTCCACCTTCCTCTCCCAGCAGCTCCTCACTGCTGGTGACCAGTCTGTGATGGTCCCTGTGGCATCAGGGCCAGGCTGATCTCCTGATGCCACCTCAGATGCCACCGAGCAGTGGCACTGCCTCTTCTCCCTGGCAATATTTGAGGGCAGGAATTGGAATCACTGAACCCCTCTCTCTTTTCCTGGAGTGTTTTTCCTCTCAGAGCAGGGTGGAGTGTGTGTAGGAGTGTAGAGGAATGAAGGAATTGGGAGATGCCTCCAAAGAAAGAGGGAATATTTGGAAGGCAGTCACAGGGGGTTTAGGACCTGTTGATGTTGTAAATGTAGGGCAATTTGATTTCTTCCCATGAATTTAAATGAATATTGAATTTTCAAGTGCAGCTATTTTCTTGCATTGAAGCCACATTGGAATCTGAGGTGTTCATGTTCTGGTGAAGTTCTTTGGGTTCTTTTTTCCTGACATTAAATGAAGGACAGACGTTTGCTGGATTCTTCTGTTCCTTAGACCACCTCGATGACCTTGTGCTTTTCACTTTTGGCCCTGCATATTTATAATTTTCTTTTATGACAATGTTTGCAGGCAGCCCTTTTCTCCACAGTGAAAGCAAATGCCCCAGGAGTCAGCACAGGCTTCCCCTCACCAGCAGAAGGGTTCAGAAAATACTCTGTTCTTCAGGCTGCTGCTCACAGGCATTTGCTTCCTCATTTTTACTTCTGCAAGAAAGGGAAGTCCCAGAAAGGACATCATCCTTGTTCACAAATCTAGGGATAGACAACCTGGAACACACCTGAGCATCTGCACCTTGCTGAAAGGGCTGGACCCCGAGGAGCTCAGCCTGAGGCTGAAGGACAGGAGCTCCCTGAGCAGCCCTGCCCAGCCTGGCGTGCTCTGAGCAGGCTGCCAGGCTGCCTTCTGCTTGGTCATCTTCTTTTTGGCCAGCAAGAGCTCACCAAGCCTCCCCACACCCCTGATGAGTGCCCAGTTTGCTCTGGGCTGTTCAGCACTGCTCTGGCGCAGGGCGGGACAGACAAAATCACCTCTCATCAGTCTGAGGTCCTGCTGCTTTCCTCAAGAGTCTGTTGGGTGTAACATGCACTAGGAGGGGGTTTGTTTTGCCTAAAAATTTCTGAAGCAACTCACATTCCATTTGTGCCATCCACCCTTGATTCCCTGGGGATAATTTTGTTGGTCTCAGAAGGGGCAGAGAATCCTTTTCTTTCTCCTGCCTGCTCAGTGCAGCAGAGGGAAAGCTGGATAAAAACAATCAGGGAAAATATAGCAACACTTCTGCTCTAGTAGGAGCTGTTATCATCCAAATTAGCTGATAAAAGCATTCTTGAGAGTGATTTGGGATTGAAGTCCACAAAAAAATGGTTAAAAGGTTATATCTGAAAACAGAACTTTTTGAGTACAAATTGTTGCTGCAGAAATGCATCTGGGAAGATCAGGTTTAACACTCTGCCTTGTTCTGCCCATTTCCTTCTCAGATCCTTTAGTATCCATCTTTTAGAAGTGTCAAAGGCATGTGGCAGCATTTTTAAATTAAGCTCAGGTGTGCAAACAGCTCTGATCCTTCTGCCTCCACTGCCACACGCATAAGGAACGGGGAAAAAAAAATATTTACTAAAGGTCATTGTTTCTGCATTTAATTTTGTTTTTATTTGTTTGATAAGACTCCCCAGTCAGATGCTCTGGGCACTTCTGGCTATTAATTGCAAACTCAGCATGCCATGCAATTAAGGGAAACAAAACAAGACTGAAAAGCTTCAGAAATAGATGGGAAAATAGGAAAATCACAACAGCAAATAGGAAAATCACAATGTCTGTCTACAAAAACTGCAGAAGTCACCAAACTCGTGTGTTGGCACAGGAGATGAGCTGTGAGGTCAGGATGGGGCAGGGAGGACACACCTTGCTCCCCTTCCAGGAGAGGGGACCAGGCAGCACCAAAGCACAAATGTTCTTCCAATCCAAACAATCCGCTCTCAACTTCAATGAGAATTTTGCTCACAGGCAAGATTCGCTCCCAAGACATCTCTTCCATAGTTCTTACAGCATAAATAGCCCCTCATTGTTCAGTTTTAAAGGAAATAAATGATGCTTTCAGCCCAGTCCTTTTCATTGCCTGTGACTGATATCAGCAAAGCACTGGTGCTGGTTATGTCTATGGAGATACAGCCTTGCAGTGCAGATGTGTTATTTAAATTACAATGCTGGGAATACATTTGTGTCAGTAGCTTTCCATCTCCTGCACCAAGCGTTGAAGTTATGAGGGGAAGAAAGCCCTGTTTTTTCCTGAGCACCACTGTATTTTCCTCTTTTCACAAGTCAGTTTGTTACATCTGAAGAGCTTACTCATGCATCCCCATCCAGTTCATTTTTATTACAGCTCTGTGTTTGTTATAGATAAGCTCCAAGGATGCAGCTGAAAGCTGGGCTCTTTCCAGTTTCCATGTAATTTTTTTTTCCCAAGGTTTTAATCGTTATATAACATTGTGTTATGACACAGCCTCCCTCTCGCTGAAGGAAAATTGCTAAACTCGGTTTATCAAATGTTTCAAGGGTACAAAGTTCAGATAAGAAAAGTTGAGATAGTAATCAAAAATGTCAGTGAGAATTATAAGTTTCTGGAAGTATAAAAGGGTGTTTCTCATATTTCTTTCCTCTTTTCCCCCTTTTTCCTTACGGTATTCTGTTTCCCCAAATACCCCATATTTGGGGAAATCTCTTTTTCATGGACTGTTCCACTTTTCCATCCCTTTTAAGAGAAAACCTGGCAGGTTCAGGCTCTGCAGAAGCAGCCAGTGGTCATTTTTGAGTGGCAATTTTTTGCACCTGCCCTTGGTGGCAGCTCCTGAGTGCCCCGATTTGAGTTTCTTGCAGAAGACAGGGGATGCTTGGCCCAGCAGCTGTGCCTGGTGAGTGACAGCAGAGAGCACAAGGGCAGGTTTCTTTCTCGGAGGCACAGACCCAAAGGGAAGCCAAAAAAAGCCACAGGGAAATGCTTGTTAAATATTAGGGGGAAAACAACCTTTGCAAACAGGGTATTGTGCACTAGGACAGGCTGCCTTGAGGGGATGTGAACATTCTGCAGCTAAAAATGATCAGAATTCAGCCCAAACTCAAGCTGGCCCTTCTCTAGGTGCTAGGGATGGAGCAGATGACCACGAGATCCATTTTAATCAAAATTACCCCATGATTTTAATGCCTGGTGGGTTTCTCTCCAATTATTTAGCACCCACAGAACACAATATTGGTAATTTCAATCCCTTTTTTCCCCCCCTTCTGCACTTTTTTCATCTACACAGTCATTCTCCCAGATCAATCACGTCTTGCTGTCACAGGAGACAATCATTGTAATCATTTACAGAAAGAATCAGCATAATTCTGAATGTTTCACACCCTAAAAAAAGGGGAGGATGACAAAGTTGTTCTTCTGTCCTAGAATTGAACTGCCACTCTTGCCAAACCTCACCCACGGGCAATTAAGGATTCATCAAACACCAACACTCACGTTCCTGTGGGGTTTGAAGGGAATTAGTAAAATGGGGATGTCATGGTGTCTGTCAAAGATGGGATAAGGGATTGTGGGGCTATGGGTGACTGATGCTAATCAAGGACCAGTTCTCCAGCATTTCCCTCCTGCTGATTGACTGGATTATCCCTGATGCCACTCTGTGGGATGGTGGGATTGAAATGGTCTCAGGATGCGTTGGAAGAAAAGCTCAGGTGTTCAGAAGGGATGAAGGAAAGAGGGTTTGTGGTGATATTCCCCAACTGGTCTCATCCACTGGGTGTTACAGGCAAAAAAACATCCAAAAGGCCAGACAGCAAATGTCCTGTGTGCTGGAAATCATCATTTCTCTGCATGTGATGGGAGATTCCTGGCCAGTTCTCCTGGATCAGATACTCTGATTGCATTTACTTGGCCTGCAGGGATCAACCAGGAGACAGGAAAATAGGGAGAAACCTGCAGGTGGTTTTGGACACCCCTCAGATCCCATCCCTTTCACTGAGCAGTTGGAATATAAATGCTGTGATTCCTTGGACTGTTATTTTTTATCCCAAGTAGCCAAGGAATGGTTGTAATTATTCCTAGATATCTGTTTTTTTACTGGAATCCCACTGTCCCAGCTCATCAGCAGGGAGGAGTGATGGCTAAAATTTTGTGACAGACTTTGAGCCAGAGCAGGAATTCTCTGAATGTGACCCCCTGGATATTTTAGCCCTCCCAGTCTGACTTCTGCAGTGTAACAGGGCCGAGTGAAAGGCCAAGAAATGGATATATCAATATTTTCTTACTGCCATGCTCGTTTTAGTCAGGACAACACTAAATTTTGGTTTTCTTCCTCTCATCCCAGCTTCTGCTATGTTTTACTCCTTTTCCTCCTCTTTCTTTTCTTTATTGAGTCTAAGAGGAGGAATAAAATACAGGTGAGAGGGAGGAAAAGGAGAATTATCCCATAATATCAAGATATTCTGAGACTCTGTGACTTTGGTTCCTATTTGCACCCATTGTAGTCTGCAATCCAGTGGCTGAAACCCAGCTGAAGAACGAAATTCAAGGAGAACCTGGGATTATTCCTGTTTTTCTTCTATTATTCATGAATTCTTCAGTGGTAAATTGACTGAAAAAATGGGTAAAACAAATTTGATAATTATAAGTTAATAAAACCTCCACGCTGCTTACCCAGAAGTCAGTAACCATAGATCTGCTCTGTTTAAGCAGTTTAAACACATAAAACTGTTAATTACTAATGCAAATTCATAGTGGAGGAAATGATGGTGCAGTTACACCTAGAGAATAAATGTTACATTTTTCCTGCAAACAATTTTTAGTTCCGTAATTTTAAGAAAGTCCAATATTGAGCTAAAAAATCATTATGGGGCTTTTTGTATGTAGAGTTGAGAGCTGAAAACCAGTTATGTAAAGATTTTTTTGGACTGGCAAGGAGGATTAATTAGAACCTTAATAAGGCACAGGGTGAGAATTTTGACAAATTGCCAGAAAAATTGTACTGAGCTCTGGGGCAGAGGCTAAAGCAGGCTCAAGACACATTTTTTTTAATATATATTCATATTTTTAATATATACTTTATATATTTATTCTTATTTATATATCTTTATATACTTTTTTATATCTATTAAAAAAAAATATATATATAGATGGTTTTTCCAGGTGACTTGGGGATGGAGGCCTGGATTTGCAATATCTTGGTGGTTGAGAATCCGAGGCAAGCATTTGCCCTGTCATAAAAAGTGGGGCTGGAATCTCTGCAGACAGGAGAACAAATTCCTCCAGCTCCTAAATTCTCCCCTAAGCTGGCTCAGATTTCAGGGTGATATCACAAATCTGCCTCACTGCATTTCACTGAGTTTACACACAGCCAAAATTAAAATGTTACAAGAGGATGGAAGAAACAAAGTGAACTTCAAGGCCTGAATATTTGATATCCTAATATTCATTAAGAGGCAGTAATTATCTGATTGCATCTATTAATTCTGGCACATTACATTGCTTCAGTCTTTAAACTCTACATAAATTTTATGCCAATTAATTAAAATAAAAGGAAATGGGTTTTATACACCTTCTTTATTCTTAATTATTTGTTCCTCCTACCTGAGTGTGTCCTTTTCAGGCAGGGGGCTGAATTATTGAATCAGGCACCTCCCAGGTGGGATGAACTCTTGGGAAATGAGACAAAAAAATAAACAGAAAAGGAAAATATTCCATGTCTCCCTTTCATCTTCAGCATGCTGATATTAATAAGTGAGCTCCTAAAAAGAAACACCTGCATCCTGAAATCAAGGATTTGAGGCGTCTCTGATATTCCAGTTCACCTATGGCAGGAAGTGGAAAGGAAAAATCATTTTGGAAATGATATTGGAGGGCTTTGAGGTTGAGGAGGGATTTCTTTAGTTCATGATTAGTTGTCTTTGAACCAGGAGAATCCAAAGAAAAGCAAATAAAAGTCAGGGTTTCCCAGGGAAACCACTGCAAACTGGATTCAGCGCTGTGCAAAACCAATATGAAACATTTAAACCAAAATATTTATAATAATTATATGTATGCACGTAGATATCTATGAATCCCTGCACATAATGATTCATTTCAGACTAATTAGTTCATATAGAAAGATCTGAGCTTTTGGTCTGAGTTCCCACATGATTAAATGGGGATAATAATTCTTTTGTGCTAATTGTAAGGAGCACTGGAGGAGAGCCATGGAATTGTGAGTTATTATTTATTATTTTCTAGGAATCTTGGCCGTCCCTGAAGTGGAAAAAAAAATGGGGTGGAAATGTGGTGGGAAAACATTTTTTGTCTTCAGCCCTACCTGACACATTTCAGATAAGGGCAAGGCATCCAAAAACCACCCTCATTTTCCTGTTAAACCTCAGGGGAAAAATAGATAAGAAAATTATCAGATCTGTGTTTATCAAGGGCTAAATGTGATTGCTGTCCTTACATATAATTTGTTCCTTTATGTCACAACCTGCTGGACAAATATATAATTTCAGTTCATATTATCATTGTCAGAAATATTAAATAGGTCTTGATAATTTAGCATTTTTGCAAGGTCTCTGCATATTTTATTTCTATATTTTATTTCTATATTTTATTTCTATATTTTATTTCTATA
>VXBC01001332.1:0-24551 GCA_013399945.1 Ploceus nigricollis | reverse complement strand
TACAAAATATATTTGTTGGTAATAATTTTCTGAGCAGTTCTGGAGTTTTCAAGAAAGCAGTTTAGAATTAGGAACGTTGAGATTTTCACCAACCCTTTTTGGATAAGCTACTTTTGCTTCAGGGTCTCATCTTAGATTTGTGCTGCTTGCCCAAGGGCTGCATCACTTTTGGTGTCAGAGAATTATTTAGGTTGGAAAAGAGCTCCAAGGTCATGTTCAGGAAATTGTCTTTGGTCTAGAGTGGTATTGGCTTTGCTCTAGAGTGTCCCTGACCCCAAAGCCACCAGCAGGACCCTGGTGCAGGTACAGCAGGGGAGTGTTTGAAGGTTCTCCACTGCTCTCAATCCATATCTATACACAGATTAATTACACCAAATTTTAATCCCACATTTGCCTGCTCTGCTGGCTCCAAGAGCATCCAAACCCCCCCTTTCCACATGCTGCCAGCTCACCAGAATCCTGCTGCTTCCCCTGGGTGCTGCTTTGGGGAGATACACCCAAAAAAACCCCGGGAATTCTCAGCGGAGAAGGAACAAATGGAAAGGTTTCCTTCCAACTCGCTGTGGGCTTTGCAGGCTGATTGCCTTAATGGCACTCTCAGGAAAAGTTCTTGCTGGGAAATGCTGTTTTCCTTCTCTTTTGGAATTCTCTGCATTAATAATTAGCAGCTCCTTTGGAAAGTTATTTGTAGGAAGTGTTGCTCTGGTGTCACTCCATGCCAGACAAGACAGAAAGTGCTCCACGGGTGTGTGCAGGGAGAAGATTTTTTATTATCCTTTAATAATAAATAATAGAGAAGGAAAACCCAGAGAACCCCCTCCTCCTGCCAGAATTCCAGCAGTGAAATGAGTGACACTGGCTGTGCCTGAGTGCAGGAAGGGAAATCTCCTCCCAGGGTTTACCTGAAACATGGGAAGAGCTCTCTGACCTCTCCCCATCCTGCAAAAAGCTTTGTTTTCCAGCACTGTCGGTCTGGCCTCTTTCTTTAAGCACAAATGAACATAGAAATTAAAAATATGAGGTTTAGCTCATTAAGCTAGTGCCAGGAAAAGCCCATGGAGAACAGACAGCAGTGGAATCCCTGGGGAGGGAGGGAAGGAAGGAGTGGGGGAGTGCTGGGAGGGCAGAGGGGAAAGGTTCATTTTAAATACAGGGAGCACAACGTGGAATCACTTGGGAAAACAGGGAACTGCCAAAGGAGGAGAAAAACATGGAATCACTTGGGAAAATAAGGAACTGCCAGAGAATTAAGGCCTGGAGAAAAAGCTGCATCAGGCAGGGCTGGTGGTGAGGGGGAGGTTTGAGGGTTCAGCCCCTGCATCTTCCCTGGTGGGGTCAGGTGAGAACAGGCTCCTTAACAGCCTTTAAAAGGCCATCATTTATCCCCGGGAAAGAAAGACATCAGTCCTAGTTCCTGTTTTCTAGACAGAGCCTAATNTAAATAGAACATTGGATAATGTTTGCAGACATAAATACAGCAAAAAGCCCCAGTGAAGCTGAGACCCTCCAAATCTTTGCTCCCTTTCCCATCCCTCTGCAAGCCTGTCCTGGTGATTCCTCTTGCCTTTTTCCCAGGACACAAATGCTTTTAATTCCATCCTGGAAGAGGCCAAGACGCTTCCAGGGGAGCAACCTCTGTGCCTCCTCCTAGACACACTCACACAGAACAAAGAGAAGGAAGAGCTTGATAATAATAAGTAATTATAATTATAATTAGCACATATTTAGTGCTTTTCATTTCCAAGGCACTGTACAAATATTAGCTAATGAATATTTGGTAAGCAAACATTTTGAGCTTCTGGAAGGATTATTATAAACCATGAAGAAAATACTTTACAATATTTGGCTGACTTTTTCTCCCTGCTACATTTGCAAGGTTATTATTTGCTACACCTGTAACTTAATCATGGCAAGACATTTTGTATTTGGTTTTTATATAGTATTTAAATACTGGTGTCTTTGATTAGACTTTAAGGATTTGGAGGGTGCAGAAATAAGCTCTTTAAAGCATTTTTACAAGAAATTAATGTGAGCAATGTGGACAAACATTGATTTTGTGGGGGCAAATATTTTGCCCACACTTTTCCCATTTGTTTTAGTGGGAATATGACCAGCTTTGGGTCTGGACTAATCCTCCCATGTTCTGCTTGTACTTCCCTGTGGCATAACCCAGTATCAGCAATATTCTGATGTTTTGCCTCAGGTTGACACAGGGGTCTCCAATCAATCCCACATTTGGCAATTTTGGGGATGCTGAGCAGCCATTTAGGGCATCTGCTTTGGTTAGAGGTTGGTGGGATTGGATTTCTGGGATTCCCACTGGGAAGCTGCAAAAAGGTGGAATGGGCCCATTCAAAGCAGATATTTGTAGAGATATCCCAAATCTTGGGGCTGACACTTCTCTTTTATCATGGATGGAACTGTTTGTGCTCCATGGTGTTGGTGATGAGGAGAGGCACAGGCACAGTGACTGCACCCAAAGCTCTCAGAAGATCCAACAGCTCTTTGAAGTTCAACCACCAAGTGTTCTCTAAGCCAAACCCCCCAGATTTAAACATTCTGCTGTGTACAGCCAAGTTCTTCTAATGAGCTTTTCTTGATGGCTGTAATTGGTCCCATCCTTCTTTGTCTTTGTCCTTGACTCTGGAGTTTGAAGCCATTACCTCATGCAAATTTTCTTTTGCAACACAATTCCACACCAGTGATTCCTGTTTGCACCCACAGTGCCTTTTTAAAGCTCACACACTCTTACCTTATCATAATCAATTTCCAAAATAAATATCCCCACTTTTGGCATTGCAAACTTTTCTCACACAAAATGATTCGAGTGTTCAGCTCTCCTTCTTTCTTCCCTCACCTTGTCAGCTCCAGTTTGTGCTTTCAGCAGCAGCTGGCCACTGGATGTATCCTGCTCCTTAAATTCTGCAGATTTTGTGTGATCTCTGTATTAGTTTCCCTTCCAATTGCTTCTGCCTCGCTCTCCTCGCACAAGATGCACTCAGCAGCTGCTTCTGCCACTGCCTCTGAAGGCAGAAGTGATTTCTCCTGCCAATTTTCCACTTTCCTCTCCTCTCAAGGCTTGATCTTGTTGTGTGCTTTAAAGTCAGTAATAACACAGTGCGTGTGACACGTTACTGAGCTGGGGATGAAACGAGGAACACGGAGAGAGCAGCCAAAATATTTAATAACAAACTGTAACATGCACTGGGCTTGGCAGCCCAGGGAAATCCACACTGCTGGAAACAGCACCCAGCTCTGCCAAGGGGCACTCCAGGCAGAAAGGGATTGGATGTGGAACCAAGCACAGGGGTGGATCTGGTTTTGTGATTTTTCTTTCATAATTATTTCTGGTTGAATAGAAGTTTGGTTATTGGCAATTACCACTGCACAGAAAAGTGATTTTCCACATATTTTTAATAGGAAACCTGTTCTAAGTTGCAGGGATGTTTGATATTTTAGAAAATTCAGTGTCTTGGATCTTTGCTTCCCATCTCACACATTTGGAGTGCACAGTCTAAATATTTTAACTCCTGTTTAAAGTGGAAACTTTTCAGGCTGGGACAGCTTCTACTCTTCATGGAGAAAAACAAGAACACATTGAAATTTATGTTATTTGGTAGCAATATGTATGTTTAGAGTAGATTTTAAAGAAATTCTTCCCTGTGAGGGTGGGGAAGGTGCCCAGAGCAGCTGTGGCTGCCCCTGGATCCCTGGAAGTGCCCAAGGCCAGGTTGGAGCAGCCTGGGACAGTGGCAGGGGTGGAATGGAATGAGTTTTAAGGTCCCTTCCAACCCAAACCATTCTGGAATTTTATATTGTGTAAAGACAAGGCACACATAGGATGGAAACTGATTTTCTCTCTGACTTGGCTCTACATTTAAGGTTTACCTCATAGAAAAATTAGTTTATTCAGTGCCTGGCATAGCGAATCCCCAGTTTGATGTAAAAGCTTTCAGGCTCTACATTGCTACAAATAATCTGTCACAAACAACTGAACAATTTATTTTCTATAGGCATAGAACTGAATGCAAACAAAAAAAATGTAGCTAACCAAAAATCAAAGTGAAAAATCAAACCTAAGTGGTGTGTGTGGCTTTTGTGGCTGTTTTAACACATAGATTAATATTTCTCAATATTGTCATTTCTCTGGATGCCACCAATGTCCACATGATGCAAAAACCAAAATTAAAGCAGGGATCATCCTTGCTGTATTTCCAGTTCATGGGGAATATTAAGCACTGTGAGTGTGAGAGCTTAATCAAAAGTGACTTTTCTGAGTGACTTTTGGAGGTCTTGACGAGCTTTGCAAGTTCCCAGCTCCTGAGAGCTCCATGTCTGCATCTTCACTCCCCACCCACCAGCAGCAGCTCTGGGTGATGACAGTTTGCTGCAGGATCCTGAGACAAGGCAGCAAAAGGATTTGTGCTCCGAGGGTTGGGAGTGGAAATCCAGGGAGAGCAAACAGATTTCATTCCTTCTGCCAGGAGCCAGGGTCAGGTTCAGCCTGGAGCCTTTCAAAACCTGACAAAAAGGCAAACTTGATTCTTGAACCTGCTGAAAAAGTCCTAAACTGTTTAGATGGTGGGGATCATCAGGCTGCTGCTCAGCAGGGAGCTCTGATTCATCAGCATCAGGGTTTCCCCTCAGCTTTCTGCCTACATCTTCTACTTAGCTTGGCAGGGACATTGTCAGAGAATAAAAGGCTTCTTCCTCGTGTCAGAGGGCTGGCATTCATCAAAATGATAATACTTTTTACCTAGAGCACCTTTTAGATGAGGTTCATGAAGCCTGTAAAGATGATGATAAAGAGAAAAATGTTGCAGGATTTTTTATTATATTTTTGGCACTGAAACTGCTGCTACATGAAATGGGAGATTTTTCTTTTGTAAGTTTCCTTTGGCTTTAACTTTATAAATATTTCTTGGTTAAGTCAGTGGACTGCTTTTCACACAAAGCCTAATCCAAAGCTTGCTAAGGTCAACAGAAAGCTGCTTATTAACTTCAGCAGACTTTTGAATCAAGCTCCAAGTGCAAAAACTTGCTCCCTGAATCAAACAAAAAGTTTTTGGAACACAAAAGAGAAATTCACACCTTCTAGGATCAAGCACTTCATTATGAGGATAGTTTAAATTCCAGTAAATCTTCTGGGAATTTTTCTATTGATTTTGGAAAGATGGTGTTTCCAGTCTGAAATATTGAGGGCGTTCTCTGACCAGTGCTGGGCCCTTTCACCTCCAGGGAAAATGGGAAAAATTCCTGAAAAGGGGAATCCCCAAGCCTCCATGCTAGAGTTGTAGGAAGAGAGTGAAATTTAGGCACAGTTTAGGCACAGCTGAACTTGTTCCACTGTCTGGAAGCAGCCACCAGAGAGGGCAGAAGAAGTTTTGGATGGTGGTGGTGGCAGCAAGAGCCAGCAGTGCTCAATCCAAGCTGTTGGTTTGAGGGTCATTCATTCTGGAGAGTGACCCTGAATTTCCTAGCAGGGAGCAGGGAGGGGGTGGTGGAAAGTTGCCCTGGAAGGTGCCAAAGCCAGGAGATGCAGGGTGGGAGGGGCTGGAGCTGCACCCGGCTCACAGATTTGGGGTCAGCTGTCTGAGAACTGATAGGAGGTTGTCCTGCAATGTCCTGGTCAGGTGCATTCCAGGCTGATTTAGGGAAAGCTGGAGAGCTTCTGGTCAGGCTCAGTCATTCATATTTTTCAGTGGCAAGCATGTAAACTCATGTTGCTCCAGAAAAGCCCAGTCTAAAAAATCATAGATTTATAGGAAAGCTTTGAGAAAGGGGGAAAACTGACGTGCAGGAAAGATTAATTCTTCCAATATTTTTCCTTGGTAAAGGTGTTAATTTCTCAGCATCAGGGAGGAAGCTCGTGGAATATCTCTGCCTCTTGGTTAGCACCAAACTGGACAGGGCTGGTTGAGTCCTCTCCATTGGCCAAGAGCAGCAACAGAAAGGGAAATTAGGGATTTCAGTGATTTCTCCCCCACCTGTGCTCCCAGATCAGCTATTCCTGCTGCAATCCAACACATCCCCTCTTCCATCCTCTCTTCCTCCTTGCATGGCCAAGATAATGAGAATTTGGACTTTCTAAATGAGCTGAGATTTCAATGAGGATTTAGAGGGCAGCAAAACCTTTCATGGGCAAATGTCTCATTTGCATTTTCTAAGCTCACCTCAGAACCCTGGATATCTGCTCTCTGCAGGCCAAAGCCACAAAGGAGAGCAGGGGGTCACTGGATGCCAAAATGCACAGAATTGTCAATTATCCAACTGTGACCCACAAGTTTGGTGCCCACACAAACCCTTGAACCACTCTCTCTGTAAATATAATTCCCCATGAAGCTGGTGGCTAAGTTTGTAAGCCCCAGGGAGGCTGGAACGAGATGATCTTTAAGGTTCCTTCCAACCCAAACCATTCTCTGATTCCATAATCCCCACAGTTACTGGGATTCAGCCCTGGCCCACTCCATTCTAAATGGCAGAACCTCACAGGGACAATGTTGGGAAACCTGATTTTTACACCCATTAGCTTAAACATCCTTAAATATAGAGCTGTTTGCTTTTAATTAGCTCTCTGTATGCCTGCCCACATTTGCAAAGGCGCACAGAGGGCAGTGTCTGCTGAGGTTTTGAAAGATGGCACGAAAATAAAGAATAAAAGACACAATTAGTCCCACTAAAGATGGATCTCTTCCCCCAGCTCCTGCCTGTGAGCTCCCCAAGCTCTCCCAGGCTGTGTGAGGAAGGGATGTGCTCTGAAAGTGAGGATTTCCAGGGAATATGTCCTTACCAGCAGAAGGAACAAGTCCATCCTTCCCAAAGACAGAGGAATTGCTTCTCAGCAGAAGGCGGAGGACACTAAAGGAAATTTGCAAAGGCACACCAAAGGAACCACAGTTGGAGTGTGCAGAGCTCTCTTCCTTGAAAAACACCTGGGGAATCCAGGAGCTGGTGAGCATAAAGCTGGTCTGAAGTTTATCCTGTAGTTTATCCCCCAAACCTTGTCCTCCAGAGGGAAAAACCTGTGATAGAATTACCTGGATGAGCTCCTTGATCTTTCTTGGCTTCCTTCAGCACAGCCTTGTGAACCTTGGCTAAGATGCCAAGGGAACAGCATAAGAGAGGGCTCAGCTTCTCTAAGGGGATGGATATCTGCATTTCCCTTTCTTCTAAATCATTCAGGAAAGCCAAATTATCTGCTCTGTCACACATCTCCCACTCTCCATGAGGAGATATTCACACAAAAGCGTTTTAAAATTTAATTTTTCAGTCACTTTCTTTAATACAGCTTAGAACTACAAATATTTATTGCATCACTCACTCTACTCAGTGTCTGACATTTCTCCTGCAGTTTTGTTTTTCTGACTTTCCTGCTTCTCCCAACCCAGCCTGTCACTGGGCAGCCAGTGAAAATCATGGGATAAAGTGAAATAAAGTGAAATGCAGTGCTGCTGTTTGGGGAAGGAAGCCTAAAAGCTTTCCAGACCCAGCAGCCCGGTGCCTCAGAGGATGAACACTGGAATTTGGCACTTTGTAATGGGTTAGGAGCCTCGAAATTTACTGTAAACTTAATGCTGCTTTACAGCCTGTCTTCAAAACATTTACACAGACAGTAAAAGATGATGGATATTTTCAGAGCATTCCTCTTCCCCAGCAGTTCCTGTTGCTGTAACCCTGCACGGGCAGCTGTGATTTGAAATATGTTATTGATGTATCTTTGAAGATTTGCTATCTGATCCCTCATGTTTATTGCTGTTATGCAACTGGCTCCTAAGTGTCCTCTTCTTGAGGCAGGGGTGAGGAGATAGGATCAGGGTGATTGTTATTTGTGTTATTGGTGTTGTGGTGGAAGAGGCAGCAGCCCAGCAGGGCTCCATTGATTTAGATCCCAGACAAAGGTTCAGGATAACAGAGTAGCTGCTCTTTGCATTTTACTTTTTAAATAAAACAGGGAAACAAGAGCAGAAAGAAAGTGATACAGGAGATAAAGAAGCAGCAGAGAATGAGGCTGGGGAGAGATAGATGTGTGTTTGCACCTGTACAGATAATGAGAGCCATACTTTGCATTTAATGGCAGCCTCTCAATTGACTCCTCAGTGATGGAAGGTTGGAGAGGTGAATGAAGAGCCACATCATTGGATACCCGTGCAGAAATCCAACTTGGGAAGGTGGGCAGAGTTACAGGAAAGTCAGTTCTTTTACGACCATTGGATCCTGGATGTTTTGCTGCTCCACACCTTCAATCTGGTTTCACCCAAATGTGTTTTATGGATTACGTGGCTCAGGCACCTGCCTGCACACTCTGGCCTTATTTATTCCCTCTAAAGCCAAGAGCTGGATCAAACCTCAGTGCAAAGCACAGTGGGTTTGCTGTTAGTGCTGGTTTTAGCAGGGGCCCAGGATGTTTCCCCAGCCCAGCTGAAGGTGAGCAGGGAGGGTTAGCTCTGCAGGGACCACAGCAGCTGCTGAAGGACAGCAGAGTGAGAGTGGAACCTTCAATCAAACCTTCCTCAAGTGAGAGGATCCTCCAAGCCCAGACTGAGCTGGCAAGAGCAGCGGGAAGGAGAATCCCTGAAATGTTCAGAGAGAGCAGCCAGAGCAGAGGCTGCTGCCTTTGCATGGGAGAAACACCAAATTCCCCTTTAGCAAGGGAACTCCACGGGAGAGGGCAGTGGTTTTACAAAGCCAACAGGTCCAGCTGATCTGTCCTGATTTTCTTACTCATTCTGGAGAGTTCTTCAGCCCTCCAAACTCTACCTGTGCTCTCAGCTCTTGACAATTTGCTCAGTAGTTCTCAACTCAGGCTGTTTCCAACACTTTTGGCAGGTGCAATAGCAGCTTTCAGCACCCTGGACTGCTGGAGATGCTCACTCGAGCAGATCAGCACTGGCCCAACCCATCAACAGCCCCGTGCTGGAAATGAGACAAATTCCAGAAATAATAAAACCAGTTCTGTGCCTTGTCTGCACCTGTGCTGCAAACATGGTGAGCACAGGACATGCTCAGCTTTCACAGGGAGCTGTGCTCAGCAGGGAAATAAATATTTTAATATAAAAAATAATACATTTAAGGTTAATAGATAAATGGTTAAACCATTAACCTTATTAACCTTAAAATGTAAGGTTAATAAATGATATTAATAAAACATTAATAAATGTTTTTTTGTTTGCCCCCATCCCTTGAAGTGTCCAAGGCTGGACAGGGCTGGGAGCAGCCTGGGACAGTGGAAGGTGTCCCTGCCATGGCTGGGGGTGGAACAAAATGTTTTTCAATGTCCCTTCTAACCCAAACTATTTTATGATTCTGAGATCCTCTTCACTGGGAATATCTGCTGTATTTATGTGTAGAAATGCACTGTCATGTTTTCCAATCCTCTGTGCAGGGCAGGCCACAATAAGGCTCCTTGGAGCCCTCCCTCAGCTTTCCACAGAATGCACTCCCTCTCCTTGCTGTAGGTTTCTATTTTTATTAGCATTTCAAAGCATGGGCATTACAAATCTCACACATCCTGAAATGATGCTGCAGCCTTTATGTTCCCAGACACAGATTAATCATACCTATATATAACCTCAATTATTTCTGGGTAGGGTATAGATATTTTTATATATATAGGTATATCTGCCAATGCTCTGTGTTAAAATTAAAAAGCACTTCATTTTGTGATTCCTTAGAAGAGTTTGGGTTGGAAGGATCCTAAAGCCCATCCAGTGCCACCCCTGCCATGGCAGGGACACCTCCCACTGTCCCAGGCTACTCCAGCCCCAGTGTCCAGCCTGGCCTTGGGCACTGCCAGGGATCCAGGGGCAGCCACAGCTGCTCTGGGCCCCCTGTGCCAGGGCTGCCCACCCTGCCAGGGAACAATTCCTTCCCAAAATCCCATCTAAACCCACTGTCTGTCAATTTGAACCCATTCCCCCTTATTCTGTCACTCCAGATCTTGATGAAGACTCTTCTCCAGCTCCCTTTCAAACCCTGGAATGCTGCCATTCCTTCCTTTATTACATTTTGTCATCCCTTCTTTCATACCTTCACATCTTTAGAACCAATACCAAACATCTCCAACCTCTGGGCATTTTTATTCTATTTACTCCCAAGAGGTGACATCTGAATTTTGGCTTTAATTGTGGCCCATTCTCCTCTCAGAGCTGCCAGGGTTCATGGCTGAGCTGCACAGGACACCATGCTCCACCAACACCCCAGAGCTGTCAGGACACACTTGGATTTTACAGAAAATCACTTTTCAGGCAGAGCAATCACAACCTCAAGCTTTGGGATACTTGGAATTTAATTCAGATGGGCCACAACCACGTGCCTAATAAATATATTTGTGCTGGAGATTACTACCACAAGGTGATACATTAAAATAATCACCACACAAGAAATTAAAATTCAGTCTGGTTCTATACATTTGCAGGGTGGAATCCATAAGCTTGTATGCAGATCTGTTTGTGCATAAATTCTGTCCCAAATTAGATCTGATTTTCAGCATGTCTTTACCATTCCTGTGCTATTTTTAGCTCTCTGGGTGTTGTAGTAATAGGGATGCATTTAAAATATGATGTTAAAAACTGCAATTATGCCTTAGCCACCATCTAAGTTCATAATTTTTTTCTAATTGCTTTGAATTTTAGAAAAATATTTAATGTTCAGTGGTGGAGCAGATGGAGCTGTGAACACTTTGCTTCACAATAACACACTTTGGTTCTGGCTGATGCTGGTGCTTTGTTTCTTTGTTATCTCATTAAATAAACCTCAGGCTGGAAAAACAAGAACTTTACTATTTTCGAAGAATTTCAGGCTCTGAGGCAGACTAAGCACTATTCAGGGACAGGTGTAGAGGAATTATTGACAATCTGGGATTATTCTGCAGTGCTGTTTTAAGGAATAACACCTGACATGAGCAATGGGTTTGAAATTCAAAGTCACCTAAAAAGTAGATTTTCCATTTGGTCCTATTTTTCTTGTTGGTGAGTATAGAGAGTTTTGCTAATTTTGTGTTAAATCTGGAAATTTTTATTAAGAAAAGACAGTTAAGTTCACCTAACTTGATTTTTATTTCAAATAACAATGGCTGTGGTTACCTTAATGTGATGATCTGGGCAATTTTTAGCCTCTTTTGCAAGTCTGGTAATTCCTGTGGTACCTACTGGGCCTCTACATGTTTGAATACATGAAATTCAAATAAAAAACATTCATAGGATGCTATAAAATACACCAGAACACTGTTTATCATAAGCCACTGATCTATGGCAGAGAACTTTGTGTCTTTATTTAAAACTCCTCAACAGTTATGAACTTCTGCCACAAATTCCTGCCAGGAGCTCTGTGGAGACACAAGACAGAGATTTTAATCTACCAACAGGATGAGTTTCTTTGTCCCATTTCAGGGATTTCAGAAATAAGGGAACCATTTCCAAGTGTGAGGTTGAGTTTTAGGGGTAAAAGCATTGATTACCCAGCAGATGGGCACTGGTTTGGTTTTACACTGGGAAGAAAACCTGTGGATAAATTTGCTTTTGTTTCTCCCAGTAGAAACTTTGGGCCGTTTAATTAAAGGCCTCATTGCCCCATCATTAAATTCAAAGAAGCAGATCTAATGCAAGCACTTAAATGTAATGTCACTTATTAGTCTTTAATGACAAGAAACATCCTTTCTCCAAAGAACAGCTGTAGGAATAGTGCCCATGTCACCCACAAAATTATAGATTATGGAGAGCATTAGTGTGCATTTAATGACTGTGAAAATATTCCATTCTGGAAAGGGCTGTGTTCTTCCTTGTTCAGCTTCACTCGTGAGGGAGGTTAATTAAAGCCAGAACATCACAAATTCTGTAGCACTTCAGGTCATTCATCTGTACCAAAGTGGAACAGAATTCTGCAAAATCTCCCTGACAGGGATGACATAAAACTGTCTGCTCCACTGCCTGGGAGAGATCCCTGGGCTGGGAACTCTGCTCAGGCTGGCAGGATCCAGCAGTTTAATCTCCCATTAAACACGAGATGTCTCAAACCTTTTACAAATTATTCTTTGTAAATATATCTATATATGTAGATAGAGATCTAGGAAGTGTTTCTGTGGTGCTGGGGAGGGAAAAAGAACTGTGAGATGGCCAAGCAACCACAATTTGGAGATTTTTGGGGCCCTCCAGGTGGGTGGCAAAACACCCCAAAGGTCAGAGAACCAAGAGCTGGGCTGGGATAGGGGAAAGCCAAGGGAAATGCAGCAGCTTCCATTTCTGGGTTATTTTTTGAATCAAATATGGCCACAAATTCAAAGCAATTTGTCACTCACGGTGCCCTGTGAAGAGCTTTGAGGTTTATGAATGGAAAATATTAAATAAAGCTAAATAATACATATTTTAATATGGATATATATTTAGACAATATGGAAATGAGGCGGGAGAGTAGAAAATGTGACAGCTGAGTAGATAAACACGGACTTGTGTTTTCATTTCCAAAGACCTCTGGTATATAAATGCTAATTTCTGCCTGCCTTATGAGGCTGTGAATTCCAAAGAGAGATTTCAGCAGTCTGATGGATTATCCAAGTGTCTGTTGCTGAACCCAGCCCTTAATGGGCTGTGTCAAGTGTTTCCACAGACAGCTGCACATCCCAGAGCTGCCCAGTTCACCTGAGATGCCAAGTGGCATCAATCAGGGCAGCACTGGGCACCCTCCCCAGCACACCCTGATCTGACAAGCCAGGATTTTTTTATCACAGGTGAACAAATCTGTTTCCTCCATGACATCTCCATCAAAATCCAGGATTGAAGCCATTCTTATTTTATTTACCTCCATAAAAGCTTGCCTGAAGTGGGCTTGCAGCCTCGCTGTAAAGGCTGAAGTGTTTCCTAAAGCAGCTGTACCCTACTAAAGAAACACATCAAGGTGTTTCCAGCTTCTTGTAGCTCATTCCTTTCTGTTCTTTTCTTACCTGCAGCTTTTCTTAAATCACTGCTGGGCAAGAAAGGCCCTGAGACAAAAGTTTTAGGGATACATGGATGGAGCAGGGGTGTAACATTTCCTCTCCCCCTGGATGATGCTGGGATCCTGCTCTCCTCATCATCCCCCTGCTCAGGCACAACCTCTCACACACAGGGACAGAGTGCAGGACACCCAGAGGGGACATTTATGCCTCACACCAAATGTGACAGAAGCATTGCAGCTCTTTGTCAATGGAAAATCCTCTTCTCCCTTTTTCCCCACCACTAAACTTCCCCCGTCTCTTTCATTTAAATTTGATTTTATTTACTTCTTTGTGTGTCTCGTATCTTAAGTGAGCAACGGAAGCACAAAGTTGTCAGGCAGGATATGAGATACTGAAATAAAGGGTTTTCTTAGGGAAACGCCCACTGTGCAAAGCCAGTCTCCCTGGAATTCCTCCTTCCTCAGGCAGCTGTGATGGATGAAGAGGAATGGATGTCAGTCATTATTTGCCTTTTGAATATTTAAGTGGAGCAGGAAGAGCAGGGGTTTGCTCCTGAATGAAGGGAATCCCCACTTTTCTGGATGTTTTCTCACAATCTGTGCAGCTGCCCCAGTCCTGCAGAGCTGGTGCTTGGCTCTGCCCAGGATTCCCTGCCTGGAAATGCCAGGGAGTGAGGACATCGTGGATTGGAACAAATCCTGTTGTGCAAAATGGATTTGGCTGCTCCAAAACCCCTCTCAGTGATGCTGATCAGACCCAGAACTCTCCCTCTGCCCTGCAGACTCAGCCCTCAGGCTCTGGGAAGAGCCTCAGTGGCTGCAGTAATGCCACTGATCACCTTTCTCTTTTCAGGGGTTTCAGTTCCCTGGGTTTCTTGTGATGTAAAATTAAAAGGAGCTTTTCAACATCTGCTCATAAAAAGCCCACTGGGTCTGTTCTGGCTTCTGAAGGAGTGTGACTGAAGGCTTATTTTTCCACTCTGTTATATCTCTCCCTCTCTAAAACCTCTTCCCCCAATTTCTCATTTTTGTCTCATCCTTACCCTGCTTTACTCATCTTTAAAATTCATTTTGTATAAGCCTTTCTGCCAGTCCCCACTCTGGATTTTTGCCTTGTGCCTGATCCCTCAATAACTTCGTGGGTTATGAGAGTTTTCTTTGCTCATCTGTTGGCTTTTAATTGTGGATTCAGAGAGAGCAATAATGAGGTGCTGCCTCTGAACTACCCAGTGGTGAGTTCATCAGCTGCTTTCCTGATGTCCTGGAGGGTGTTTGCATTCAGCATTTTCCACGTTGTAAAACTCAGCCCTGGTTAATAGGAAAATTGTGTCTTGAGCTGTAGAGCTGCTAATGGAAACGGCATCGCTTGCCACGAGATATTCTAATTTATGACTCTCTTTAAAGAACATACTTGCCAATTAGTGTCTTTATTAGAATACTTACTTTTATCATTTGAAAATATGGCTCTTAATTGGGACCAGCTTTGCCTAAGGGAGAAACAATTGTTAATAAATAAATGAATAAACCAACCCCCTCCCTCAGTACCCGTGGAGGGAACCAGCTCATCCCATATAGGCACACTTATAGATCACATTACTGACTGTTCCTAAACTCCTTCAATTATTGAGAAAGACAATTTCATCTAACTTTATATTGTCTTCCTGGGAAAAATATAGGCAGGATATTGGAATCTGCTTGTTTATTAAAGCAAGTAGCTCATTAGGCATAATTAAGACCGAAGAAACAAGAACATTAAATTTTTATACCACGCCATCAGCCCAATAGCTCCAGGAAAGGCAAAAGCACCAGAGCTGCTCCATGAGTAAATTGATCAGGTCAGTGTAATTAAGGTGCCAATTTTGTTAGAATCTGAACAGAAGATGAGGACTGTTAAGTTGGTTTTCACTTCAAAAATGTAGTAAAGAAACTGTTTAAGAAATAGAATTTAACAGGACTGAAAACCCCAGTATTGAGTGAAGGGACAGATCTGAACCAGAACGTGGCTCAGGATGGTAAAGTGGGGACATCAGTGTCCTGTGCTTGTCACATCTCTGTCACTGTCACTCCTTCTCCAATGGATGGTGACAAGCCAGAGCAGGGGAGTCACAGTAAAATAAAGATAATAAACTGAGGGGTTGTCCTGATCTGTGCTGGACTCACCTCGAGTCCTGGGAGCAGCTCTGAGCACCCCAGTAAAAGATCTAAAGCTGAGGGAGAGGGTGCAGAGGAGGGACACGGTGTTTAACCACAAACACCTGTTTGCCTGACACCCAAAGCGTGGCTGTTTGAAAAAAAGAAACAAATAAAAGCAGGCAAACTCTGTTTGCAGCCAGAGTCACCAATCAGCAGCGCTGGTTTCTGAGCACAGGGCATTGTGCCTCCCAAATTATCTCCCAACCCCACCTGCTCTCAGATCTCTACAGCCCAGCCATCCTCTCTGCTGTGATTGCTCCACAGAAAAGAAACAGATGGGGCTGAGAGAAATCCAAAGGAATAAATGGGGTAAAAGTGCCTCCAGCCTTTTTGAGCAGCATCAGGGCAGCGTTTCTCTTCTCGAGGATTTTCCTTTTTCCCCCGTTTGAAAAACAAACCTGCTGGCATGTGAGCAGGTTCAATTCCCAGCTCCAGGAAAACACAAACACGCTTCAGATGCTTTTGGGCAGAGGCTCAGCTCCCTTCCATGGGCTTTGCTGCTGCTTTTAATCTGCTAATTGCCTGATCAATATCACTATTTGAAACTTGTATGAAAATGTGGGGAACTTTCTCCATGTATGGCTCCTTTTGCTGTGCTGCAGGACTCCAGCAGCAGTAATTTCAGTAATTAGGCTGCTTTTCAAATAAAGGCCAGTTCCATGGATACAGGACTAAGATAAATTATGCCCAGGATAAGCTTACATTTTGCTGCATGCACTTGCCCTTTCTGTGCTGGTGTAAGGAAAGCCTGAATAAACATCTTTTCTCCTCCTCCTCCCACCCCATGACACATCTGTGTCCTCTCTAAAGCTCTTCCATTTCCTTAGAACTCCATCCCCTCCATCAGAGGTGACCTTACTTTTGTCCTTTGGAAATTATTTTTTTCTTGTCAATGCTTTTTTTCATTTGTGGATTAGTACACAGAACGAAATTAGGCAAAAAAGCAGAGGGAAAAAATCATGATTTTCCAGTGAATGTAATCCCCCAAAAAGCAAGATATGAATAAAAGCAAGCAATATCAAGAAAAGAATGCCCTTGAATTTATTTTTTTAGCCTTTTCAGTTATTTTAGATCATCTTATTAGAGCTTATTCTAATAATTTCTTGTCAATGTCAAGAAAGAGAATACAGAAAAATGAAGGATTTATTTATGATATAATTACATGGCTATCTCAAAAAAGCATCATCACTGCCAGAGATATGCAGCTCATCAGCAGGAATTTGAGCAGAGAAATTGAATATTTTTATATTTTTTGTGGACTTGGGTGCCAGCAGAGCCCACATCATTGACTTTAGGCTTGCCATGGCTGAACTTGGGCAACAAAATCTGGGTCACTCCAAGCATGGAAAGTTGTCTCAGGAGGGACAAGGGCACAAGGAGGGGCAGGCAGGGAGCTGAAGTTTTACCCCTCATCTGGCTGCTGCTGGCTCAGCAACTGTGACAGGGAGAAAACCCCAGAGATCCTGTGGAGGATGAGGCACAAAATCCTTGTGTTGGTGTTGGGAGAGCCCCTGTGGGCAAAGGGACAGGGCAGGGACAGGGCTTGGAGCAGCCTGGGGCAGTGGAAGGTGGCACTGGATGGTCCTGAAGGTCCTGAAGGTCCTGAAGGTCCTTCCCAACCCATCCTGTGAGAGTGTGGTTTTTACTGAGGAGCTGTCACAGGATCCTGGGGGTGGAAGCTGTGCCCACATGGAGAGGTTTGGCTCCATCTGCTCCCAGGCTGAGCCTAAAGCAACCTCAGCATGCAAAACCCCCCAAACCCCTCCTGCTTGTCACCAAATTGTCATCACAAACAGCCACCTGTGCTGGGAAATCAGAAATCAGGGGGATGCTCACCTGGAGGTTCAGCTGAATATTCAGCAGCAATCAGCACTGCTGACAAAATTCCAGATGCAAAAAAAATTCCCAATTTCCTGGGAACTGGGTGGAGCCCAGCCCTGCCTCTGTCTCTGCAGGCTCCTCCTGTCCCTGCTGCTGCTTTGCATTTGCTGTCACACATTCCATCCCTTCTGCTGACCCAAACATTCCAGAGCTAAGGCAGCTGAACTGCTCAGTTCAATTTGTTCCAATGTTCATGTGCTTTTTTTTTCAGAAATAGAATTTAATACAAACCACATATATACATATAATTTGATATATACAAACCACACTCATACATATAATTTAATACAAGCCACATTCATAAATATAATTCAGCACAAACCACAAAAATCCTCTACAGAGACACTCGTGGGCTTTGTTTTAAAAATCTGTTTCCTACACTTGCTCATAATCCTTGTTGCTTTCTGTTTTCCATAAAATATCAAGTTTCAGTGAGAGGAAACTGTGGTTATGAGGGTGTCTGACCAGTGTGTGTGACCAGAGATTCAGTACAGGTGAATGCATAAGGCTCTCAGTCTTATGAGCCACAGTTCCCAAAATCCCATTAATTTCAAAATATGCCAAATATTTCCTTTTATTGGAGATCTTTATATCTGAATTTTTTTTTTGTTGTTTTCTATTTTAACCCCATGACTTTATGGAATGAGTTTGTTCGAAATAAACCCCAGGAAAATGAGTGAAAGCTAAAAGTGACAAATGATGTTGATCCCTTTCAACTTTAAAGCATTTGAATCAGAAGCTGCCACACAGCTCTGTTCAAGGTCCAGCTGTATTTTTGATAGGAAATGTGTTTTGATTCAGGAATTATTTGTAGGCTTCATTAAAATGTAAATTGCTCCATGAAGAAATCTAAAAAGAGATTGAGTCCAAAGATACGTAAATATTCAAATGTAATTGGGGTTCAAGCCCTACATCTCTATTTCTGCCTGAACAGTTCAAACAGAGAAGAAGGTTTTCCATCCTTCTCCTTGAAATCCAACAAAATTTCTCACAGAATCCTTGAATGGTTTGGGTTGGAAGGGACCTTAAAGATCATCCAGTCCCAGCCCCGCTGGGTTTGCCTCCAAAAGCAGCCCTGAGGCATGAAATTCAATAAATAATCCTAAATTAGCAGGCTTGGAGGACTGGAAGAGGAGGGATAGGAGGAATAGGTGCAGTGAAATCAAGATGTAAATCAAGATGTGCTTTGGATGGACCCACCCATGGGTTAAAGGAGCATTTGTGAGGTTCCTTCTCTTTCTCTGTGCCCACCTCCACAGAGCCAGCACTGCCACCCTGGGCTGGCCCCAGCTCCCCCTGTGCCATCCCTGCAGCTCAGACCCCACCACAGCAGCAGGGAATGGAGGCTTTGGCAACCAGGATCCCTTCCTGCCTCCCTCCCTCCCCCATCTGCCAGCTGAACCTTTGCAAATTATTTCAAATACTTACATTCAATTCCCCATCTGTAAACTGGGCAGGAATACTCCTTGCAGGGATGGATAAAAAGAAGAGTCTGTTCATGATTGGGGTGTATTTGGGCACATTCATGCCAGCAGAAATGGCCTGGGGGAATATGTGTCTCCTTTTAAATTGCTTTTTTGACTTCTGGATGTGAAATCCCAGGCACAGCCCCTCACCCCCTGCCTGCAGGAGCTCCCAGGGCCAGCCCAGCGTGGATGGACACAGAAAAACCCACTGTCACCCTTGGAAATCTGCTCCAGATTTCTGTAACAAAGTGACACACCCTTTGTTTAGTAGTTTCTGAATTATTTTCAGCTGTTTCCAGTCTTGTGTATCAGTAATTTCCTGTTATTAATGTGTGATGAATCCAGTGCTGGAAGGTGAAATCCACACAATCCAAACATGAGCTGCTTCATCCTGCACAGCGCTGTCACCTCTATAATATAAAAAATATCTGAGTAATTATAAACCATAAATTAATATAATGACAGGCCTTGCTTATAGCCAGGGTCCTGTTGAGGAACAGACTTTCAATAATCACTTTTTACGCAGTGCTTTCCCCAGAAATATTTCATGAGCTTAATCAGGGCAGGCAGTGAAGAGATCACCTTCAATCCATTGTAGAAACATGAAAGATCAATAGAAGGGGTTGTTGTTTGAACTCCTCCATCACCACCTGAGCCTTCCAGATGAGCACCACCCCCCTCCCGAGGTGCAGGAAATCAACACTTCAGGGGGAGCCTGAGAGAAAGCAGAGTTGTGCTGGGAGAACAGCCTCCCCTCTAAGAGCAGGGAGTTTTAAAAATAATAAAATATTTTATAATATTATAATAAAATAAATAACAAAATATTGTTGTTTTATTAACTCCCTCTAAGAGCAGGGAGTTTTAAAAATAATAAAATAATAAAATGTTTTATACTATTATAACAAAATAAAATGCTAAAATAATAACAATAAAAGGCAGCGTTGTAACACTTCTTGCAGTGCCTGGAGAGAGGGGGAATGAGCTGTCCAGGTGAAGTGGTGACAGGCTGCTGTCAATGGAGCCATTGCAGGGTCTGTGTGATGCTCCAACCCCCCCAGGCAGCCAAGGTCACTCAGCCCTTTGGTTATGTGCTGAGGAAGTGCTGGCTGAGCAAACAGGAGGAGTTTGGAGCAGATTCACCAGATGCACCCCATTTATCTTGGAGCTGTGCACCTCCCCTCCCTGAGTGCTGCAGGTCTGGGGACACCTTGGAGCAGGAGGAATTCCCAGTGAGGCAGGTGCAAGGGAGGGCTGCTTGTGGGGGGAGAAAGGACCCTGGGGGAGGAAACTCAGAGAGAAAACTGTGTTTGGATATCTAAAGAAAGGCTGGACACACTGGTGGGGATTCTCTCCCTAAAAACCCCAGAGCAGGGAGGTTCTAGAGCCAGAATTATCTGAGTCTGGATTTGTCAGCAAGGAAATCAGGCTGGGGATTAGAAGGCACCTAAGCTTTGTAGGAATGAGGTTCCGGGGCAATCAGGGATGAGATCCAACTGGTTTCCAGGTGGGGTTGGGTGCACTGAGGAAAACCATGGCGTGAGGAGGTTCCTGGGGGTGTCAGAGCTGAGGAAGCCACAGCAGGGGCAGGTTCCAAGGCTCCTTCCTGCCCCAGAGCTCAAGAGGAGCCACAGAAAGGCAGAGCCACGTGGGGAAGTTAAGGAGAAGCCAAGGCAGTGGCTTTCCCCACAAGCCTGAAGTAGAATTTGAGTATTTGGTGGCAGAAGGGAACAGGATTTTGATGGTCCTGCTGGAGAGGAAAAGCAAAGGCTGATGTGGAAAATTAAATTGTCCACTTTCCTTCCTGGTAGCTGGAGCTGTTGCACAGGCTGCTAAGAGTCCCTGTAGGGTGAAAAAAGGGCAAAAATACCCTCTCAAAGTGCCTTCACAGAGGCTTGGACCATCCAGGCCATTCTAAACTTGTCTGTCCATTTTTCAGGAAGCTCTCCATAATTCCATTACTAGGTATTCATAGGGACATTAAAAATAGATATCACTCCCTGGGAAGGAGATTCCTCAGGTGAGGTCTCTCTGTCTCCAAAGCCCAGCCTACAGCAGGTCATTCTTTATCACCTTACTTTAAATTTTAAATTTAAAACATTTAAAATAATTTTAAAACACCCTGCACCACTCCCAGCCTGCCCAGAACAGCGCAGGCAACAATTTCAGCCCTCGGGGCTGCGTGAGGAGAACACCCAAACGAAAAAAAGGATAATGAGGTCTGAAACAAAGTGCTGGCAGTTCCTTGTTAATGGCAGCTAATTTTAGGGGCATTGTTTGGATGATGATCCGGGGCTGTAACTCTGCCGTTGTTAACTGATGTGTCAGCCCTCCAGAGCTGCACACTGCCATTATTTTATTAATCACCACCAATAAACCAAACTTCTGTGGGATTTAATTACTGGAGCCATTTGTTTTCTTTACTCGTGTTTG
Organism: Ploceus nigricollis; assembly: GCA_013399945.1. NCBI lineage: Eukaryota > Metazoa > Chordata > Aves > Passeriformes > Ploceidae > Ploceus > Ploceus nigricollis. Next base: position 3,654 of record VXBC01001332.1, on the reverse strand, counting down.
GGGGGCAGGGTTTTTGAGGAGGATGAGAGTTATTTGTTACTCATAGCATATGTTTTTCTTTAAAATCTGAATTGGGCAAATTTCATTAGAGTATTGTTGCAGTATTCACGTCAATCAAGTTTCCACTTAGACTGAATTAAATTGTCATTGTGTGGGTCTTTGGGTTTTATAAAGAAATCGGGTAAAAATCACTAATTTGATGGAACTTTTTAAGGAGACAGTGGGGAGAGGAGCAAGAAATTCTGCATAACATGCAAGGGAGAATCAAAACAAAAGCTTGGCTATGTGTCTTTGATATGCTGACAATTCCCACAGCTCAAGGTAACCTTTCTCTGCAACACTCCAGGGTTTCCCTTTATTACTGTCTTTTTTAATACAAGACCAGTTTTATGCTTCAAGTGCCTTTTCTGGTGAGCAAAAACACAAAGAGCAAAAGAAACGAAGGAATATAATGAGCTGGGGAAAGACAAGCAGCCAAAAGCAGATCCCCCCACCACGATGGAGACCCAAGAAAGGTGACAGTGGCACTGGAGTCCTGCCTGGGGTTATTCAGGCTGGCATTCCAAGGTGGGTGATGGACGGGAAGGGATCTGCTCTTTCCCAGCAGTTGTAATCTCTGGCTGTGTCAAGGTTCCTGTGAAGATACTTAGGCTGCCATTTTGATATTTTAGTCTTTGGATTCCTATTGCTTGGCCTGAAAACCAAATCTGTATTTTACACCCAAAAATGTCCATGCTAATCCATTCTTGATGCACCAAGCAAACCAGTTGGATGGCCTGGAGGATTTAATTTGATGGCTGCCCATATCTCAAAATAAATATTGTTCAGGTTTACTTAGGAAGTGTCTAAGGAGAGGTTGGTCAGCCTGGAAGCACCCTGGGATAGTGGGAGGTGTCCCTGCCCATGGCAGGGGTGGCACTGGATGGGTTTAAGGTCCTTCCCAACCCAAACCATTCCATGATTCTATAAAGGGCAAACAGAACTGTCGCCCTGTTCTTTTAAAGTTCTTCCAAGCCTTCTGATGTTTACATTTTTGTAATGGAGTTTCTCACGCACTTTTCATGTAAATAATGATTGTTTGCATTCCTTTCTGGAGGAGGAGAGATTTGATGGATTTGGTTTGACCAATGTGGTTGGAGAGGTGGCAATTCCATGGTCACCTTTGGAAATCTTTCTATATGAGATCTGAAAATAAACCTTGCTTCTTTTCTGCCTTTCCAGCTCGGTGCGCGTGTGCCGTTCATTTCACGTCGAAGTGCGACACAGAACCACCAAGAGGAGGTTGAAAGATTTGGAACAATGCCATGAGCCCTCTGTTTCCCAGCTTTCTGGACTCCTTGCACTCCATGGAGTGCTTGATTGCTCTGATTTTTAGCTGGTTTATTTTTACAGCCCGAAGTTCACAGATATTTTTAGGAGGCATTTTGCAGACAGAGCAAGGAACCTGTACATGCTCTCAGTACAATAAACCATTCCCAGGTACTCTGGACACAATCCACTTCTGACAAAGACAGATTGGTTTCTTGGATTTTAGGAGGCAGGGGGATTTTTGTTCCAGCACAGAGCAAAAGCAGGTCTTGAAAGGTTTGCCAGGCAGAAGTGTTGCCAGCTGAACACCTAAAGAGGTTTTGTTTCAACTGCAGTGACTTTGTAAGGCTTGGCCATACAAACACAGCTGCAGGTGGTGGACAGGTGAGCATGGAAACGATGCCTGCCTGGCCTTTCAGTTTTGTTTTTGTGCTATCTCTGGGTTGTTGCCTTTTAAAAAAGTAAAAAAAAAAACCCAAAACCAATAGATGTTACCAATAAAAACAGCAGCAGCTGATAGGAGAAATATCTTTGCCTAAGTTTTGAGCTCTGACTTCCTCACGATTCCTGTGCCCATGCCAATCCAGGGAAAGTGCATTTTGGAAGTGTTGCACCCTGTGCCACAGATACAGATAATCCAAAACTCAACAGTCTCCCCTGCAGTAATGGCAGGGTTTGCTGTGCTCACTGACCCTCACAATTTCCTCTTTCTGGCTGATGGTGTGACAGTGGGAAGTGGGTTCAGTGAGCTGAAGTGGAAAAGCTGGGAAGGTACTAATTCAGGACCCTAAAAGGTGTCCTAGAAAATGTAAAATCAACAGAAAATCATTCCCAAAGGAATGCAGCCTTCTTGTTTCCCTTATATCTCTTCCCTTTACTGCTGTACGTTCTGCTCAAAGCATAAAGCAGAGCAAACATATGTTGAGAGATGCTGCCTATTTATAAAGCAAACACTGACAACAAGCAGAAAACAAAAGATAAATGAAGAACATGTTTTGCACACTAATCAAGTTGTCTTAGTTGAGAAAGTGGTGAATATACAACAGCACAAAGTTTTTAAAGATCCAGCCAAGGTGTAGGAAGGGGATTCTGCCCCTCCCAGGTGAGACCCCACCTGCAGAGCTGCCCCAGCCCTGTCCCAGCACAGGGAGGAGCTGGAGCTGCTGGAGGGAGCCCANTGGGACAGTGGGAGGTGTCCCTGCCATGGCAGGGGTGGCACTGGGTGGGATTTAAGGTCCTTCCAACCCAAACCATTCTGTGACTCCATGATTCAATTGTTCCCCACATTTCAAATATCTCTGTATGATTGCTCCAGACACATCTTGGGATGGGACCTGGCACAGTTTTTAATGTTGGTACCTGAACTGAAAAACAAGGCATCACTAGAGAAAAGGCATTAGCACCTTTCCAGAAAATCTAGTTTAAACTTGAAATAAGTCTTTAATAAAACAAAGTGAGCAGTGTCCATGCATATTGCTGGGGACACTTTAAGCCAGCCTAGAGACTCAGACCAGCTTGAGCAAAACACTCATTCGTGGAGGTCACCCCAGGCTCAGCTGACGTGTCAGGAAGGTTAGAGATGAAAAGTTTTCTTCATCTGCTTTCTTCACTCCAATTACAAATATCAGCAGTGCTGGAATTCACCTTTGGCTGCACACCTCCTGCTGCCTCTCCGGTGTGGCAGGAGGGTTCACAGGCAGTGTCACCACCGTGGATGTGTGTCATCAGAAATGAAAGCCCCTGAAATGCAGCACTGGCTGAGGTGCTTATTTCAGCAAGATATCCTTCTTCAAATACGGCTCTCAATAAAAATATTACAGATAGTAGTTTAAATTCCACTGCTATTTGGAGTGTGTGCTGGGCAAAATGACAGAAGAGATCCAAGCTGTTCTGATCTGATTGTGAATATCAGGCTGTAAAAGTCGGCAGATATGAGAGAGTGACATGGTTTTCTTATTTTATTTTGCCTTCATTGAGACAGCTTCACTTTCACTTGTGGGAGGTTATTGTTGAGGCACAACAGCAGTGGGGGAAATCAGACTTTCCCAAGGATTACTCCTCATGAATTCCTAGGGAATCCATGTGGGAAGGAAGAGTGGAGATGACCCAGAGCAGCCCTGCTGACCTCCCTTTGTGAGCAGAGTTTGGCTCCTGAGCTCTGCACATCCAGGTGTGAGCCCAGCCCAGCCACCTCTGTGTGCTGCTGGTGGTGCTGGCAGGACTGGAGCAGCAGCAGCTGTGGGGACACTGTCCCCTCTCACACCCTGTCCCCTCTGCTGGCACCAGCTGGTTCCTCCAGGATGTCACTGCCAGGTGGGACACACCTCCCCTGTGGCATGCACATTT
>VXBC01001331.1:599747-610309 GCA_013399945.1 Ploceus nigricollis | reverse complement strand
TCTGCTCCCAGGGAACACGGACACGCCGAGAGGGAACGGCCTCAGGCTGGGCCAGGGGAGGCTCAGGGTGGACATCAATAGGAATTTCTCCATGGAAAGGGTGCTCAGGCACTGGAACTGCCCAGGGAGGTTTGGAGTGCCCATCCCTGGAGGTGTCCCAGGAAGGGCTGGAGGTGGCACTGGGTGCTCTGGGCTGGGACAAGGTGGGGATGGGGCACAGCTGGGACTCAGTGTTCTGGGAGGGCTTTTCCAGCCTCAGGGATCCCAGGATTCTGGGACTCTGTGACAGTGTGCCATGGCCAAACCCCTGAGACAGAAGGAACCCAACTTCCGAGAAGTTTTCAGCCACATTTTCCGACAGTGACCTCTGAAGGAAGCCCAGCTGCACTAAAGCAAAGCACAGTGAATGTGTTCCCTGTGTCACCATGAGAGATTCACCATGGCAGCCTTTCCAATTAGCCACCCCCACGGGAGCACACACTGCACAAATGCTGGGCCAGCTCTGCACTGGGGAGCTGCTGCAGCTCTGCTGGGCTCAGCACAGCTCCTGCCATTAACCCGAGCTCCTCAGAGCTGCTCTTCTGACTCTAAAAAAGCATCAACAAGAAAGAGCATCGATAATATAATAAATGGCATTATTTATGCATAAAAATTATGTTACCACTGACCGCCACTGGACCATTAATTCAGAAAAAGAATTCCCTCTGCAATTCCACGGGAGGACAATGGTCATTTATTTTCCCCACAATTACGCTGCAACATCAAACCAAAGGAAAAAGCACCAGGCAGCCTCTTGAGGCCCAGTTCCCTGCACTGACTGATGGTCAGGAGAGAAAACCAAAGAAAACCGAAGCCAACATACTTTTAGAACAAGTTACTCCTCAAATTCCTTTTTATTGATTTTGGCATGTTAGAGCAAGGGGGTTTGAGATCTTCAGTGAGGCACCTCAGTGTTTCCCCTGCACTCACCTGCCACATGACAGCACACTGAGGCAATGGCACTGTGAGAGAAAATTCTGTTCCAGCTCTCTATGAAAGCCCCATCACGGGTCCTGGTGGTAGGTTTAGTGTAAGTGGTGGTCAGAAATCACATTTTATAGGAGCATCAAAGGGCAGATTTGCAATAAGCCATGTTCACCTCCCTGCCTCAGGACCAGCCTCTGAGATCCTTTGTGGGACAAGTGCTGGACTTGCCCACACCAGTGAAAGCTCTGAGCTGAGAGAAATCCAGTGGCATTCCCTCTGCAGGAGCACAAACACTTTCCCAAGCTCTCTGGTGGTGTGGTCTTTCCTTACTCAAGCTCTGCTTGGAGTTTTTGGCTTTGGAAATATTTAAAGTGCAAAATTCAGTCAAAATCAGCATGTTCCACTGGGTTCTATTTCAGCCTGATTTAATTCCACTGTAAAAATACACTCTGATTCAGATTGATGGAAATTCAATCTGAAGCCCTGAAATGAGTCTCCTCCAAAATATGCAGAGAGGATTTTTCCTCTAAACTTGACTTTGAGGCCCTGGCCAAAGCCTGGAGCCAGGAGGGCAGTGCTGGGTCTGTTCCCAGCTGCAGCCCCTGCTCAGATCCAGAGTGGGAGCATCCCTCAGGCTGCTGCTCCCTCCAGACTGTTCTAGGAACACTCCCCAAAGCTCAGGATCATTCTCCTCCTCGGAATTTAGTGTTTGGGGGTGTGTACTCACTCTCCAACATCACAGCAGCAGGGTTCCCAGGATGGATTGCAAACCAGGATGGCCGCAGTTCTCCTCACTTTGTTTCTGGTAGAGGAATTTTTCAGCTGCCCTAACAGCTAATCAATGAGCTCCTGGAAATCGTTAATCACGTCGTTAGGAGAGTCAGAGGCAGTGCAGGGAAATTTCTAACAGCAGTGATGTATGAACAGCTCCTGGATGGGAAGGACATTAGTGAGTGATAGAGAGGGGTCACAGGGTCACCCTCCAATTGACCAATTTACATTTGTGGGCATTTATGGACCAGCTACTGAAATGCAAACCAGTTCTAACAGCTCCAGACTTCTCCCTCTCCTTCAAACACCATTAGACAGCTGACTTAGCGAGCTGCTTTGGGAAAACTGAGGGCAACAGCCCAACCAGGGCTCTGCTGGGCATTCTCTATTTCATTTACTCAGCCCCTGCTAGCGGGGATAAAGCCAAGGGACAATCACTCCAAGGGACATTTGTTCCAGAAGCCATAGAGTCGTGGAACCATGGAATGGTTTGGGTTGGAAGCCCTGCCACTCCCTGCCCTGTAAAAAGTCCCTCTCTGTAAGCCCAGCGTGGCTGGGAAGGCTCAGTCAGGTCCATGAGCCTGGGACCACGCCAGGCTCCTGCCCTGAGCCAGGAAGGGACACATCACCCCAGCACTGAGCTCTTGTACCACACCTGAGTCCTCAGAGCGGCCCTGGATGAACCCAGGAGGTGTTCCAGGGGTTCAGCACTTCCCAAAGCATCCCCACAGCTCCCTCCCTTACTGAGCAGATCTGCAGCTTCAGCTCCTCTGCTCCTTAAGCACTGGGAGCAGCATTAGGAGGCCCAGTAATGGCAGCAATGTTTGAGTGTATTCCAGAATTAACCTGAGTACATCTGAAAGTAGCAGGGGAATCGCTGCCACAGGATTCTTGGTTCTGGCCAGCTCAGGCAGCATTACACCTCAGTGACAATTGAAGTGATTCCACCAAGCCTAAAGCACTTTAGTCTATTTTCTTCCTTCATAAAAAATACAATTTTGAGCAAGGAAGCTCAAAGAAACAAGGGTTCTTCTTTCTGTGTGCAAAGATGTAATTTAGATTTTGCTTCGTGTCTCTGTATTTATTGTACGTTAGCCTTGAACTTGAAAAGCCGAAAAAAAAAAGAGGAGAAACTGAGAAAATATTGTGGTTACAAAATTAAACAAATCCAGGATGGCTGGACAGAAAAAACGCAACCTGCTGCAAGGAAGGGTTTGTCTGTGTGCACAATATGTTGCGGGTATTTATTGAACGGCAAATGTCGGGTTGTGTTTTCTCATTACACTCCTTCACTCTCTCTGATTCTGTTTTCCTGGGACCCACAGCTACATCCCAGCAAACTCTGGAGAAGGCCAGACCCCGCCAGGCTGAAGGAGCTGCAGGAAGGGGCTGCTGGGGGCCGTCCTCAGCCCTGCCCAGGGGCTGTCCCCAGCCAGGGCTGCCATCCCGGGCAGCAGAGCTGGCATTCCCCGTGCCCAGCCCCTCCCTGGCACACTGCTGCTTCCAGCACAGCAAACCCTGCTCAGCTCCCAAGCGGGGCTGAGGGACCTCGTGTGCTGCTCCTGGCACACGGCCAGCTCAAGGCTGCACTTTCAAATACATTGATTTTTTTTTTTCCCCCCCTAAATGCCAGCTCTCCTTGGTTAATCCGTTAGTCATTATGGTCTTTTTCTGGATCACAGAGCAGCAGCAGCAGCACTGCAAGTGCCACGGGGAGGCCGTGCCTCCAGTCCCTCCCCGCTGGCCCTGTGGCAGTGCTGGTGGCTGGGGACAGCGAGGATGTGCCCACAGCTGTGCCCACGGCCAGGCCTGGCTCCACCGGCCCCACGGGAGTGCTCCCAGTGCCCCTGGCACACTGCTCTCCTGGCAGCTTGGGAAGGGAGGGAAAACACAAACTGCAGGCCACAACCTGCTCAACACGTCTGCAGGCAGTGCTGATTTATCTCCTCACCCACAAAGCCCCCTCCTTCCCCAGAGTCACGGGACAGAGTGGACAGAGGGACAGGGGAACAGAGGGACAGAGGGACAGAGGGACAGGGGGACAGAGGGACAGAGGGACAGAGGGACAGGGGAACAGAGGGACAGAGGGACAGGGGGACAGAGGGACAGAGGGACAGGGGGACAGAGGGACAGAGGGACAGAGGGACAAGGCTTGTCCTTGGCAGGAGCCTGCCTGGCTGCTGTGCAGCTGCTGGGACGGGGCTGCTGCCATGGCCACGAGGTGCTTGGAGCAGGGGGACAGATGAGGACAGACATGGCAGTCCATGGGGGTCACACCCAAGGGTCAGGGCTAACCCGGGCCAGTGAGTACCGGGCAGAGACAGGCCAGGAGCCAAGGCCAGGAGCCAAAGCCATCCTTGCTGCCTCCTCAACATCACTTTCCTTAGGTTGTTAGAGCAAACTCTGAGCCCTAAATCCAACCGACTCTTTCATCAAGTTTTGCTTTGCTTACTCACTGAGCAGCAGATTCTTGGCCTAGTCTGACAATCAGATTTGACACAACTGGTTTCCAATAAATAACAGCATTTCTCATCTATGGAATAACTAATCAACAACTCTGCAGGTTTTTCAGTCTGCCCTGACAAATTGGGAGATCAAAAAAGCTTGGAGCAAGGTCCTTCAGCCATGAACAGACTGACAGACCTGGCTGGCTGCAGCCCCACCACCTGCAGATGATCATCCTGGAGAGAGGGTTTGCTTTGGCAAGAGGAACCAGAGGCATCGATGATGACAATAATTACCTGGAAACAGAAACATCTCCTGTCAGCGGGGAAGAAGCTTGCATTATTCATTGGATTAGACTTCATTTTGCTCACTTTGGGGTCATTTTGATCTTCACTGATTTAAAACCAGACAGAAGCAGCTCCTGGATCATGTGACAGTATTAGTTTAAAGAGACCTGGGTGATGTTCCTCTCCCACATCTTGCCCATTTGACAGCACAGCTGTGGGTGTCACTGTGCAAAGACTGCTCCGTTTTGTGAGTCAAATTTCTGCCACACAATGAATTTATGAGTCAGTGGTAGGCACATCAGTATGGGATCCTTTAGCTCAGTCACACATGCACAGTGACAGGCCCCAGCTGGCTGCAGCAATCCCAAATGGATCCTCTTGTAAAGCAGACACCAGCATCCCCCCAGGGAATGGTGTCCAACGGAGAGGCATCAGGGAATAACACCTGACATTTCCTCTTCCTCCTGCACGTCCCCACCCAGGAGGATTCATCTGTTTATCCCAGGATACTCTGAAGCCTAGTTCACAAACATCTCTGCACAGCAGCCTCCTGCCAGCAGCTGCAAGGCACACCTGGCCAGCTCCTGCACAGAGCAAGGTGAGGCCCCAGCACCCCCGGGGTCCCGGAGCGAGCGGAGCCAGCACAGGGCCTATGGGAGCATCATTCATCCATTTTTGGCTTTCAGAGCTACAGCACCAGCAATGTCTCACCCTTTCCTTTGCACATCTGCAGCTGCCTGGGCTGCTCCCTGTGTGCAGCTGGGAAGGGGCCAGTGCAAGGAAAGGCTCCACCAAATCAGACCAACCATCCTGACTGTCAGCCCTTCTCAGAGAGAGAGGGGACATGGCTCCAGGGTGCTGGGGCAATAGCCATGTGAGATGGGGCTGACAGGCAGTTTTATGCCATGCCATGCCATGCCATGCCATGCCATCCCTGGCCGTGTCCCCGAGGTCCCAGCTGCCCCGCAGGCACAGGCACACACGTCCCGCTGTGTCACGGCGCTGCTGGCAGAAGCTCAGGCCCTGTCCCTTCCCACCCTGCTGTTGTGCTCTCCTGGCAGTCCCAGCAGCCATGTCAGAGTGTCACCCCCAGGGCTGGCAGAGCTGTGGGACTGGAAGGAGGCGGAGTGCTGGTTTGTGGGTTGTGGTGGAGAGGAGCACAGTGCTGCCACGGCCCAGGAATGGGGCTGGGCCATGGAGGGCTGAGCCAGCCCGGCTGCTGTCACAGCCCCCGCCCCCAGCACCACTGTCACCAGATGTTCCAGTGCACACTTTCAGTTCATCACATTATAAAGGCTGAAAACAAGTGAAAATGAAGACCCAAGCCGAGGCTGTTCACCCTCTTCAAAAATGAGAGAGTTTGGAGATGAGGTTTTACTTTAAGATCATTAAAGCAATAGTGGGGGGAACCCACAAAATGGTTCTGGTCAGAAATCCAGCCACAGCCAGTAGAAAATGTAAGGAAATGCCTTTGCTATAGGAGAAACCAGAGGGAAAGGAAATGCATGACAGCCCCTCAGCTGTCACCGCTCCTGCGAGCAGCAGCCTGGCAGTGCCCCGTGCCCACCCCGTGCCACCCCCGCGGGAGCTGTGTGTCACAGAGCTGCTCAGGGGTGGCCCTGCTGGCCCATCCCAGCCTGTCTCCAGGCCCTGCCCGGCCCGTTTGGGGCTGGCTGGAGCCCAGCTGTGCCCCTGTTGTCCCCATGCCCAGCCAGGCTCTCCTCAGCAAACAGCTCGGGGCTGGCAGTGCCAGGCTCGTCCTGCAGGGCTCATTTGGGGAAAGCCTGCCCCACGGGGAGCACTCCCTCCCCCTCTCTCTCTCTCTCTCTCACGCTCCCCCTACCAGCACCGAAATGGGCCCGTGGGGACCAAGGGCCCTGCAATATTGATGGTGCAGTGCTCTGCCAGCACACGCTGTACCGTGTGAGAGCTGCTCAGCTCACACCCCCTCTGCTCCAGCTCAGCCACTTTCAGATGGATTTGCACAGGAAAAATGCTCTTTATCTTCGTGCCAACCACAGGCATTTACCTTCCCAGTGGTATTTGGAGCATACAATGTATTTGGTGTATTGAAACCCATTCCTCCCTGTATTCTCCCTTCTTCGGAACTAATCATCCATTTCCAGCTAGGAAGATTTCCTCCAACAGGCCTTTCACAGGAGTTCCTGAGCAGCCCTGCAAAGACCACCTCTGCCTCTGCCTCCCCTGTTGTGTTAGACACCTCCCAGGCTCAGGCCCATTAACCTGCTCACAGCAGCTTCATGGATTAATGCTTACATAGACACAGCTGGCAGCATCTAAAGAAATCGTTATGGCTAAGCAGCTGCAGAGGAGATGCCATGTTCCACTGCAAAGCCAGATGTCAGTTTTATTGGTCCTCAAAGTTTCAGATGAAACGGCTTTGGGACAATAGGAATGGAATTATTTCAGGGGATTTGGAGAGGGAGTTCCTTTGCTCCAGGTGAATTGTGGAGCCTGCTGTCAGGTGCATCAGCTGCAGCCAGCCCTGAGTGTGGGGCCAGGGAAGATCCACAGCCAGAGCTCCATGGCAGCAGCACCAGCACCAGGCAGAACTGAACCACTCAGGCTGGGACAAGAAAGGGTCATCTGGAACCACAGCCATGCCTTTGGGTTTTACCTGGGGAAGGACCCTCTGGAAAATCCACCTCTGAAACTGTATCAGTGTCAAAACCCCACAAAACCCATCAGAGCCAAATCCAAAGCCTGCTGAAATGGATAGGAATCTTTCCAGGAACTTCAATTGGATTTAACTGATGAGAGAAGATTTTGTGACACCTGCCATGGACTTTCAATCTCCAAAATGTCTACAGTACCTCTCCTCTTGGTCCCTACCCTGGCTGTAGTGATGTGGGAACAGTGAGCAATCCTTTAAGGTAAAAATTTGAGAAATATGAAAATCAGGAGTCTGTTTTGCTAATTCAGGGAAAGCCTATGTTCATCCTCTCTTCAATTAGCAGACATCATTGTTCCTATAAAGAACTTATATTTTTTCCTTATTTTAACTATAAATGCCAGCACAATTTTTCTAATCCATTCCTTTACTTACATTAATTCTCCTCCTAGAACTTGTACAAGACACTGTAATTTCAAGCAGAAGCTTCTTAATAACACAAATCATCTATCCCTGTTGGAATATAAGCGGATCCATGACCTTAGAACTATTTTGCTAAGAAATCCAGCTAGAAAACTAATTTTAAGTAAATCTACAGATGTCAAAAACCCAGATGGCTTTTCAGGATGCTAACTTAAGCTTCATTGCATAAGCAGATTAGGGCTGCCTGTTGAGCCCCACACAAGAGTAGATGGCACTGAATCCACGGAATTACACCCAAACTGTTCCCTTCCTGATGCATCTTCCATCAAAAACTTTTGTCAGCTCCCCATGCCAGGAGCCTGCTCACTGTGAGCACCACACCCAGGGTGGCAGCTCTGTGGCTCCCTCTGTCTCTCTATCCCTCTGTCCCTCTGTCCCAAGGCCACTGGCCAAAGCAGCAGCTGGCTACACTGATGGACAGGGCAATTGTTCCATCCTTCATCCTCCTCAAATGAAAATGGAGGCAAACAGCCTCGTGAACCTCTCAGATGTTTCAGCACAGCAGATGTGGAACGATTTTCTGGTACAGACTCATGGGATCCAGATTACCCCGGTGTTACCATTGGTAACCAGCCTGTACCTGGGCATCAGCGCTGAAGTTAATGAGCCCTCGAGCACTCGAGCTCAGAGCAGCGAGCAGCGTGGCTCCGATGTGGCTGCGGGAAGGTGGGCACACACCTCCTGGAGAGGACACTGGCTTCTCCACGGGCGTGTTGCGTAACAAGGCCCAGCCCCTGCCCCTCTCTGCTCCGAGCCCTCATTCCAGAGCAAAGCGGCTGCCTCTGAGAGGGCCCCGCTGAAATGCGGCCAGAGGGATGGAATTGTGTTTTCCCCTCCCTGCGTGGAAGCGTGTCAGGGCTGCTGACAGATGGCTTGGCTGCCTGTGTCTGATGATTATCAAGCCTCTATTACCTTTACAAAGTGAATCCCAGTCGAAGGTTTTCTGTAATGAATTTCGCAGTGTTTGCACCCTCGGTTTGTGTCCCACACGTCCCGGGAAGCGTGCTAGGCACTCGGGTGCCGATTTACAGTGCCAGAGGCACCGCGTCCTCCGGGCACAGGCACGGCGCTTTCGGCAGTCTGTGCTGCCACCTAGCCAGGCCCGGCCCCCCGAGCTCAGCCCCGCTTCACCTGCACAGCTCACACGGAAATGTGTCCCCCGGGTCTGAGCACAGCCCGAGCCCGGGCGGGCACGGGCACCGGCGCTGCCCGCGCTGCGGGAGCGCTCGCTCACGGCGGGGAGCAGCCGGAGCTCGGCGCTCCTGTCCCCCGCGCGGCTGGTACTTACGGTAGAAGACATATTCGGTGTAGCTGGACCAGACCTTGTCGTCTGTGTACTGGTTGACGAAGGAAGCCGTCACTGAGGAGTTACAGGCCACCATGTGGAATCCACACTCGGACAACATGTCAAAAGCCCTCTCCAGGTGCTTGAACTTGAGATAAAACCTGGAGGTGTACCTTTCTGGAGCCCTGTCCGGGTCTCTGCTTTCGTTCAAACTTTCTCCAAAAACCTCTTTGACCAAAGAAATCCTTCCACAAACCAAAATCCTTGGGACCCTCCTAAATTTGGCATCTGCTTGGCTCTCCCTGCCAATAGTGCACGAGCCACGGTAGCCGATGGTGATGAATCCCCACTTGCGGTCCGGCGGCAGGAGCGACGAGGGGGGGCATATTCTGGTGTCACTGCCCTGGGACACCTCTTCATAGTCACTGTGGCAGTAATCGTCGGGGCTTTGCTTGTTGTCGTCGGGAGTCAGGAGCTTGACCAGGTCTGGGAGCTGGAAGTACTCAGCCTCCCTCTTGAGCCTTCCCTTCTCTGGGAAGTGGTCGGGCAGAACCACTTGCTTGTCCCTGAGATAGTCCAGAATATAGCGGAAAAGGAAACCATCTCTGTCGATGAAGAATCTTCCCTTGGAGTCCTTGGCCAGATCGTTGGCTGTGTCTCTCTTTGGGGTGAACATTTTCCAGAGCAGGGAGTGAGGGGTGCCAACCAAGGTGGAGTGGCGAGTGAAGTAAACCTGGCCACCCACGTTGAGCTCCACCACCTCGGGGAAGGAGTGCAGCCCCGTGCCCTGCTCCCGAGCAGGAAGGTAAGTCCTGCAGTTGCCACTTAGAGCCATTGTAGTTTAAACTGGAAATCAGCAGCACGGAGAAGCAGGACTATCAATCACATCAGAGGGTAGAATAAAGCTCCCAACATTAAGAAGAAACAAGGGGGAAACGAGAAGCAAGAAAATAAAAATAGCCAAAAGGATTGTTTAAAAGAAAAATCTGAATTGTCCATGAGTGACCGTGTGGCAGAAGTGGTTTATACACTGAGCCACGGAGGCTGGAGGCTGGAGAGCAATCACCTCATGACATGCAATCACATCATCAGATCTTCCAACAAAGCCATCAAAATCAAGGTCAAGCCAAGTCTATGGTCATTCACAGGTCTGTGAAAAGGGAAAACAAAACAAGGCACAAATTACTCTTCTAAGCATCACAGCTGCTGCAACAGAGAAAAGAAGAGCAGTTTGTAGAGCCAAGCTAAATCTGCTAAATAGGTCTCTTTTTTTTGGCAAGTTCTACGCTTCTATTTTACAAGTATTCATCAATGGAAGGGCTACATATGACTCCACTGTTTAAAAGAAACTGCATACTTCATCTTTAAAGAAACATCTAAATTAGACATGCACATGAGGGAACAAGAACGGGGACTCTTACCTTGGTAACAATTAATGTATAGCTCTTGTAAAGAAAACCAAAATGTCAAGACACTCAGAACACACATACAGGCACACAGGGTCCGGGTAGTGTGAATCCGATCCGAGCAAGGGACAGCAAAGGCAACAGAAGTGCTCTTAGCAGCATCCACGGAGGTCTCAAGTGTTAAACCGAGTCACAGGGAAGTTAACCGTGGCGGGTGACGAGGAAACCAGTACATACAGCACGGCGGAAGAAAATAAATAAATAAAATTTAAAAAAAATAAATAAAA
>VXBC01001331.1:582959-593833 GCA_013399945.1 Ploceus nigricollis | reverse complement strand
GGGCGGCGGGCAGAGCCGCGCGGGGCCGGTTCGGGAGCGGCCGCAACCCGCCTCGCTGGTCTCTTGCAGAGGGGGCGATGTCCGGGTTCGACGGCTTCAGCACCGACTTCTTCCAGACCAGCTACAGCATCGAGGACCAGGCGCAGCCCTACGAGTACAGCGGGCGGCCGTACAGCAAGTAACTCGAGTGCCCTGCCCGGGCTCACGGCGTCCCGGGGCTCGGCTTGGGGGAGCCCCAGAGCTTAGCGTGTCCCACCCCTGCCATGGCAGGGACACCTCCCACTGTCCCAGGTGCTCCCAGCCCTGTCCAGCCTGGCCTGGGACACTGCCAGGGATCCAGGGGCAGCCCCAGCTGTGCCAGGGCCTGCCCACCCTCACAGGGAACAATTCCTAATTCCCAATATCCCATCCAGCCCTGCCCTCTGGCAGTGGGAGCCATTCCCCTTGTCCTGGCACTCCAGGCCCTTGTTCAAAGTCCCTCTCCAGCTCTCCTCTAGGCTTCCTTAGGATACTTCTGGGACAGTCTGTGTCTCCAGGGAAAGTTTGGCATGTCAGCCAGCTGCTGGTTTCTGGAAATAAGTCCTGGTTGTTCTGTTTGATGGAGAGCTGAACTCACTGTCTGTAAATGGAGATCTGAAGGAATTCTGCATTCAATTCGCTGCCTGGTAGATTTCAGAGCAAGTGTTAGAAGATTGAATGACAAGTTATATGAACAATCTTAATTACATGAGTGATCTGCATGTCCTTGGGAGAAGAAATACTGTTCTTCTGCAGCTCCATCTCCAGTCACTCACTTGGGAACTAGAAACTAGTGTCACCTAAGTGAGCCTGCAATGTCCTGGTGACTCCCAGGCTGCAGCAGGGAGGTGTGGTGGGTGTTCCTGGCCCAGGGGGATCCTGGCAGCCCTGTGTGAACGTCCAGCCTTGGGCTGAGGGCTTTGGTCCCTCCTTGTGACCCCTGCGATGGATGGAGCAGGTCAGTGTCATTTGTGACCTGAGCAGATGTGCCCCCTGTGCTGGAGTCTGCTAACACGAGGAGTTCTGCATTTTCCTTCTCTTTCCATAATTAAAGATTTTGGAAATGTTTATGGAAATCTCTGTGCTTAGACTTGGGATAGATTAGTGGCAAGAATACCTAAAGAGGTGTGCTTAGGGCAGAGGGTGGCTTTGGTTGGGGTTTTTGTGGAGCACCTATGGGATCATGTTGTGGAACTTTTTAAGACAGAAGGAAGGGTTTGCTGTGACGTACTGGCTGGAGCAAGCTTTGCCTTGCAGGAGGGGTTTCAGCAGCAGCTCTGGGTGTGCCCTAACGTGGGGTTGTGCTTTGCAGGCCCTATGGAGGCTACCAGTACCCCCAGCAGGCTGGCTTTGTGCCCCCTGAGATGATGCAGCAGCAGCAGCCCTACACGGGGCAGATCTACCAGCCCACACAGGGCTACACTCCAGCCTCAGCACAGTCTTTTTATGGAAGCAACTTTGAGGATGAGCCTCCGCTATTAGAAGGTATAACTTTGCTGTGGCCTAAATCCAGAACTCCTCCTAGTTTGGGGGTAAGTTGGTAGCAGTGTGTGGATTCCCTGCTGCTGGGAGTGCTCTGTGTGTTTGAAATCCTCATTGATTTTTTTTCAGCCTGTATTTTGGCATGTGAAATCCTTGTTCTTCTGTGAACTTCTGCAGCTGGAAATTTGTGCTTTCTTGCTTCACACCAGCTGCTCTGTGGCAGATTAAATCAGTTAACTGGGAGACCTGACTTCGTGGCAAAACACTTAATATTCCTCGTGTTGCAAATAATAATTGTAACTGCCCACTTTGTAAAATAAGTGCCTGCAGGTCCTGTGAGTTGATTCGTGCTTAGAACAGGAGAGTTTCATTGCTAACAAGGAATGCCAAACACTGCAGAAATGCCTGTGTGGAGCACAGCCTGTGCAGAGTGCCAGGCTGGATATTCAGCTAAGTCTGGCTTGCTGGGATCCATTTCCAGCTTATTTCTGTTATTTTTCAGTTCCAAACAACTGAATAAACCGTCACTGTTACAGGGTGGAGAGACAGGCATCTGTCACACCTGTCACCTGTCCCCAGGCATGATGCCTTCCACCCCCTGGGCTTTTTTATTAGATATTACTTTATTTACATAAATAAAACAGGATCTGGGAGCTGGGCTGAAGGGACCTCTGTGAACCCAGAACTCTGTGCTTGGGCTCTCCCCTGGTCCTTCAGAAACCACCTGGGCACTTCCCAGCACCTGAGGCCGGGAATGTGTGGAGGCAGCAGGAGGAGAGAGGGCAGGGCCCCATTCCCTGGTGCCCACCACACGTCTGGGGGAGATGGGAAGTGGAGAAGCAGGGAAGACAAAGAGGGGAGCAAGTGGGGCAGCCAGGAAGGGAAGAAATGAAATCCATGTTCTGTTCCCTTGCAGAATTGGGGATCAATTTCGACCACATCTGGCAGAAAACACTAACGGTGCTGCACCCCCTGAAGGTGGCCGATGGCACCATCATGAACGAGACGGACCTGGCCGGGCCCATGGTGTTCTGCCTGGCCTTTGGGGCCACCCTGCTGCTGGTGAGGCACTGCCACGGGGCTGCTGGGCACGGGGGCTGTGCTGGGGAGCGTGCGAGAGGGGCTCTGTTACCTGCAGGGCTCTGGAGTGAGCATGGGGGCCAGGAAAGCTCATCCTTCTCATGGAGTGTCCTGAGTGGGAAGAGACCCCCAGGGACCATCAGAGTCCAGCTCCTCACCCTGCACAGCACAAAAATTTGTGTGTGCATGGGAGAGGCGCTGGGGCCTCTCACACTGCTGGGGTGGATGAGCTCTGTCACACCAGGGGGGACTTCAGTGTCAGCCCACTCTGGAGCAAACCTGCTTTCAACTGCTTGTGTGCTCAGTGGGCCTGGCACTGCTGGAGCCTGGTCACTTTTTCTAACTGAGCTTAATTGAAATAATTGTGCTTTAATGGCTCATAGATGACAGCAAACAGTGTTCCTTGGCATTGAAAGCTTCAGGGGTTTTAATCTGATTTAGCTTTAAATGCTTCAGGCACTGCTTGTCATTTCTGCCTAAAATTTCATGTTGCTTTGACAGTTAAAACACACTTTGATACCAAGGGGCCTTCAAGCCAACTTTAATAAGTAACTTTTATTTATGGAAAGTAGGTCAGTCAAATTAATGAACGTGTTTATAATAGATATGTTTGAATTTTCTTTTCCTAAAAAATTAATTCTCCTGCGTGCGTTTTAAAAAAATCCATGGAATGTGGTGAAAGGAAGTGGGCTGAGCCTGGCACAGAGGTTGCAGCAGGTGTGATTGTTTCCTGTGCAGCTTGGGAAGGAGGAGAGCTGGGTCCAAGCACATCCAGTTTGGAAGTTGTTGGAGGGGGACACCCTGGAAGCTGCCCAGCCCCATGTCCTGCAGGGGTGCCTTGGGCAGGTGCTGGAGGGGAAGCAGCAGTCTCAGCCTGGGAAAACCAGGAGATGGCCTGAATACATGGACATAACTTACACGTGCTTCCCATGTGCTTGTGAACAAGCAAAGTTTGGGTTTGGCTTTTTAAAATCTCCCTCAGCTAATCCAGAGTTCACACCCAGTGCTTGGCAGCTCAGCCTCAGTTCTTCCTGGGATTTTTTTATAGTTTTCCTTGTGCCATAACTTTGTGCATTCTACTACAAATTAAAGGACTTCAGCTCTGGGTTTGTCAAGAAGTTCCTGAATTACAGTTTTGTTGTCTTTACACACCAGTTCTGTAAAGATCATTATAGCAAGTAATCAATCAGCCTGAGAAGTCCTTGACTAAACCCTAAACCGTTCCTGGGCTGAGATCAGAGAACAACAATCAGATCAGAACCTGTTCATTAAGATCCACAGAGTCAGGAGGAATTCCAGGCTCCTGGAGCATGAGCTGTCCTGGGATTCTGGGGGGGAAACACTTCGTGTGGGATGGGAGTGAGGGAGCTGGGGCTGGGGGACAGTGCCTGTGCCCAGCCCTGCTGTGTTCCAGGGTGGGTTCCAGGATCTGCTCCCTGTGCTGGTTCCACCCCATCCCACCCCATCCCGCCCCCGTGCTGACCCGTGCTGACCCGTGCTGTGCCCGGCTGCAGGCTGGCAAGATCCAGTTTGGGTACGTGTACGGGATCAGCGCCATCGGCTGCCTGGGCATGTTCTGCCTGCTGAACCTGATGAGCATGACCGGGGTGTCCTTCGGCTGCGTGGCCAGCGTGCTGGGCTACTGCCTGCTGCCCATGATCCTGCTCTCCTCCTTCGCCATCGTCTTCTCCCTGCAGTAAGTGCTGCCATTTACCCCTTGGGCACAGATTCTTCCTGAGGTGGGGGGGAAGTCACTGGGAGGAATTTCCACCTTCAGTGCTGGAGCTGTGTGTCATTTGAATATGACAGGAATCTTCAGTTAGGGCAAGAATTAATTATCAATGGCTTCAGGTATTTACTGGGGGGAAGGGGGTGAATCCTGGCTTTACCTCAAAGTCATTAAACAGCTTTTGAATACACAGACTCCAAGAGCAATCTCAGGTTTGTTTTCAGCCAGCTCTGAATCTGACAGGTCTCAGCACCTGTAAAGTCTGAAAGTAATTATTATTGAAGACACAAATTAGGATTTTACAAATACAAGAAAATGAGAATGATTCCTCTTGGCTCTGCAAATTTAGGGACTGAAAAGAAACAGCTTGGCACAGTTCTTCTGCTCACTGCTTTGAAATTTTCATATGCATAGAGTTAATTTTGAGGGGGCTTTCTACTGTCATAATTGACTGACATTGTTCTAAAAGGGAAGGATCCCAGAATGGTTTGGGTTGGAAAAGCCCATCCAGTGCTACCCCTGCCATGGGCAGGGACACCTTCCACTGTCCTAGGCTGCTCCAAGCCCCAATGTCCCCCCTGGCCCTGGACACTGCCAGGGATCCAGGGGCAGCCACAGCTGCTCTGGGCACCCTGTGCCAGGGCTTTCCCAGTGCTTTCAGTGGGAATATTTCATTTACTGCCAAATGCTGAAATTCATGCCAGAACCTGCACAAGGTGTTGGATGAGTCCAGGTGTGACTCCTACAGGTGGATATACACAGGGCTCACAGGAGTTCTGTTCTTTCTGCCTTTCCAGGGGGATGATGGGGATTATTCTCACGGCTGGAATTATTGGCTGGTGCAGCTTTTCCGCTTCCAAGATCTTTATCTCTGCCTTAGCCATGGAGGGCCAGCAGCTGCTCGTGGCCTATCCCTGCGCGCTGCTGTACGGAGTCTTCGCCCTCATCTCCGTCTTCTGAACAGACTCTGGGGGATGCCGGGGCCAAAAGGAAAATCCCAGCTTGGAACGTGGACTTGGACCAGAAACAGCTGCAAACAACTGTCTCGTGTTGCTATCATGAAACTTAGACCTGTTTGAATCACCTGGAACAATGGAAAATGTCTCGTGTTCACTTTTTTAGGACCTTGAATACTGTTTTCAATGACCTGGGGAGTCCAGAGCTTTAATATGTGTTCATGCTTATCAAGTTCCTGTGATTTCTTTCCCATTCCTAGATATTTAGAAAAAGTAACTTTCGGTTGTTTATTTGAGGGTTGTGATTTTTGTTCATTTTGTTTTGTTTTGTTTTGTAGGGGAGGGCGAAGGGTTGCAGTTAGAAATTGGTAGATTTTTATCCAAAACAGTTAAAGGAGCTGCCGTGGATTTGGGGGACTCTGGATAAATCTGCAGGAAAAAGGAACCTGTTTCCTGACCCCTCTCACCAAAAATGCACAAATGAACAAAAGTAATTAGAGTATTTCCTGTATTTCAACCAATATCCTCCTAAACTCTCCAGTCTCAATTATTTGTTCGTTTGCTGTGAGAGCATTTCAGGATTTAAGATACTTAAATTATGAAGTAGAAAACAGATGCTTAAAAGTGAAAGGGATCTGTGATTCTGTCACACTTGAAACATGACCACACTGGGGTGTCTGTAGCTTTATGTTAACTGGGGTTTCTGAAGGATGTGGGCAGAGGTTCCTTCCCTCATGGTGCACATTCTGCTGGGTGGATGAAGAGGAATCTCTCTCACAGTGCTTCCAAGGAAAACACCATTTGGAAAACGTTATGCTTGTCAGTATTGTAGTTATTGTAAAATAATTTAAGGCATATTGATTAAATTTTCCTTAAATTTTGAAAAAGGTGTTTGATTTTCCTAACCTTTATTTTTGATGTTCAGTTACTAAAATAGAAACTTTCATGTTGAAACAAAATCACATTTAAGATTGAATTAATTGGGTGGATTTGGTGTTTGCTACAGTGAGTGAAGAGCAGGAGGGAGCTCCTGTCCTGTGTCTGTGCAGATCAATAGCATTGATTGCCAATGAGCCAAATTAAACACAGCTCTAGGACACAGAAGAGCTCCCTCAGCTGCTTGAGCAAGTCAGATTCTAACACTCTAATATTGTACTTTGAGAACAGTTAATTCAGCTTATCCTGCACATTCCTGAGGGGAAGTTCTTAAAGCCTTGCAGTGATTCCATAGGTACCTTCCAGGGTGATCACCTGGATATTAAAATACTATAAATAATGTTTTCTTTCACCACAGCATGAGCAAACTTCACTGCACAGGAAGAACAGCTCAGTGTTGCCCTGGCAATAGAGCTGCTGAGTTTGGAGAACCATAGGAAAAGGGATTTGTTTAGATTTAAATGCTCACAAGGCCAGCAGTGGAGGACGCTGCACGTTCTACTCCAGCAGTGAGGGTTGGCCCAGGAGTTTCCTCTGCACAGAGCTGAGCAGTTTGTAACTGAATTTCTAAGTGGTCTCTGGGGAGCAGAGAGAAGCAGATGAGAGCAGGAGGTCAAACACTTGACTTCATGGAGGACTTGATAAAAACCAGTATCATGTGTGGAGTGGTTGTCTTAAAGATCCCAAACTTCTGGTTCAGTAATTAATGTGATTGCCGTGACTCTTTATTGCCTTTCCAAAATCAATCCCATCGATCTTCCGTAATGAAGTTTTGTCCTAGTTCTTCCTTCAATTTTAGTTACATTTCAGATGATTCAATCTCCCCCTCCCATAGAATGTCAGCATTGGAGCCTGTAGCTCTGTACTCCCACATTTGCCTTTCTCAATTTGTAGGACTTTTCTTTCCCCCACAGTCTGTTCCCCCCTCTTTCTCACCTGGGTTTCAGATGCAGTGCCAGCCACACTTTACCCTGCTTTGGCTCTCTTTGTGTGGCTCAGCTTAAAGCACTCCAACAAGTGCTGGAGTTGCCTTTTCAAGCCCACTTTTGTTACTCCCCCCAGTCTTGCAGTGATGCCCTGCAGGAGCTGTGAGTTCCCTTTCCCAGTTTGTCCGTGGTCACCCCAGGCTGTTGGTGACAGTGACAGTGGCTCTGTTTTTCAGGTTCCTGGTGCTGTGAGGCAGCTGCTGCCCCCGGTTCTGCTCGGTTCCGTTTGGTTCTGTTCCTGTACCAGCAAATTCCAGGGCTCTCCTGTGCCAGCCCCGTGTTTTTAATGTGCTGCTGTGCCTGTCACCCGCTGTGGGTCTGGAATAGCCTGGGGCTGAGCTGCAGGGCTAGCACTGGAACGTTCCCTTGGGCTCTGTGGGCTGGAGGAGCTGGGACTGAGCTGGGGATGTGCCCTGTGGGCGGGGCTGGGCTGGGGATGTGCCCTGTGGGCAGGGCTGGGCTGGCACAGCCCCGGGCCGGCCGGAGGGGTCCCGTGGGGCCCCAGTCCTGCCAGCAGCAGAGTTCCAGCTTTGTTACTGCGTTTAGGGACTGGGGTAGTTAAAGAACTGCCCGAGCTTTGGCACCACACCCCGGCTGCTGCCCAGACACGGGGGCAAAGCCAGAGCAGCTGCCCCGAGCCCCCGAGTCCCCCTGGGCTGTCCCGGGGCTGCAGCAGAGCCGGGGGCGCGGAGCCGGGCGCTGCTGTTTGCAGCCTCTCCACTGGGTGGGTCTGCAGGACTCCCGATGTGCTCCCGGAGCCTGGCACAGAGCCCGGCACCGCTGGGTTTGAAAAGCCCTGCCAGCCCTGCCAGCCCAGCGGGTCCCAGCTGTGCCTCACCCCCACCCTGCCCCGAGCATCGAGTGCCACGGCCAGGAATCCCTTGGGCACCCCCAGGGATGGGGATCCAACCCTCCTGCCCGTGTTTAACCACCTTCTCCATGCAGAAATTCCTGCTGGATCCCGGTCCGTGCAGGGATGTGCTGCAAACTCCTGAGCACCACGATCTCACTGCTGCACTCAGAGCTGCTGCTGGCTTGTAGCAGGACTTGGAAAGCCTTTCCCTCCTCCTGCTCTCCCTGCTGGTGTCCCACATCACCAGCAGTGACATTCCCTGTGGTCCCAGCACTGACCCAGCTGGCTCTCTGTCCCTGGCAGGGGAAGGGAACCGTTCCAGCTGTGATGGGGATGCTGCAGTGCCCGGGATTCCTCCCGGGAATGGGGAACCCTTGCTGTGCCTCATTCCTTGGATAATAGGGAACAGTTCTGAGGGGATTTCAGCATCTTCACTCAGAATGCATTGATGCATTCACATGTCTGCACAGTCAAGATGACAATTCTAACACCATGGGGTAGTTTATTTCCATTCATTTATTTAATTATCTGCTTTAAATATCAGTCTGTGTGGGGTCTTTGTTGGTTTTTAATTGCAAGGGCCTCTCCTCATTTCACTTCTTCATCCCTGGTGATTTCCCTGTCATTGCTGGATACACCATCAGAATTAAGTTTCCAGTGTGCATATTGACAAAAGAGAAGATAATAATTACAATAATTACAAATGATTGATCAGTGCAATCACTGATCATTGGATTAATTCTTCCCTCCTTCCCACCACTGTTAATTCAGAATAAATTTGCAGCAATCAAGAGATCTTCACTCGTGTGCTGATGATCTTCATGTTCTGCCTGAGCTTTAATTGAGCTTAAAAGGCCTAATTCTGCCTCAAATCTATTCTTAGTGTTGTTTCAGACCTGAATGTAGAGCTTGAATTTGAAGACGATCCTCCTGCCTACATCTAGCTGGGGTTAGTTCCCCACCCAGTCAGTGCTTGGCCCCATTCCCGGCGGGGTGGGGGATGTGGGGTGCCTGTGCTGGGATGGAGCTGATGGATGGAATGGGATTGCATCCCCCCACTCCTCAGATCCACTGCAAGACACTGGGCTTTGTCTAGAGGGTGCCAGGAGGAAATGAAGTCCCAGGGCTGGCACAGGGGCCTGGGGGAGAGCTTAGCGAGTGCAGGGAGCTGTGGGGGTCACCCAGACCACAGAGGCAGCCTCCTGTCGGGGAACAGCAGGGTTTGCCTTCAGCTCTCTCCCTGCTTCTGCCTCTGCACACTCCCTGTTTGCTCCCTGCACTGCTGAGCAGGTGATGGAACAACCACGGGCTCCCTTTCTTGGGCCTTCATGACTTTCAAAGCAAACACAGGCACAATTCTGGACACTGGAGGAAAGACAGCGAAGCTGAGTTTTGGACCTGTAAGGTGCTGGCAGCAGCGAGATAACACCCATTAAAACCATCAGGCTGGAGCTCTGAAAGCTCTGCAGTTTACCCAGCCATTTGTCTGGAAGGCTGCTCTAAGGCAGCTTTTTCCATGGAAACCTGCAGTGTGATCCCCCAAACAGCTCCGAGCGCTCTGCCGTCGCCGGGCTCGTGTTTAGATCCCACCCAGCTCTGTTGGCCCGGTTGCCATGGCCCCGTTTTCTCTGCAGCCCCCGCTGGATGGAGCCCTGCAGGGAGCTGGGGCCGGGCTGTGGGGAACCAGCTGGGCAGGGATGGGCTGGAGGTGCAGGAACGCTGCCAGGCCCTGTCCAGCCCCTGTCCAGCCCCTGTCCCTGTCCAGCCCCTGCCCACCCGGTGCCCACCCAGCCCCTCCAGCCCCTTGGGCACTGACACCTCTCCCTGCAGAGCAGCTTCCAAAGGTGTTGGTTAATTATTGTTATAATTTCTGCATGACAGAGGGAGGGCTGGGGCACAGAGATGGGGGATGTTTGTTGGGAGGTCACTGAGCAGGACCCTGGCCCAGGCCCCAGGTCTGCTGGGAAAACAACCCCAGCACAGCAGGTCGTGTCTTTACCTTCTGCTCATCAATCCTGTTATCAGCAATTTACCTGCATCATTCTCTGAACCAGGAGTTTCTGACTGCTTCTTTATTGCTGTGGCTCTCAATACTTCTCACTGTTTCCAGGCTTTACTTCAGCACATCTCCAGAGGGATTCTGCTGGTCAGGCACAGATCCGTAGGGCAGATGTCCATAGCTGAGTAACTCACCCCAGGCTTTACAGACGTGCTCTTTCCCCACCTTAAAGCCACAATGCCAGCTGGGCACCCCCTGTGCCCGAGAAGGGGAGCCGGGGTGACCTCAGTCCCCTGGGGCAGGGAGCAGGGACAGCCCGGGCAGGGGGGGAATGGGCAGGACCCGGAGCCCCTCTGGGGGCCGCAGGGTCAGCAGTGCCCGGCCAGCGGGCAGCAGAGCCTGGCCACGCTGGGCACGCACCGGACAGTTTTGGCCACTCGGCTTTCCCTGAGCTGGTGGCCAAAGAGCACGGGCAGAGCATCCCCGGCCTCGGGGCAGCTGCACCCGGGCCAGGCAGCACCAGCTGTGAGCCACGTCCTTCCAGAGCCGCTCCTCGGCCGATCCCTGCCATCCGGAACGTTCCAAGGGCGGGATGAGCAAACGCAGCCCAGGCTGTGGATGGCAGCGGGGTCACGGCTCCGGAGGGACGCCGGGGCCAGCTCAGAGCAGCCCTGCAGAGGCACGGACCGGCCAGGGCCACCGAAGCTGGGGACAGAGCTGCGAGGCCAGCTCTGGGTGCCACTAGATGGCAACCGGCGCATTCCGATGGGGACATCCCGGCCGGAGCGTGCCCGGAGCGCCCGGGCCGCGGGATGCGGCGGGTGCGAGCGCTGCC
>VXBC01001331.1:543807-573876 GCA_013399945.1 Ploceus nigricollis | reverse complement strand
CAGCAGGGGTCTCCTGGGGGGAGGATTGGCTGTGGGAGAGATGAGGAAAAACTGCCCAATGAACAGGAGACAGCTGCACACAGATGGCAAACAGAACCCATCCTGCCTGGCAGTGTGGGACAGCATGGACCAGGCACTGAGCCTGGCAGTGCTGGGGGGTTCCCTGCAGGGTGTGGGGAACGTGGGCACCCCCGGGGCAGTGACAGCTGTGGGTGAGCTCCAGGGCTGGAGGAGGCTTCACCCAGCATGACTGCAAAATAATCATATCCAAAAAAGCTTGATGGACTTGCATGTATGAATTTATTGGCAGTAATTTGCATTTTTCCTCATTAAGGGCTGATTATTCTGATAATAAAGAATAAACTTTGCCATTGAGCATCTCAAGGCTCAACAGTCCTTAATTAAACATGATAATTGTCAGAAGCAGGTAAATGTTATTGCCTATCACAGGAGTGCAGGCTGGGGCTGAAGAGCGAGTGAAGCTCATTTGATGAGGAGCAAAGCTTGGCTGGAAAGAAACATTTTGGGACCTGCACGTTGTCAGCAGAGGACAGACCCTAATCAGGGGGGCTCCACCCTGCTTGTGCCACTTGCACCTCCTCACTGGAAAAGGGAGTGGATCTCTGCTGGGCTGTGCTGGGTCCCTCGGGGGCAGCCTGGGTCCCGGCTGGAGGGGCAGTGGCTGGCTGGCTGGCTGTCTGTCTGTCTGTCTGTGCGGGGCTGGGGAGGGGCTGGTGCCACCCCCGGGCTCAGCCCCTCTGCTCCTGGATCCACAGCAGCTGGAGCAGGATGGGAGCTGTGTCCCTCTGGCCCAGC
The DNA here is from genome assembly GCA_013399945.1 of Ploceus nigricollis. Taxonomy (NCBI): domain Eukaryota; kingdom Metazoa; phylum Chordata; class Aves; order Passeriformes; family Ploceidae; genus Ploceus; species Ploceus nigricollis. Next base: position 573,060 of record VXBC01001331.1, on the reverse strand, counting down.
CTCCATCCCCCGCGGGGTCACCTGAGAACGGGCTCTGAACAATCAGCCAGGCCAATTAGAGTGCAGGTGTGGCCAATTATCAATAATCAGCCAGGCCAATTAATCAGAGTGCAGGTGCTGCCCTGCACGGCCACAGCTCCCTCCGTGCTCGGAGGGAGGCAGGGAGCAGGAGCCGGGGGATCCCTGTTCAATTATCAATGATGGAGCAGGACCTGGGTGATCCCTGGTCACTGATCAGTGATGGGAGCAGGAGCCGGGTGATCCCGATCAGTTATCAATGATGGATCAGGAGCCGGGTGATCCCGATCAGTTATCAATCCGGGGGCGGGCAGGAGCCGTTACCCCACAGCGATGCTATCTGCTCTGGCTGCTGCGGACGTGCCACGGCAGCACCTCGGGCTCTCACACGGGCTGTTTCCTCTCCCCGGCCCTGCCCTGCAGAGCACAGCAGTGCTGCTGGCAAGGGGCCAGCACACCTTGGTGTGCTCAGGGCTGTCCCCGTGTCCCCTGCTCGGGCTGGGGCATCTCAGAGCCACACAGGGCTTGGCTGGAAGGGACCTTAGAGCCCGGCTTGTTCCCACGGCAGGGACACCTCCCACTGTCCAACCCTGGACACTGCCAGGGATCCAGGGGCTGTCCCCACCACCACAGTCTGTGTGTTAGGCCAGCAGCCCGTGGCTGGAGAGACAAAACAAATCCTTCTGATGGAAAATGAGGTGACTAAAATGTGCAGATAGGCAAATATTTCCCTTCTATGCACACTGAGCAGTTGTGATGAGCTCGTGTTAAACTATGGTCATTCTGTGAGGCCCTGGATTGATTTCTGTGTACAACCCATTTCCCAGTTCTGTTCTGAATTACATTTGGTAAGGTCTTCAACTGCAAATATCTAATTTCTTATTCAATATTCAGAATTCCAAATGAAATAAATGATCTGTTTACATGCATCAGTCAGACCATCTGGTTCCATAGGAGAATTCAACAAAGAGTCCATTAATTGTCACGCATGTTTATTCATCATTCTTAATTCATAATTCTTATAAATAATTAAATCAGAAAATCTTCTGCAAATAAACAAGCCAAGTGATTATTTTGAAGCTCCAACTTCCATACCTAAAAGAAAACAAAATTAATAGCTCATGTGAACATCCAAGAAAAGGAAAACATTCAATTTGGTGAGTACATAAAGCACTATGATTTTCTGCAACCAGCTCATCCCTTTCATCTTGCATTTAAAACCATAATTACCATTGCCAGGAGAATGTGGAGAAGGCAGCAGAAGGAGAAAACAAAGAATGGAGAGAAAGTGGGTAGGTAAATGATGTGAGAGCACCAAGACAATTTGTCTGTGCTCCTCTGCCTGGGCTCTCTCCCTCTCTCCCCTGCACCACCCCTGGGTATTTATAACCCTGTGCTGGGTTGGTAAAAGACTGAGCACAAATGTCCTTTGCTAAAGACCCTGGAGGATTAAAAAGAAAGGGATGATCGTGGTCTTTGGAGGAAATTTTGAGGCACATCTAAATAGTGTCCCTGCATCCCTAGGCTGCTGCAATCTGGGGTTTTTCCCAGCCACTCCAAGCATTATTTCTGGAAATCAAGAGTCCTTGGGCACATAGTGCTTTCACTGTGAGTGACTTCAAGCTGGAAAATGTGATTCATTGGAGCTAAAATGCAATTTTCAGAATAGTCATCTCTCTCAGCTTATCTTCTAGGGGAAAGAGACATCTTGGTGTGTCAGGGGGTGAAAGGGCTGGACCTGCTCCGCCGTACGGAGAGTGTTTTATTACTTTCACAGTTCTTATTTTAACTTCATTGTCTGACACAGCCATTACCTCTTCAAGGACAGGGTTTTTTAAAGTATTGGGAGTCTTGTACCTGGAGAATACTGAGCCTCCTGTAATGTCAGACATAAAGGTACCTAATGCATCTGAGGCTCTCCTGCCGGGCCTCGGCAATGACACGGCCGGGCCCATTACGGCCTGATGGTTTGGCTCAGCTCCTTCTGCCAGCTCGCTGCAATTTCAGAAACTGCTGTCTTTATTCCCCAGCAAAGAAGGGTACAAAACCAGTAATGATTTATGGCTGTGCCCCTCTGCTTTAATAATCTGAATTAGCACAGCTCTGCAGTGCCACAGGTCGTTCCTGAGGGATGTGATTTGAGGGGTCTGCGTGGGCACAGGGAGGTTGGAATTTCTGACCTTCCATTCAATGTCAGAGCAGTGGCAGCCTCTGGCAGCAGGGCTGGCCACCAGGCTCGGCACGGGTGTCTGCTGCTCCTGCTGCTGCAGGGGAAGCTGCTCCCCGTTCGAGGCGCAGCAGCTGGAACAGCTGGAACAGCTGGCTCAGGGCTGCAGCTGCGGCACACGGGCGGGCACTTGTGCCTGTGACAGGGACCGTGCCACTGCCAGGGGGCAGGACGGCTCTCCTCGGGCAGGAAAACCCCTGAGCCGGGGCTGTCCCGCTCCCTGATAGCCGTCAGCGATGTCTGGCTGCCGAGCATCCTCCTCCTCCTCCTCCTCCTCCCGCCGGGGCTGGGCAGGTGGAGCCCGGCTGTGGTTTAACCACTCGGGGTTCCTGTGTTATCATCTGCTGCTCTCGGGGTGACTCATTCCAGGATTATGTAGGCTTTTTAGTCACCGTGGTATTACTGGAAAGTTCTTTCTGCAGAGGCTTGGAATATAAAACTGAAAATATTCTGATTGTAAACTGCCTCAGATAACAGAGAGGCTGCTGTAAAAGCAGGGCCTGTCTGTGCAACAGTAATTCCACAACTGCAGAAGCAGCAGCGAGTGCTGAACTCCTTCCTGCTCCCATGTCAGTGTTCTTGGTACTGCCAAAATTGAGATTCTCATCACAGAGGAGTCGGGAGGCTGCCTTCTCCTCACATTTAATTCTTTTCTACTTGAAAAACAGTCTTTTAATGTGCTACTGCTGGGAGGTTTGGGTACTTTCTCCAAGATTATGACAATCCGAGAATTTCAAGGATGTGGGTGGTTATAAACTCTCCCTTGAAATGTGCCATAAAGCAGCAAAGGAAGCCAGAATTCACATTATTTCCTTGTTACACCCTACAGGAGCTGTCATCCAAGGGGTATGTGGCTGTTGAATTAAAATTTAGCTGAAGAGATTTCAGCAGTGCTGGGGGTTTCTTTTTGTGGCTTTTACACTGATTTCTCTCTTCTGCTCTGGTTGTGTTTCTGGGTTTTCCATCTTTAGCTGGCTGTACCCTCCTCTTCAGAGATCCAGCTCCAAATGGGACACTCTTCCTTTAAGAAGGATTTCCCTGAGGAGCAGGTTTCTCTCTCAGGATTTCCAGACTGTAGTTTTAATGTCTAGAGCGTTTTCCTTCTCCCTGCGAGCTCCTGGCAAAGCGAGGAGCTTTAAAACACAAATATTTATGGACGGGGCAGTGTTTGGATTAGGGAATGAAGAGTCTGGATCAGCTGCTTTGCTTATCTGGTTCAGAGAAAGACTCTGAGGAGCTCTGGTGTGCTCTGAGACACCATCCCAGCCTGGATTCCTTAAAGAGCAGCCCAGAGGAAGAGAGGCTCATTGTTCAGGAAGAATTTCTTCATGGCAGGGAATATCAGGCACTGGAACTGCCCAGGGAGGTTTGGATCCCCATCCCTGAGGTGTCCAAGGAGTTCCTGGAGGTGGCACTCAGAGCTCTGGGCTGGGAACAGGGTGGGGATGGGGCACAGCTGGGACTGGATGGGCTGGGAGGGCTTTGCCAGCCCCAGGGGTCCTGGGATTCTGGGATTTCCCAGCTTCCTGCAGAGATGCAGCATTTGGCACCATTTCTCAGCTGCTGCTGGGAGACAAGGTTACTGATACAGACACTCTTGGAGGGAGGGATGGATTCAGGAGCTCCTGGCTGCCAGCAGCTGTGCTGGGCTCCAGCAGGTGCCCATGGGCACAGCAGGGCACTGGGCACCAGCAGGGAAAGGGCTCCTGGCCCCACGTCCCACCAGAGCCCAGCCAAAAGCTCTGTGCTCCAGGAAGAGATTTATGGCTTTTCCCTGGGTAAACAGAGCACCCAGCTGGGCTCTGCCAGTCCAGCACCTTTCAGGCACAGTTAAATTAACTTTTAGAAAAATAATAAAAATAATGGCCCAGCCTAATGAATGCCTGAGGAATTCTATAAAAGGCCTTGTGACACCTGCATTAATACCAAATGAGTTCATTATGATTAATGTTATTAAAATAAATGTCATGGGGAAGAATAATGGCCTGGCCATTATTTTAAAGTGTTGCCACTGGATCTCTAAAAGCTCATGAGTCAACCCTGGGCAAGGAATTCTGCATGTTCATGTCTAAAACCTGTGGGGAATTCAAACTTTTCTGCAAAAATAGCCCCAAAATACCGTGGGAGGCTGTGTGAGCTCTGAAGGACAGAGTGTGCCCTGGCTCGGGCAGGGCTGCTTTTCCTGTGCCTCACAGGTGGAATGGGAGCACTTCTCACCTGGCAATTTCTTGGTGCTTGAGGATGATTCTGGAATTGTTTGTGCTGCTTTGTGTTTGTGCTTTTATCAGGCCAGATTTTTTTTATTCTGCTGTTTTTAGAGGGGGATTTTTTTCTTCTTGGCTTTCAAAGCACAGCACAACAGTTTTACAAACATCACAAACTTGTCCTTTCAAAAAAGAAAAGGCTAAGAATGAAAATATTTATATTAGTGACAGGTAAAAGTAAGTATTTTGAGTGGGCTTTACCTATGCAAATTTTTCAGCAGCTTGTGAAGTCTTAGGAGAGATGTTCTTTAGAATCTTGATTAAAATCTCAGCTGGAATAAAATATTTAGCAAAAAGATGTTTCTCTACTCTTCAATTGCTCCTTAATTAATCATCTTTGTTAACTGGCTAGAGGACATCCTGCTTCATTTTTCCTTTTTGGCTTAGGATAATGTATGTAAATTAATTTTGAGTTGTATAATCCAACCATAAAGCAACCCAAACAACCTTGCTGCCACTGATAGTGTGTTGTCAGTAGGATAAAAGGGAACAGTGCTGGTCCTGGTGGTGGGGAACAATGACAGGCAGCGTGGTGGCACTGAGCTGGGACAGAGGGGCCATAAATTGTCCAATAAAACCAGCAGGAACCCGAGGAAAGAGATTGATGGATTGATTGAGATCTGAATCCAGGTATTGCCAGAGCAGCACAAGTTTCTGAGGTGTGTTTTGCCAGGGAGCTAAAATCACCAGGGGTGTAGGGAAGGTAATGGAGGAAACCTGTGTAATTTCTATAATTATTTTTGAGGCAATGCATGTGCTCAGTCACAGAACTATTTTAGCTGCAGTGACGTAAGGTCCAATTAACAGAATGACATTGGGGAAGAGCTGTAAATCTGCAGGGTTTACATTTTATTGCTGCTGCTGCAGGGACAGAGGCACAGCCAGGCTGGGCTGAGCAGGGCTGGGATCTGGGCTCTGTTCACTACAGGACCTCGGGATGTGGTGGGGCTGAGTTGACGGTTGGACCTGATGATCTTCAAGGTCTTTTCCAACCTTACCAATCCTGGGATTCTGTCTCAGGGCTACACAAGATCATATCCCAGAAATTCCAGCTCAGAGGTGCCCACAAAACCTGCAGAGATTGGGAGTAGGAAAACCAGGAAAGGATGAGGATGGAGCCCAGCATTGCTTTAACATCAAAACACACGTGTGCACTTTGTTGCTAGGGCCTTAAACCTTCTAATTTCTGAGGAGGTGTTTAATTTATTTTCCTTTTAAATTAAAGCTGCAATGGGAATGACTCATGCAGCCCTGTTTACCACAGGGGCTTTGCTCCTGGGCCGTGTTTCTGTGGATGTCTGAGCCGTTAGCTGGTGAGGGGGATGCTCTTACTGCTCTGTGGGGGCAAGATGCTGGTAAGGGAGCCTGAGAAAACCAATTGATTTGGGGTTTGCAGACCACAGATAGAGTGCTACACGTTTGTGCAGTGGTGCTGTATGAGCAGCAGGATGGGCTGGGGCTGGGGCAGGGAGGCTGGAGGTGCAGTGACATGTTTGCTGTAAATGCTGCAGCCCTGCTGCTGCTTGCCACATCTGAGTCGCAATTTCTTTCCCCCCCGGTTTCTTGACTCTGCAGAAACATTAAACACAGCTTTGAGGATGTGGCAACCCCCCTTATCTTCCTGTTCTGGGTGTCCTGGTGCTGCAGCAGGGCGGGTGGGTCTGTGCAGATGCAGACAGCTGTGTGCGTGCTGGGAGCCAGGGCAGGGACAGCAGCAGGAACAAATGTTCACGTTTCTGGGGCAGTGCCAAGACTAGAGGTTGGTCATTTAATCTGTGGGCTCGCAGCTTGAGAGTCTACACAAACACCCCCCTCTTTGCACACAGGATGGATCACGCTGCCATGGGTGCTGGGAGAGCCCAAGGAATAAATGGGCTCCCTGCAGTTATTAAATGTGGTGGTTGGCATTCAAACCCAGGTCAAACATCTCATTCCTCAGCTTCAGCATTGTAGTAAACATCTCCAGTTATTTCTGATTTATGCAGCTGTCATAAACACTCCTGCCCATGGAAACGTGCAGAAGTCACACTGAGACCTTTGGGGAAAGCCACAGATATTTCTTCAGGCTGGAGCTTTTTGATGGAGCACCAGGGCCCTTTATGTGCCTCCTCTGGGAGTCATTTGTCACCTGCCACTAAACCTGCTGTGAGGGTGCCACCTGTGCTGCTGTCCCAGGCAGAGCTGGCAGGGCTGTTAGCAGGGGGTGGCACCCTGGTGACCCGTGCTGTGTGCCTGGGGACACCCGGGCTGCAGTGCCATGGGCTCGGTGAGCAAAGGGCTCCTTCCACCCCAAACGCAGCAGGGACAGAGCTGCACAGAGCTGCACCTTGCAGGGGCAGCAGGGACAGAGCTGCACCTCCCGGGGCAGCAGGAGGTGCCTGCGGGGCTGTGCCCGGGGCCAGCTCCAGCCCTGTGTCCTCTGCTGCCACCAGAGCTTTGCACGAGCAAACAAAGTTTTCCTGCCTTAAACCAGGGTATAAAATCTGGGGCTGCTTTTGTGCATTCAGTGCTGCTGCCTGCCCTTACATGGGTTTCTTTACAGTTTCTGGTCACGCAAGGAGCTGCATCATTTACAGGCAGGATTGGCAGGAATGCGGCTCTGCCGCTGCCGAGCAGCTGCAGGACACCCTTAAATAAAACAGGATCCTCCCCACAAGCTGTTTCATGTTATCATGACGGCTGGGAGAGAGAGAGAAATCCTTTCTGACCTCTGTGACCCTGCTGGCAAGCAATGACAGGTCCCTGCCGGGCCTGGACCCAGGTTCTTTCAGCGTTTCTGGAACTTCGGGAGCATCCCTCCCTCCTCGTGCACATGACTGAGTACAAAGGGAATTTAATCTCCCCTCACAGCTCCATCTCCAGGGTCTGACTTTCATTTTCTCTTCACAGGCTGCTCCTGCAGCCTCCCTGCAAAGGGCAGAGTGCTCTGCACACCCAAACTGCTCCCAAAGGCACCCCAAAGCCATCACCCCCACCGGGCTGAGCTGGCTGAGCTCTGGAGCTGTGGCACAGCCTGGCACCAGCTCCCAGCCTTGGGGATCCTCCCTGGGAGGGCTGTGGGTGCTGAGCAGGTTGTTCTGTGCTGCAGCCTCCCACCTTCCAGGTGTTCTCAACAGGGAGCTGTGTTTTCCACGGCTCAGGGCAGTGACCTGCACGAGTCCTGTGCCAGGCCTGTTCCCAGGCAGCTCTGGCTTGCTGGTGAGCCCAAGATCCCCCCATCACCTGGGGTTCCTTCAGCCCCAGCCTGTGCAAACCAGAGGGCAACGATGGGATACACTGAGAATAACACCTGGGGAGGATTTTGGTTGCTCCAGCCCCAGTGTGTCCTCCTGGTTCCTCAGTGCTGGCTTTAGTGCTGTGCTTGTAGGAGCAAAGCCATTTCCTGTGCAGCCTGGGCAGCACACTGAGCATCCCTGGGATCTCTTCATTTGCTCAGAGCTACCTTAAGGTGACTTTTTTTTTTTAGAGGTAGTTTTGGGATTTTATTTCCCTTTTCAGGGCCTCCAAACTGGATGTGCCTAACCTCATATTCCAGTTATTGAACATTTAAAGGGTGCACAAAGACATTTTACCAGGGCCTGGATGAGAGGCGACATTAACAAATCTATCACCTAATGTTCTCCAAACTGTGTCAAACTATGGAAGCAGCTCTGCATGGGTTCAGCTCTCAGTTCTGCTACTGACAGGAGATAATGAAGAAATCATTGAGCTCCAGGTGGAGACTGAGGAAGGGGAATATTCTGCTGGAAGAGCTGGAAGTTGAAGATAAGCAAAACAAACTTTGAAATTGCAGTATCCAGGCAGAATTAAGGCAAAAGCAGAGTGAAAAAAGGCTCCCACTCCAACAGCATGGGCAGTTTTGGGGCTAATTTGACTAGATTGAGTTGAACAGGCTCTTTCAGACTCAGTAATTCAACACAGGCTGCTGGTGGTGCTTGGTAACAATTCTGCCCAGAGCTCGGTAGGATGGGATGCAGGGAAGGGTGTGGAATGAGTCACTCTGCACTTTGCATGTGGATAACCAAGACAAAGCAGGGCTGGCAGGGCCTGGGTGAAGCCCACCTGCTCATCCCACTGCTCCCCCCGTGCCAGAGGCAGCCCCTGGCTCCCCCTCAAGGCAGGCTGGGAACAGGGACAGCAGCATGGGGTTTGCTCTGGGCATGGCAGCGTCTCCAGCCCTCCTTGCTGAAACATTTCTGCTCCCAGGGCAGCCAGCGACTTTCCTCACGCCTGAGCTTTACCAAATTCAGTCAAGGATGGACATCAAGCGTTCTGCTGCTTGCAAAGCCTTTCACACACCTCTCCTTTTAGCTCTGCAGGGCCCTTAATGAAGTGCAATAACAAAGTTCAAGCTTTTTGGAGAAGGTTTTGAGGTCCTGCTGCCAGCACGGAGCGTTTGCAGCGTGTGAGCTCAGCGATGCTGGGATCACATCTCTGAGAAACTGCCCCAACAGCAGGGACACAGGGAGCTCTGCTCCCCCTCACACAGCTGCTGAAGGGCTGGAGATCAGCAAAGGTCCTTCCCCCTGGGGTGCTGGCACTGCCCAGATCCCCAGGGATGGGCACGGCCCCGAGGCTGCCAGAGCTCCAGGAGCGTTTGGACAGCTCTGCCAGGGATGCCCCGGTGGGATTTTGGGGTGTCTGCTCAGGGCAGGAGTTGCACTGGGTGATCCTGTGGGTCCCTTGCAGCCCCTGTGGTCCCTGAGCCCCACGGCTGGGCAGGGGCACAGCCCGGGGTGCTGGGACAGCCCCGCAGCTGCCACGGCCCCGCTGTGGTTTGGCCGCTGCTGGGCTGTCTAGACAAGCCTTGGAGAGAGCCACGTTCTGGTTCCTATTTGATTATGAGACAGGCTTTTTCATCTCTAATGTAAACATGCCCGAATAACATAACTCTGCTGTGGCATTTCTTGTACAAAAGCCCCTTTTTTGGAAGGAGCGATCCGATTAATGCATTTCCATTCCCCACTCGGATATAATTTCATCTTTCCCATTTAGGCATTAAGTTTCCTGAAAAAAAAGAAGGGTGAGGTGAAAATGCTGAGCCCCTCAGAAAGTGCTGGTGTTTAGCAGAGAGCTGCAGCTGTGCAAACACGGGGCTTTGTGTGGAGCAAGTGAACTGAAATCCACCTGGTGCCAGGGCTGCCCTGCACAGCCAGCGCTGGGCTCTGCCCCCTGGGCCACCAGCAGAGCCCTGCAGGGTGGGTGGATGGATGGATGGATGGATGGATGGATGGATGGATGGACACCTCCCGGGGCTGAGGGGAGCACTGTGTGGGCAGCAGTGCCCGAGCACACAGGCAGTGCCAGGGCTGGAGCAGCAACATCTCCCCGTGCCCAGGAGAGCCAGGGCTGTGCCCCAGGCCCTGGCACAGGTGCCCAGAGCAGCACCTGTGGATCCCAGGTTGGCCACTGGGGCTTGGAGCAGCCTGGGGCAGTGGAAGGGGTGGAAGTAGAGGATTTTCAAGGTCTTTTCCAGCCCAAACCATTCTGGGGTTCTGTGGAACAGGACAAGCGAGCGGCACATCAGCACAGGAGCCTGCACGCCCTCAGATGGCTCTGAGTGCCCCCAGGCCAGGGACAGGGACCAGAGCCCTGGACAGACCCAGCAGCTTCTCTCCACAAAGGGTTTGAGATGGGGGAGCTGGGCTGCATCATCGGGAGCTAAAGAAATGAGAGATTTTTCATTTTGAAACGGGCTCTTTGCCAAGCATTCCAGTTGGGGGAAAATCTGCTCTCTGCACTTTTTCTGGAGATTTTCTCTGCTCTTCTGTTGCCCATCCTGCTCTTGTTTATGAAATTTGAATGGTGTTGAATGTCATGTGTTATTGAATACTTCTGAGTGTGTCTTGGTCCTAAGTGAACATAAGGTAAAAACCAAGATTGTCAAGGAAAGCACAGGAACTCTCTGTTTGTCAGGAGGGAACAGCCCTCACCTTGCTGTTCCTGGGAGACAGGGACACCTCCAGACTCTCCCAGCCCTGGGCAGCCCCATCCTGCCTCTGGATGGGGTCAGCTGTACAGTACAAACTTCACCGAGTTTCCCTTTGTTTATCCAACCTAGAATACAAAAAGAATTCTGTGAGATAGCTATAAACCCAAACATAAAGAGTTCTGTTGAGCAAGAAAGAGGAATTAAGGTTATGAAAGATCAGAATGAAAATTTTAATTTAAAGGTCTGTGGTATCACTGCAGGACAAGGAGCTGTGTGTCAGCTTCCTCACTCACAACTCAGATTGAGTTTTGGAATGCAGCACAACAGCAAATCTGCTGCAGGTGCTGCTCATAAAAGCAACATTTAGTTACAGAGTTATTGGATCTTACCTGAAAGGGCTTTTACAATATTCCTTACCCAGTCCTTCCTGTAACAGTGCTGTCAATGTGTTTAAATATTTTTTTCCATTAGATTACCTATGTTCATGTCAGCAAACCCCAGAAATTAAAATTATTCATTGCACAGAATGCCAGGATGGTTTGGGTGGGGAGGGAGCTCAAAGCCCACCCAGTGCCACCCCTGCCATGGCAGGGACACCTCCCACTGTCCCAGGCTGCGCCAACCTGGCCTGGGGCACTGCCAGGGATCCAGGGGCAGCCCCAGCTGTATGCAGTACCAGTTCAGTTTATCTATTTCTGACCACTCACAAGAAAGGGTTTGAAATAATAATAATAATAATGATGCTGCAAAGCATTTCTCATCAGCAGGCAGGAAATGGAGCCGTGTTCTGTCAACAGCAGCGATGCTCCGTGTGAGGAAATAACTCCCCAAGTGCCCTTGGGGTCTGAGTTTAATCCCTGTATTTGTATCAGGTTTAATAAGGAGATTTATATTGGACACCAAATGTTAAAATTACCTAAACTTGAAAGGCCTGCCTATGAAATGAGTTGGAATAGATTCTCCGTGGAAGTTACTGCAGTGCCAATAAGGATTAATTAAAACTCAAATGTTCTTCATTGTGTGTTAATTGAGGAATTGTTATTCAGTCAACCTTCTTGATTTTTCTCTGTGTTAAATAATCATGGCAGTATTTCACCTAGTCTCACTGTTTATTTAACCAATTAATTAAGGGAGGGGATATTCTGCATTTATTAGTATTTTAATTGGAGAATTTTATTCCCGGTGGCCTAAACATCTACATATGCTCAGGTTTGGTGTTCAGCTTTTTTATCTTTTAAATGACCAGTGTTCCTGGTTGTACACACTGCAGACTGGAGGAAAAAAGCTTTCAAGTGCTCTGCACAATTGAACTTCATTAGAGCTGGAAAACAGGGGCCAGGTTTCCATCTCAGCTGTGCTCATGTCAGACAAAGTAATTCCCCACTAAATAATGGATTTGCTTTGAGCTGGTGCTGGAATCGAGATGAGAGTTTGGCCTCTGTCACTTAAATAATTAGAGTGCACGCTGTGTAATGGTGTTTAGCAGCTCAAAGCATTTTATTTAATGATTATTAATTTATACAAGGTCACTTCATAATGTATTCACAGCTTAGTTGGGGCCACAAAATTCAAAGCTCCACAGAGAGCCCTCCTGTAGGCAAAATGTGAGAGAATCCTCACCTGAGAAGGACAAAACTCCCAGGTTTGTGGGGTTTTTTTTCCTGTGTGACCCCACTCTAGGTGGCATCACCACTTGCCCCTGGATCCCTGGCAGTGGCCCAGGCCAGGCTGGACAGGGCTTGGAGCCCCCAGGACAGTGGCAGGTGTCCCTGCCTTGGCAGGGTGGCACTGATGGGCTTTGAGGTCCTTCCAAAACAAACCAGTCTGGGATTCCGTGACGTCATTAAAAAACAAAATTCCAACTTGTGGGGTCCTGCAAAATCACAGATATTTGCAAATCTGAAACAAATCCCAGTCCTTCAACATTCCTGTCTCCTTCCCTTCCCTACCTTCTGCTGGGAGCCAGAAGGCAGCAAACCCCAGCCCAGGCTCCTGCTGACACTCCTTATTCTTTGTGCTCTTTTTTCAATTTCCAGCTGCACTCACCCTACAAATACATTTTCCCTCCTGACTTCACCAAGCCTTTTTATTTCACTGGGGAGATCAAGGCAGAGATATCCCAAATAAAGTAAGACCTTATCTCGCACAGAATAATATGAAAAACATAAAAGCATGTCCAGTATCTCTTTGTTTCTCCACACCAATGCTGAGTGATTTATAGGCCCAATTCTTATTTCCCTGTAATATGTAAAGTGGCTTTAGATTAAAAAATTGGCAAAATAAATGTATTCTTTCTGTAAAATTAAAATTGATGTACATTTTTTAAAGCCCATGTTCCAATTGTAGTGCCTGATTTAACAATGAGGATGCAGTTCCATTAGAAAATTTGAACCAGCCCCTCAGTAAGGGAAGCCCTGTGGCACTGGCTCAACTCCCACTGGATTTACTGCCTTGGGAATATTTGGTAGAAGCCAGGTCACTGTGATAAATACAAGAAGTCAGATTACAGGCGCTGCCCTGGTGGCATTCCCAGGTGAGAGGATGGCACTGACACTGGAATTCCTCACTCCCTCAGCAGAGGGGTCAGGGCAGCCTTTCCAAGCCTCTCTCAGCTGAGTCTCGGTGGGGAGTTTGTGTTTCTTTCCCCTGGCTGATGATTTCCTCAGTGCCACCAGCTCTGCAGTGTGTTCCATGTTCTGCAGTAACCCCGAGGGAGATCACTGAACACCCAGAGGAGGAGGAGGGCTCGTGCCAGGCAGGGAGAGCCAAGGGGCTCAGAAAAGACCTGGGGACAGAAGATTAAGCAAAAGAGCAGAGAACAATTCATGACAAAATCTGGGAGGACTTGGCTCTGCTCTGCTGTTCATGGCTCCGTGGGGAGTTGTAAGAGCTGACACCGAGTCCTGGCAAAGAACCAGACCTGAACGTTGGGGTGGATCAGAATTTGAGGTTTTAAAAGAAAAGGAAAAAATAAATCCTGTTTTATCCATCTCCCGGTGCCCATACCTCCAGATCTGCTCCTTGGAGACCACTCTCCCTGCCTGGGTAATGGCTTTCCCTAAAAAACCCTCTTCCATGGAAACACTGTCAAAACAAGGACAAGTTTTGGGTCCATCAACCTTGACAATGTCCTCTGACATGATTAGCTGAATTCATCAGCTATTAATGACAGCAAGATGTAGAGGATAGACTCTGGTTAGCACTGGGGAAGACTTTCAATTCACTGCCAGCTCTATTTATTCATTTAGGCTAAATGGAGTTATTAAAGGTCATGACTTCATTTCCAAAGTATCAGGTGAAAATACTTCCCAATGTGACAAATAGAGGACACCACCTGCAATAAAAATTAAGTACTATCTATCAGCTTCTTCGATTTTAAAAGACATTTCCTCAAAGTTTTACTTTTATGAACCCAATGCAGGTGGGGCCTGGAGAAGTGAATTACGGTGCTTAGAGCCCAAAGGAGAGGAGTGGATACCAATAATGAATTCAGGGATTTTGGGTTTTCAGCAAACGGCAACAAGGTTTCCTCAGCACTGAGTGCCAGGGAAAACCTGGAACACAATAACCCCCATGTGCAGAGGGCTTTCACAGGAGAGGTCATGATTGCATTCTGTGCTCTGAGATTTACCTGTGAAACCTCCCCGAGTCACTGAGGGAAAGCCCCCTGTGCCCTCCAGCTCCTTCAGGAGCACCTGCACCCGATGCCTTTCTCCCGTGGCTGTCCCTCCCCGTGCTTTGGGGAGGGCACTGCAGAGCAGGGCACAGACACTGCGATGGTAAAGTCTGATCCAACCTGTTTTCCCCCAGCAGGAGCCTGGGAAGCCATCTGCAGCACCGACTGCTGCCAGAGCAGGGTCACCTTTGCTGGCCTGAGCTGAGCTCCCCGCGCCCAGTGAACCCCTCAGTCCAGGCAGTGGTGCTGCTGGCCCTGGGGAGGATTCCAGCCTGCCTTCCATGGCACACCAGCATCCAGGACTGCCAGGACTCCCAAAAAGAGATGGAGCAAGAGCAGAGGGGTTGATGTGTTGACCTTGCCAGGAGAGACCTGGCCCAGGTGAGGACGATCTGCACAGGTGGAAATAAACCCCTGTGCCCAGGAGGAGATGGAGCAGCTGCAGAAGGATCCTGGCAGCACTGAGCTCATGGATTTTACAGGATCCCTGAGGGATGACAGACGATGTGCCTCCAGGTGTAATCAGACATTCAGGTAGGATTGATCTTAGTCCTACTTTTTGTGCTGAAAAGTGGATGGTAAGAGCAGAAAATGCTCCTGAGTCACAGCTGGGTGAGGGTCACTCCTCACAGGCACCTTGGAGGGCTGGGTGAGCAGCCCAGGCTGGCAGAAACAGGTGCTGCACTGCCCACAGGCTCCCAAGGGCATCACTGGGATAAATATCCCTGCCAACCTGACACAGCACAGCCTGCAGGATCCCCCCTTTGCTGCCTGTGAAAGTTCAAAATATTCCCTGAATAATTTTGCTCGGGTTGTAGGAGAAAACTTTGGATGCCCAAAGGGAATGTGGAAGAATTGTGGTTTAACTCCAGTTCCTGCCCTGCTCAGGCAGGGTGGAGGGTGGTGCAGGCTGGACTGCAGGGTCCCCACCCCCAGGCAGCTCCTTCTGGGAGCACTGGGCTCACCCTCTGCTCTCGGAGCTGCAAAGCAGAAGTTTCTGTGAAAAACTGCTCTGAGAACATCCAGGCATGTGGGCAAAGCCAGATGTTGTGTGTGCTGCATCAGACTGGGATAAAAGGGTGCTTTAGACAGAAAATAGGTCTGAGATGAGCAGAATGCCAAAATAACACAAAGGCCCCTTTGTGAGCCTTTATCCAGCAGTCTGGGGCTCTGTGCACCTTCATTCTGTTGGAGCTGTGTATTTAGTTCTCCAAACACTGCAATACAGAAATCAAGCTGTAATCAACTAGATCATCTTTCTGTAGCTGCTATTCCCCGTGGGGTATCCTCACAGTTATTGAAGCAAGGAATTAATTTGGGAAGGAGGCTGAGGTCTTGGGCCGTGTCTGGGCACCACAATGGCAAACAAAGCCTCTTTCCTGCAGGGTGCAGTGCAAGGATGTTATAAACGGCATGAGGTGGTGTAAATGTGACTGAACCAGAGGTGCTGGCCAGAGGAGGTGGCTCAGGGCAGGGCAGCCCCGCTGCAGAGGCCGGGCCGTGGCACATTTGCTCTCTGTGTTTGCTGTGTGTGGCTGGGCAGAGGGCAGGGCGGGTTTCCCTCGCTCTGTTTCTCTGCATGCTGGGGGCTGTGCACACAGACCTTGCAGATCTCTTCCCTGCTGCTCTGGCTGCTGGACAGCAATGCCCTGCTGAGTCCCAGCTCACCCTGGCAATTTAGAATGGAAATCGCAGCTTCCAGCTGGGGCCTGGAGAACAGCAAGGTAATGAGAGGCACGGCAGAAGTGGGGCTGTGTCCCCAGCTCCCCGCAGGGCTGCCCCAAAGCCATCCTTCAGGCTGGGCCAGCGTTGGCAATGCCTGGGCTTTATAATGTTCTCTGCTTTTCTTTGGAGGTGACAAGGCCACTCTGAATCCCAGGGATCCTGGTTGTGCAGGGAGCAGCTGCAGCACAGTGAGAAATGCTGTGCCTGGTGCTCTGCAGGTCCCTGAGTGAGCCAGAGCCCAGTCCCTGGGCTGGGAGGGTGGCCACAGTCATTCCTCTGCAGACACCCCCCAGGGACCCTGCAGCTCTGCTCCACCTGCCTGAAGCTGCCTGTGGGCTCGGGAGAGGGGCCAGGGTGATGGAATCCTGGGAGCAGGAGGTGCACGGGACCTTGGCTGGCCAAGGGTACAGCAGTGGCTCGTGCTCAAACAGGATCACTTCTCACTGGAATGAGGATGCTCCTCCTCTGTTCCTCCTCCATGATGAAGGAGCAGAGCAGTGGGATCCTCGGGGTAACCAGGGTCAGCTCCCAGGGCTCGCCCCATTCCCCCTTCCCTCCCCAGGAGGAGATGCTGGCTCGGGCTGCTGGGGGAGCTTCACTCTCCCTGGGGGATGTGGGCTTCCCTTGGGGATGCAGCCTGCACCTTAGGAATGGAGTTTCTCTCTCTGGGATGTTCTCTCTCCCTTTGGGGTTTACTCTCTCCCTTCAGGATGCAGCTTTTGGCCCTTCTAAAGAGGAGACTATAAATTAAATATAGTTCTGAATTGCAGCCTTGAGTTTCTCTAGGCTACACCAAACCCATGCAAAGATAATTTACTGCATTTTTCTCCAGACAGTGGGATGCTACAAATGCTTTGTATTTTCTATGTGCAGGTACCCAAATCACAACAATATTTTCACTGGGCAAAGCTGGTGAAAACCAAAAGCCCTGCAAGGGTGTCCTGCTAACAATGTCTTACCCACTGCTGGCAAAACCAAACTCCCTCTGTTAGGAATGATGTGTTTAAATCCAGTAATATCCAGATGTTTACCTGGAAACAAAGATGAAAGTGAAAAGGGAGGAGTAATGAATATGTGGGGATTTTTAATAATTTCTCTGGCACAGTTGGCAGTAACGTGTAAAGAAAAATGAGCTGAAAAGAAAATCCAGGGTAATTAATTTTTACACCAGAAAAAGTAGGGGCTGCTATTTCTAGAGAAAACCCCAAAAGTTCAGGCTGAACTTGGCATTTTGAGATTTTTTGTTCTGTGTGAGACTTTGAGGAATAATTATTGCAAAGGCAGTGGTGGCATTAATCCAGCCACTGCTCCGAGGTCAAAATGCTTCATCAGATTAAAGGATTACATGACTCCCAGAAGATTGGTTAAGGTCATGTCAAAGTTTTAGTGATTAGATTTTATTTCAGTGATTGCTGAAATGAACCAACAGGTGCCTGTGCTCCTGCACAGGGCAGCACTGGAGCAGGGGCTGTGGAACTGCACAAAGCCCACCTTGGGGTGTCCCACAGAGCCGTGGCTCCTCAGAGCCCTGGAGCCAGAGCAGGGCACAGGCAGGGACAATGCAGGAACTGCCGTGGTGCTGGCAGGGAGGGGGGCACAGCTGGGACCCCTCCGGGATCCCTGCTCCATCCAAGGGCAAGGTGGGATGGGACAAACCCGAGTGGGTGAGAGGGGAGAGCCCCCGGGGGGGACTGACTTCATTTGGGGATTACACTCTGATTCCTGCTTTCACATTCGGCCACGTAGTCCCTAATTAAAGTAAATAAGTGCAGGAAAGACGTGTTGAAAAGTCTCTGTCTGGCTGCCAAGGGGATGTGTGAGATTACGGGCAGTGTGAGCGCACTGGGCTGGGAGTTTCCCCGTCAGTTGTGATTTCAGTGTGCTTCCCTGTGAACCGACTGGTTTGTGCAGTTGGGAAAGGAAATCTCCAGAGAGGAGCCGTGTGGGAAAATCCCGCCAGCAGTGCCACACGCTGTGCTGCTGCGTCCCTGCTGGCAGGGCTGCCCCCAGGCTCCTGCCTTGCTTTTGTGTTGAAAATACACCTGGAAAGATTTGGGTGGTTTGGGGATGATAACAGGGACAGGCACCCCTGGTGCGAGGGACACAGCCTGTTTAACAAGGCACAGGTGTGGGTGTGAAGGGCTGAGCTCGTTTCTGAGGAGCCCAGAGGGCCCTGGCTCAGAATCACTGGAGTGAGGCACCTCAGTACTGGGAGCACTGGGGAGACCACGGGCTGGACGGGCCAGCAGCGAGCAGGGGATGCTCATTGCTTCTCACCCCTGCAAGTCCCTCGCAGCATCTCCACAGGAACTTTGCAAACGGGCTGGCTTTGCCTGAGCAAGTGAAAGAGTCTTGGAGCAGGAGAGAAACTGCTGGTGTGGGAGAGGGCGGCTGGTGCAGGGAGCTGAGCTGTGGAACACCCAGCAGAGCCCACCCCACCGGGCAGGGCTGTGCTCCAGCCGTGCCCGTGCTCCCTGAGCAGGGCCTGTCCCACCGAGCACCCAAACCCAGCACAGGATCCTGCCCAACACCTCTGACCCCTCACAAACCCCGCGGCAGCGAGGGCTGACGGGCTCAGTGACCCCAGAGGAGACCCCACACTGACCCATGGCCAGGGCACCCACACCCCCCACGTGCCCCCGATCCAGTGGCCACTTTGTGCCTTGGTGACTCTCATTCATCCAACGGGCTGTGAAAGCACCAGCTCTCAAACTGCAAATATTGCTGCAGTGTCCACAGTGCACAATCACTCCTTTTGTGTGCAGCAAAGCCACGCTCAGGGAACAAAGGTGATTCATAAGCAGGAGAAACCAGGCAAAGTTTTAGCTTCAAATCTTGGGAAACTCAGCGTTAGCCTGCCTAAAACTGTGTCAGAGTGGGAGTCTGCATTGCTGACATCCCTGGAAGCATCACTTGGCATTTAAATTTAGGCTTTTGTCTGTGGGCGAGGCTGAGCGAGCTCTGCCAGAGCGGTGGCATCGCCCTGCCCGCGACCTCCTGGGGCAGCAGCAGCCCTGCAGACCTGCTGCCAGGGCCTCCCTGCTCAGCCACCGAGCACGGCTGCTGTGCCGGGGCTCCAGCCTGGAACAGCTGCTGGAACAGCTGGAACGTGGGAAGCAGCCGGGCCGAGCCCAGGGTGCCCCAGGCCAAACGCTCTGTGCCCTGTCACAGCAGAGCGGGTCTGCAGTGTCCCGCAGTGTCCCGCAGTGTCCTGCAGTGTCCCACGGTGTCCCGCAGTGTCCTGGTGCCCACCGGGGCAGCAGAGCATGTCCCGCAGTGTCCCGCAGTGTCCCAGTGCCCACCAGGGCAGCTCTGGTGCCGCTTCTTCTCTGCCACCTGAAAATGTGACCTTCAAAAAGCTTTTCAGGTGAACAGCAGTAACTTCTGAGCCCCACAGCCTGAGGTGCAGTGAGCTGCAGAGCACTGCAGGCAGAGGTGCAGTGAGGTGCAGTGAGGTGCAGAGCACTGCAGGCAGAGGTGCCGTGAGGTGCAGTGAGGTGCAGAGCACTGCAGGCAGAGGTGCAGTGAGGTGCAGTGAGGTGCAGAGCACTGCAGGCAGAGGTGCAGTGAGGTGCAGCGAGGTGCAGAGCACTGCAGGCAGAGGTGCCGTGCAGTGCCAGCCTCGGCGCTGGCTGTGCCCAGCTGTGCAGGGCCAGGTCTGCAGCAGTGGGGCTGCAGGCAACGCTGGCTGCCCTGGGGGAGCTTGCGAGCAGAACTGTGCCACTGGAGCGGGGCTGGCTGTCCCCAGGGCTCCGAGCAGGCTTTGGGTGCCACCTCCAGCAGCTGCAGAGCCTGTGTCCAGCCTGACCCTGCTCGGGGCTTGCATCCCCACCAAAGGCAACGGCCGGGACCTGCTCTGGCCCTGCTCAGAAACTGCCCCTGCAGAACGTGAATATTGCAGAACATTGACTTTGCAAGTCCAGGGATCTAAATAATTGATTTGAACACTGTTTGCACACCTTTTTTTTTTCTTTTCAACGTGAAAATGAAAAGCTGCCGACCTCCTGGATAATTGGCTCCACAAATTTTTGCTGGGCAAGTCGACGACCCAGGGATTTGTTTCACTGCTGATGTGTGAGTTCACAGGAGTCACAGTGGTTTTAAATCCTTGGCAGATGTGTAAAGTTGCCAGAACAAAAGGTTTCCTCATGTTTCTCCTTGCCATTTCACCTTCTTTTTCACTTTAGTTCGATTTTATTGATATCTATATCTATATACAAATATAGATGTAAGGGAGTCAGGAGGGGACTGAGCTAATAACATGGAGTGAAAGAAATTTGGAGTTCTCCGAGTTCTTCTATTTCCCATATGTCACTGTTGAAAGCAAAACTGAGAATGGCAAAGACATCTTGAGCCTTCAAATAGAAGAAAAATGAGAAAGGGAAAGGTAAATAAGGTAAAAGGGCTTGGAAGGGGAGATGAGCTGGAAGTTGGATAAGGTGAGGTAATCAGGAGTGTGAATAGGCTGGGGGAGGCGGACACAGATTAGGTGCTAACACACGGTAATTTACGGGTTTTGGACAAAGCCCAGAGCGGAAGAAAATCGCCCTTGGGATCGAAATGGCAAAGCAATAGGAAGGAGTGGATGTCTGAAGTCTGAAAGCCTCCGTGACTGATATGCAGAGAAATGAGCACCGACCCATGTCAGTAAATCTCTGCCAGCGTGGAAGGGAGCTGAGCTTAGTCCGGCAGGAGCAACTCTGAACTGAGCTTAGCCCGGCAGGAGCAACTCTGAGCCGAGCTCAGTCCCAGCCCTGCAGGAGGAACTGCAGCCCTGGGCTAAGCCCAGCCCCAGGCCTGAAGGAGGAATTCCAGCCCTGAGCCGAGCCCAGAGCTGGGCGCTGCCCCGGCTGCGCTCCCTGGCCCGGGCAGAGCCCCGAGCCGGGCAGAGAGAGCCCCGAGCCGGGCACAGAGCCCCGAGCCGGGCACAGAGAGCCCCGAGCCGGGCAGAGCCCCCAGCCGGACCCTCCCGCTCCTGTACCACCCTTGGGCAGGGTGCCGGTGTCCCCATGGCAGGGCCCGTGTCCCCTGCAGCCCCAGGGACAGGGACAGATGCCCTGGGAGCCCTTCCCAAGCCTTTCTCCACTCTGGCATCATCTCGTGCTGCTTCTGAGCCCCACCACCGGCCCTGCAAAGAGCTGCTTTGCTGTGCACCCACTGGTGTGGTCACATAGCTGGAACCATTGCCTGGGGCAGCACTCAGGGCTGGAGGAGGCAGCTGGGCCGGAGAACAAGGCCTGAGTTCCGGGCCGGCAGCGTGGTTTGACATTAAACACAAACAGCTCCTTTCCAGCTTCGTGCCAAGTCTTTGCACACCCTGGGGACTTCCAGCTCTTGCCACTCCACTGCTGTCCTCTGACCGCTGGAGACTGTCACAGCAAGAGGGCTTGGTGCTCCCTGCCTTTGTTGTGGAACACTGAAGTCCCTCACAGCCCTGCCCACGCTGGGCTCTGTGCTCCTTCAGCACGGGGCTCGTTTCCCTTCACTGCTGGGACGTGAGAAGCAGCGACTCTGCACCGGGGGAATGCCTGAGTGCGCTAAAACCAGCAGAGGCTGGCGAGGAGGAGCGGGGGAAAGTGGATCGAGAGAGGGAGGGAGAGCTTTGGTGCAGCTGGAGTGCTTGGGGGATGAGGGAGCGCCTCAGCTGCTCCTGCAGGCACAAGGAATATTCTGTTCGAGGGATGGGGCCTGCTCCTGGCTGGCTTTGGGCTCCGGTAACTCTGCTCACAGCACAACACGTGGGAAGGCCCTTTCCACAAACCCTCCCGCGTGTGGGGCTCCATCCACGCTCCCACACGCCAGCTCAGGTGGTCACCGTGATAAATTTGGCAAAATGGAAACTTCCCTGTGCTCCTGAGGATGCTCGGCACCCGCTCAGCCCTCACTGCCATGGACATCACCAGCAGCCCGTGGGTTTGCACATGGACACACTGCACTTCAGCTGAAATATCAATTAAATTCCCCCCACTCTCAGGAATAAAACCGTGCTGGACTCCCCAGGAGCAGATGAATTATTTCTTGCTTCTCCCATTCTTGCAGACTACATTGCAGATCTCCTCTCCTACTCAATACAACATTTTATTTTCCTTCCTTGTGAGGAGACACGAGGAGGGGAGAATGAGGGTGCTGCAGCAAACACCAGAGCCAGGGAAATTCACAGAATTAGTGAGGCAGAGCTCGTGTCCCGCAGCAAGGAGGGGATGTGACACCGAGAGAGGCACGAGGGATCTGCGTCTGTAATGCAGGAATTCCCAGAACTTTCTCCCGAGTGGTTTTTGTTGTGCTCCTTGGTAGCTGGGGCTGGGGAGCAGTTCAGGCTTGGCAGATCAGAGGAGTTGTCATCTCATTTTCAAGTGCTTCAGTACTTTGTAATCTTGGCAAAAGGAAGGTGCTGAAGGGGGTCTGTTCTTGAGTTTCCAATTCTTGCCTTTCCAGTGTCAATTAAACAAGAAAATCTCCTGCAAGCCTCTTCTTGTTGGATTCTTCAGTCCTATTTCAAGATCAAATAGGCTTTAAAACAGGTCTGGATAAGCTCACAGACTTAATCTGCTTGGAAGGAACAGATTGGGCAAGAGGCCGACGTGACAGTGGCTCCCTGCAGATCACAGGTACCTCTGGCCTGGCAGGGACCCCTGCTCCTCCTGCTCCTCCTGGACGTTCTGGAGCTGGCCTGGGACACCCCTGCTCTGCTGGAGCTCTGCACAGCTCCTGCTACCTGAAGGCAGTGCTTTAATGAAACACTTTGCATTTTCTGCTGCTAATACTTGAGAGGGATCAACATTATTGAGGCTAATTAGGATTCAGAGAGAACTGATTGTTCACCAGAGAGGGGGGAAAATGTTCCGTGGAGCCCTGGGTTTGGTAGAACTATTTCACATAATTAAGCAATTCCACATCTTGGCATTTTATTGCTCTTGTTATCGTCGCACTTCGTTAATAAGTTTTTAATTGCAAATCATCTCTGTGACACAAGTTACACTGTGTTTACTGATCAGCAAAAATGCCATGAAAACCAGCCTGGGGGCCAAGCCTTCCAAAGGATTGGCTGCCAGGGCCTCTCTCTTACATGGTTTGGCATCAAAATCTCTTCAGGTTCCCTAAAAGAAATGGATTTCTAGTTTCAAGTGTTCTGAGCAGCACAGATCCTTGGTCAAGGCTCTGGGAGCAGGGAAAGAAAGGCTTCCAAGGCCAAAAGGAGTTTATTTGTGTGTCGTAGAGCAGTTTATCTGTGTCCTGCAGATGCTCTGTTTATATCCTGCCCTGCTGTCCCCAGACTGGGGAAAGGTGGCTCTTCATACCATTATTTAGGAGTTAAATTCACAACTGCCTGCCAGAATTCATGTCAGGCTGAGCCATAGCCATATATCCTAAAAGTGATATTATTTGTTTGTCTTCAATGGAGTGTCCAGGCTGAACTGCTGAAAAACATCTGCTTTGTGCTGACAAGGAAAAGGCTCAAAAAGCTGAAGTGGGAAAGCTCCTTCCTTGCTCTTAAAATCCCTAATTATCCCCCTCCAGGACAAATGGACAAGCCTGAATTATTTTTTCAACTGATTTCTTCTATAATATATGAAGGAAATATGTGAATATCTAGTAAATCTCAGGTGGGAAGTTTCTATTGAAGAGAATAAAACCTGTTTGGGACTTATTTAGCAATTATTTTCATTTTTAAAAAAGGGGGATAAAACTTTCAGAAAATCCCAATGAGGCTTGTATTTGTTTTAGAGAGGGGTTTAGCTTTTGAGATTAAAAAAAATGCAGAAATCTATTTGAAAACCATTTCTTTCCAGAGTTTATATGGATTTAGCTATCAATCAGCACCTGAAATGAAAAAGAATTCCAACGTTTGATGTCAAATGGAGTATTTAATTCAAATGAAAATAAAATTCATTGCCCAGTAGTGGTGAAAATTCCAAGCCCTGAAAAGCAGAGGTGTCCCTGTGTCAGGCTGTCCAGGTGGGGGGGGTCCCTGCCTCTCTGAAATCGATACAGCACAGCCCAAAGGCCCCGGGGTTAATTGTGAGCAGCTCGTTAGCTGTGAGCAGCAGCCCGGGCTGGGATTTCTCTGATCCCGGAGCTGACGACAGTGCAATCAGGGAGACCTGGATTTTTGTCCTGAGCTGTTGACTTTTTCTTGAGATCTGGAGCAAACATTTATCCCTCCTGGTTAAGTGACTGCAGCTGTAAAATGTTAAACATCACTCCACGAGCCGTGGACAGGAGTTTGGTGGCTCTTCTCCAGGTTCATCTTCCTCTTTGCTCGAGGCTTGCTTAGATGGGGCACCCTCTGATAGCTAGGCCTCCCCTTTAACTTGTACCTCACCTTTAAAGCCTTGAAAAGCAAATGAAATCACTCCAGCTTTAGGTAACCTTAGTGTGCCTGTTTCTGTCAGGTTTGGAAACCTTCTTGTGCTTCTTTTTACCGTGGCAGTTGTGCTCTAAGTGCCCCCTCGGCCCCTGGGGGTGCACTACAGTCCCTGAAGTCATTTCCAGCTATGCTGAGCTTTCCAAGGGCCCCCCTGGCTGCACAGCTCCTCTGTCTGAAGTTGTCTTACCAGCAATCTCTTGGCTCCAAGAGAGAGCAGATACACAAAACTCTGCTGGATTTGACTTCTGCACCACCTCTTGTCCATCCTGTACCTTCTCCCTGGGCTCTGAGGGCTCACCTTGGCTGATGCCAGGGGATGTGGCTGTCCTCTCCTGGCCACAGGGACATCCCTTCCCCCTCTGAACACCCAGGGCTTGGCTTCAGCTGGGGCTCAGTTTGGTTGGGAGTTTGTTTCCAACACTCATCCCTGACTGACCTCCCCCCAAATGCCCCTTTTGGGGCAGGTTCCTCTGCAGAACACCCAGGTCACTGGGCTCTGGTCCCACACTCCCATTTCACTCCTCCTCACCCTCCAGCAGCTTTTCTGTTCCCCTGATTCAGAGGAAACTGCTCTTTCCATTTGGGTTTTGCTGCATGTTCCCAGTTCACAGCTGCTCAAGACCATGTGAAAATAAACATTGGAGTTACCTGAGCCCTGCAGAGGCCAAGTGTGCTTTGGCCTTGACCCAGGCACCAGGGAGAGCTCCACGAGGCACCACTGCCTTCGTGTCACCCCAAATTTCCTCTGGGTCACTGCACAAAGGGTCAGGGCTGAAAACATCCCCTTAGGAAACATCATTTCCCAAAGCTGTGTGCATGTAAAGTGAGCACAGATTGTTCCAAAATAGAATTGTAATCTATTGAACACCAAGGGCAAAAAACCAATACAGATACAGTCTCACCTCACTTAAAAATAAATAATGGCTCTGAGTCCTCAGGCTGGAATTATTCCCCCTGGGTAATTCCTTTGAAATCCAGACTCTGAAATCCCAACCACAGCCTGTGAGAAGAGCTCCATGGCAGGTACAGAAAACCAGCTTAACATTCCTAGAAGGCAAAATAACTAAAAAGTACTGCTGCAGGGTTTGAGGTCCATTTAACTGGGTGTAGTTAATTGGAGCAGAAGTGAAAACAGTGACTGAAGTCCGAGGTGTTGGAGGAGGGAGACTCCCCAAGCCATCACCACGTGCCCATGAGGAATTCCTGAACAGTGTCACTGTAAGAGCTGTCAGCAGTGTAAGGGACACATCAGGCACTGCTGCTCAGAAACTCTGGGTTTGCAACAGGAGAGGCAACTGTCCACAGCTCATCTGAGAGGACAGCCTTGATCTCTCTGGTGTGGGGAGAGCAGGAGGACAGCAAAGGGAATAAAACAGTAAAAACCTTAGAGAGTCAACTCTGGGGAATGTGGCTGTTCATAAATCTTGGATTCATGCAGAATTCATAAAAGGNAGGTACATCATTTTTTTCCCACCACTCAGGAGAAAAAGGTGAATCCAAGAGATTTTTAGCACCTGATTTATTATTACAGTGTGACAGGGGAGAAAAGGCTTCATTGTTGCTTTTATTTTGTGATCATGGAGAAGAATTCAGGAGAGGAGAGGAGAGGAGAGGAGAGGAGAGGAGAGGAGCAGAAAAAGCTTCTGCAAGGCACCTCTCTTAGGAGAAGGTGAAAGTCTGCATTTCCCAGCATGAATGGCAGCATTATTTTGCCTGTGTTAACAGAGACAGCAATTATTGTTGGCATGAGGCTTGTTGTAGTTCCTGCAGGATTTTCTTCGCTGCCCTTGATGGATTGTCAGCTGGGAGGCAGCGAACAGAACAGATACTTGAGCATAAAGCTTGGCAGCAGAGGTGCTAAGAATAGAGCTGCTGGAGCAGATTTGTGGCTGCTCAGGACTCAGAGAGGTTTCCATCAGTAATTCTGTGCGTGGTCATCGCTGTGGGCAGCGTCCGGGACCCTCCGGCCCTGGGACCCTCCCCGAGGGCTGGAGCTGGCCCAGCTCCCCCCAGGGAGTGAGTTTCTCCTGGAGTCAGGGGAAAGTTCCTACTTTGGCTGCAGATGCTGTATTTTCTCTGGATCGATTGGCTTGCCAAGGCATGGAAATTTCAGAATGTTTCACCACGATGCAGTTGAAAGGAAAACGTTTTCTGCCTGCTCAGGCACAAGGATACAGGTACAGGGTGTTTCTTCAAGGAATGTTCTGGACTGAAATATTGAGTGAGTACAGGCTCCCAGAGCCTTCCAGTGCTCAGGCTCTTGATTTTTTTGAATCTGCAGAATTTTTCTGCCCAGTCCAACTGCGAAGGGAGCAGCACAAACAGATGGTTCCATATGTGAATCAGGGCTGTTGCAATGCAAAATCTTGCTCCATGCAGAGAGGAGAAGAGCTAACTTCAAATGGAAGTTAATAGTAACGATACGTGGAAAGAATTTATTAATTGGTATTTAATGATGCATTAGTATTTGTTTAAAATTTTGCATAGGGATTGTAACCATAAACTGAGGCTTTAAATAACTGTGCTGTAACGAGAAGTGAAAGAAAAGCAGCAGCAGAGAGATTAAAAAATTAATGCCATGCAAAAGGAAATGAGTTCACCTGAGAAAGTCTGTTAAATAAAATATTTTCTGTTATTTTTCATGCACTAGCACCTTATCTCCCTCCAAGGCGTGTAGTCATTCTGATAATGAAAGCTGCTGCCATTTATCCGTGAGAACCATGGGGAGCTGCACTTCTATTCCTGCTCTTCCTGAGAGAGCAGAGCTGTGCAGTGAGCCCAGGTCCTGTTTAATTTCGTGCTCACTCAGCTTGGTTTCCTCCTTGATTTCCCAGCTCATTTCACTCAGCCTGTTTAAGCATTAAACAATTATGAAGGTCTTGGAAAGCCCTCAAGTTCTTTCCCCCAGTCCCTTCTTTCCCTGTGGTTTAGAGGCCCCCCCTGCAGGGCCACCCACTCTGGGGCAGCTCAGAAATGTCCCCGATTTTCAGTGAATGGACACCAGGAGCTGTTCATCAGAGGCTGGGAACACTCTGATCAAACTGAGTGTTAGCATGAAATGCAAAATCTTCATTAATTTTCACAGGAGTGGAACAATTTTTTCCAATTTCTCTCATAAAATTATGAGGCTCCAGCTTCAAAGGCAGTTCCTGGAGCTGGATGGTGCCCATGCAGGATTCAGTGAGAATGAGATGCAGATGTACCTCGTGTTCACCACAGGCTGCTGCTCTGAGAGCTTGGCAGGGGGAGGTGACAAACCCGGGCCCGAGGCACTGGTGGCACTGCCCCTTCTCCCCCCAAAGACTGTGCCCGTCCCATGGCAGGGGGCATGCCCCTCTGCAGCCAGGGCAAGGGTGAGGGACCCTGCAGGGGATGGAGGGAGGGCTTTGGGTGGTTTAAATGAAGCTGCACCACGTGGGGCTGCACAGAGCAGCACATTAGATCATCCCTCCTTCTGCAAAATTGATGCTGTGCCCATTTATCACCTCCTACATTCACACTCAGCTCATTCCATTTGCCTTTTCTTATTCTTCAGATGTGCATTTTGCACCATTCAAGAGATGCAGCACTGGGGAAAATGAATAAACATTGCAGTAAATCCCAAGGGTTTAACTCACAGCCCTGAACCCAGGGGAGGAAAGAGGAGCAGGAAAACGGGGCTCAGACCCTCTGGCTGTGTGAATTGACATCTCTGGAGTTGGACATGCTCCGTTTTCCTCTTGCCTGAGAATGCAGGGATTTCTCTGCAGAAACCAATGGAGTTTGGTCAAAGTAAAAATGGAAACAGCCTGTCTGAGTTATAAATGGCACTTGCTGCCAGTAGGATAAAATCATGAGGAATGAAGCTCCTGCCATGGGGAGCCAGGAGAGAGGAGTCTGTGAAGTGAGAATGGGGAGCAGCAGTGGCTCTGCCATTGCACAGGTTTGACCTATGGCATGTTTATTGAATAATAATCCATTTCTGGTCATTTCCTAAAATCCCAGCAGGGTTTTATGGAACGGACCATTTCCAGCCCTGGCACACCTGGGTGCTCCTGGCACTCCATGGCAGCCTCCTCCCCGAGGGGCCTCAGTGCCAGCCCTGTTCCCAGCACCTGGCCCTGCTGCCACAGCAGGAACAGGGGTCACTGCACCCTGGAAATCCACCTGGGGAGGGGCTGGGAGAGGTCACTCAGACCTGCAAGGCAGCTGAGAAACGCTCTCGAGCTTTGTGCGGAGCTGGGATGGGAGAACTTCATTGGACCTGTGAGGGTATGGCATGGGGCAGGCTGCAAACCCCAGAGAGAGAGGGGACAATAAACACAGGGCAGGGGCAGAGCAGGGGACGCTCCCTGGGGTGGCCTTGACAGGTGAGTGTGGCCTGGGGGTTATTCCTGCGTGCTGCAGCTCAGGGGAGAGGTTGGGTGCCCTCTCCTGAGGACTGGCACCGTGGTGTGCAGAGGTGTAGGACAGGTCCCAGGGCTCCAGGGCAGCAGGACCAAGCTGCTCCTTCTTCCTCCTCTTCCTCCTCCTCCTGCCACTGCTTGGGGTCTGCAAGGGAAATAATCAGCTCTCTGGAAGTACCTAAGGGCTGTCCTGACTGCTTTCAGAGAAAGGAGAACTGCCTTTCCGGGATGTAGGAATGGCTCCTTGTGCCTGGGCAAAGACAAAATCTGCACAAGCTGGCACTGAAGGGTTTTTAGGGAAGAAATGCATTTAGAAAAGACAAGTTCTGACTTTGATAGAGCTTCAAGTTAACAAAAAATAGCTGTTTACTTTTTTTTAAAGGAAAGCCTGTTTAATTTGTGCTTCAATTATCTCCCCTCCTGTGAACATGCACAATTAGGATCTTAAAGTGCATTCCCTACCACACTGCTTAATTATGGATGGAAGGTGTTAAGCTA
This sequence comes from Ploceus nigricollis, assembly GCA_013399945.1. NCBI lineage: Eukaryota > Metazoa > Chordata > Aves > Passeriformes > Ploceidae > Ploceus > Ploceus nigricollis. Next base: position 543,967 of record VXBC01001331.1, on the reverse strand, counting down.
ATTAAAGAGTGATTGCAGTTACCTGCCAGATCTGCCTGAGCAGCTGAACGTGTGCTCTTTCCTCAGCACAGCGTGGCCAGCGCAGGGCAGGGCAGGTGGCCATGGTGGCCGTGGTGGCTGTGGTGGCCGTGGGGGCCATGGTGGCCGGGGTTGTGGTGGG
>VXBC01001331.1:510808-543678 GCA_013399945.1 Ploceus nigricollis | reverse complement strand
GTGGTGGCTGTGGTGGCCGTGGTGGCCGTGGTGGCTGGGGTTGTGGTGACCATGGTGACCATGGTGGCCATGGTGGCCGTGGTGGCCGGGGCTGTGGGGGGCACTGGCCTTGCAGAGCTGCCCCTCCCAGGCAGCTGATGCCCCTGCCCTGTGCCAGGGCTGCTCTGGCACTCACACAGGGCAGAGCTGTGCCCGACTGTGCCTGAGCAGTGGGGTTCACATTCCAGCTTGCACCGAGGCTGTTCAGAGCCCAGCCCTGCTCCCCACGTGTCCCACCCCAGCCCCCTGCCCCTGGGGTGTCCCCAAACCCTGGGACACTCAGGCAGTGTCACCTTCACCCAGACCTGCCTCTTTGGAAACCAAAAGCAGCTGCACAGGGGGGGATCCTGCTCCAGGGTCACCACAAACATCAGTGAGGGCTCTGAGGGTGAAATAACTGAGGTGGCAGCTCTGGTTGGTTTTGTTCCCCCTCCTAATGAGTGGTTATTTATAATTTTGCCATCAGTAGTTACGGTGTCTCTCCAAGTATGCTGAATATCAGGAAAAGAATGGGGTTTATTTTGCCTGAGTAAAACAATGCAAGTCACGTTCCTGTTCTGGCACTGAGGCAGTTGAGGTCTTGCTCTGACAAGTTCTGTGCACCTCCAAGGGGCTGTGCTTCTGCTGCTCTCCTTGGTAATTCCCCTGGGTGCCTCCCACCTCTACTTCCACAGCCATTCCCAGACTGGATAGCTTTCCCTGCTCCCCTGGGACTGTGTCTGGGAACAGGGGCATCAGTGGGGGCAAAACTGAGTGTGTGAAAGGCACCTGCACTCTGGTGAAGCCATAATGCAGTGAACAGGACTTAAAAAAATGTATTTCATGAAAGGGTTCCCAGTAATTTTGACTTTTGCTGTGTGTGGCTCAGAACTGGAGGGTTATAATGGGGCACAGCCTACGCTGTCAGAGATGACTCTGTTGAAGGTTTGCCCATTTTATTGCTGGATCCTTGCATTGGAAAGGAATTCTGAAGGTGTTTTTGATACTTTGGGAAGAGCAGAAGGGAATTTGATGTTCCTGTGGAGCAGGCAGGGAGGAGGCTGTAGCTCACTTCCAACAACTCTTTCAGCTGCAAGACTTCCACCCTTCAGGCTCTTGAGCACGGTCATGTCTTCATTAGTCCCAAATAAATGAAAGTAGTGAAAGGAAAAGTGGGATTGTGTTTGAAAGCTGCAGCCCCCGGGGGTCTGGCACAGCATGGGCTGAGGGCTCTGCAGGGCTGACCCCCCTGGGGTGCTCTAGGTCCCAGACCACAGGCTGCAGTGCTGAGCCCCAGTGCCCAGCAAATAAAGAGCTGGAACCACTGCAGGAAATAATATTTTGCTGTGATGTATCTAAGTACAGGTACACGGGAGTGGAATGAGATGATCTTTAAGGTCCCTTCCAACCCAAAGCATTCTGGGGTTCTCAGTGGTGCCTCAAATGGGGAAAGCTGTGGGGAAGGGGTAGAGGATGGTCCTGTCCTTGGTGAGGTCCTGGCTGTGGCTGGAGCCTTGCTGGGTCCCACTGGTGGTGACTGGAGTGGATGGGGGGTGTGGAGTCGTGGTCCCTGTGAGATGTGAGGGAGCCTCTGTTGTAGGAGCAGCTCTTAGCAGCAGCCTCTCCAGCAGGGTTTATTTGAAGCTTTAGAGGTGGTTTTGTGTACCCACATGAGGGGCAGTGATGCAGTATATTTGCATCCATGTGGGATGTCTCCTGTTTTTAAAAATGCTGACATTTCCATGGCTCCAGAGCACTCAGTGTAAATGGAAACTCCATTTCCAGGGCTGTCTGCAACTAATACCAGGCTGTGACCAGACATTTGCCTGCTACAAAAGCCTGTTTTACCCAGCCTGCAATGAAAACCCTTCCAAATGGCCCAGATATGGTTATCAGACACGAAAACAGAGCAAGAAGTTGCTAAGATAAAATCGACCTGAGGGGGCCCACCAAGCTGTTCTGTTGGGGAAAAAGCCACCATTTAATCATCCTGTGGCAGTAAAAGTGGCATTTTTCAGTAATAGCTCTGAGCTGTGGTCTCCCTCCTCTGAAGGGAGGCAGAGCCTGCCCAGTGTGAGCCTGCTGCAGAACCCAACACAGTTGTTGTTCAGAGCTCTGGTTAATGCAGAGCTGTTAATTGTCTGACCATTAAATTACTTGGCTTCTACTTAGTCCCCACTGGGGACTAATTTTAAATTCAATTAGCACAGAATTTAAGGGATATAGTTGAGGGATTCCAGAAAGCTGTGGAGATATGAAATCGTGTTTGATAAGATGCAGCCAGGAAAGGGAAGCTTTTAATCTCCATTTCAAGCTTTTAAACCAGGAGAAACTCCAAACGAGAAATTAAATTCTCTTTGAATACATGTGCACAAGTGAGATTCCTTTATGTTAACGTGCTGTAATTTCTACTTATTTTGTTCTTTCTGTCCAACTATTAATCAGCCAGAATGTGAACCAGCCAAGAGAGCCTTTGGGGACTGAAGTCACAGGGGAGTATTTGTAAGCTCACACAGTGCTGGATTCTTTAGGTACTGGCTGAGACTTCAAAGTGTCAAACACCATTCCATTATTTTCACTCCATCAAAATCAAGAGGGATGAGAAATCCCAATTGGTGCTTGGATGTCCGTGGGGCTGTGGGTGCTGTGCTGTCCGTGGGGCTGTGGGTGCTCTCCATGGGGCTGTGGGTGCTGTCCGTGGGGCTGTGAGTGCCCTGTNTGTGGGTGCTGTGCTGTCCGTGGGGCTGTGGGTGCTGTGCTCTCCATGGGGCTGTGGATGCTGTCCGTGGGGCTGTGGGTGCTGGCCATGGGGCTGTGGGTGCTGTAGGGCAGCAGAGACCCCACCTCAGCCCATCCTGTGGGACCCCAGAGACGGCCCCAGGGCTCTCCAGCCTCTCCTTCCAAACCTTTCTGGTCCCCAGGGCAGCGCTGTGCCCGAGCTCTGGGTCCCTGCAGTGCCAGGGTTTCTGAGGAGGAGGAGGGAGCCTTTCTCCTCCTGCAGCAGCTCCCCAGCTGCCCCAAGGGAGCCGGGGTGGCACACCTGGAGCGCTGGCCCTGGCACTGCCCGGGTGCCCTGCACAGGGACTCAGTCCCTGCCCTGCTGCTCTTGCAGGACTCTGAGTATTCACATTTTGGGGTAAACGTTGATAGAGACCGAGGCCCTGCTCAGAACTCTGTGGTGGGAGCCCGTGGCTCTCCTGGGCTGGAGCCTGTGCCTGGTGCAGCTCCCATCCCCGAGCAAAGAGCAGGGACAGAGCCCCTGCCCTGCCCTGTGCCAGGGCCAGCTCCTCAGGGATGTGCCTGATTCCCATGCCTTCATTCTCCTTCACTTCTCTCCATTCCATATCATTTGTGCTGTCCACTTTTTTCCTATTTTGATGTCTGCGTATATTTTTGGGAATAGAGCCCTATATAAAAATAGTTTTAATCAAAAAAGAATCGTTTTTGATAGTACATTAAAAAAAATCAAAAACCAAACCGCAGAATAGTTACAATTCAATTTAAAACTTTTTAAAGTATGGCAAGTTTATTTTTCTTCACTTTTCTGGCACAAATCCATTCAGAAACAGAGCCTGACAACCCATCTTAATTTTGGATAATTACATTTTTGCGATTTCTAATTTGCTAATCTATAGTAATTCTCCTGTGATTTTTAAAAGGCAGAAGGGGGAGTATGGAAAGCTGATTTCTGATCAGAGTTCTCCCTGCTATAATTAACTCCATCTAAAAAACCATAATTGATGCCTATATAGCTCCCCAATAGCATCTCTTGAATTGGAACACGCTGCATTGTAAACTGTGCTTTCTGCTCTGCAAAGATTGATTTGCAGCCACTACCAATCTGTTGCTAAGCACTGGGTGACGGCACACGCCGAAGTCCTCAAGGACAATACAGAACAGCCAGAATGTTTTTCTCAGTATCAAACCATTTTCCCCCTGTCTCCTGAAATATTGCATCAGTTGCTCCTTAATCAAAGCACAGAAAATGTTGCCAAGGCAATGCCAGAGGCGGCGCCGCCATGGCCACAGCCAGGGCCGGGCTGGGAGCGGCACAGTTTGGGATTTGCAGCAGAGCAGCAGAGCCAGGGGGTGGCACCGGAGCTGGGGCTCAGCTCGGATGGGCTGTAGGGAGAGCTGCTGGGCTGGGCTCTGCTGGGGCCTTCACTTCTTCAGGAAAGGGTGGACACCAAGCGCAGGAGAGCCAGGCAGGTTCCTTGGGAAGGACCAGGCAGTTCCTTGGGAAGGACCAGGCAGGTTCCTTGGGAAAGAGCAGGAATGTTCCTTGGGAAAGACCAGGAATGTTCCTTGGGAAAGACCAGGCAGGTTCCTTGGGAAAGACCAGGCAGGTTCCTTGGAAGCCAGGCAGGTTCCTTGGGAAAGACCAGGCAGGTTCCTTGGGAAAGAGCAGGAATGTTCCTTGGGAAGCCAGGCAGGTTCCTTGGGAAAGACCAGGCATGTTCCTTGGGAAGGACCAGGCAGGTTCCTTGGAAGCCAGGCAGGTTCCTTGGGAAAGACCAGGCAGGTTCCTTGGAAGGACCAGGAATGTTCCTTGGGAAGGACCAGGCAGATTCTTTTGGAAGCACCAGGCAGGTTCCTCAAGGAGTGTCTGTGCTCAGCAGCAATATCCATTCCAAACAGCCCAGAAACAGAGAATTCTTCCCCAGTCCTGCTGTTCCTTTGGGACCGTGGGGGAGAGACAGTGGGAATGTGCATCTGCAGCAGAGGTGTGATCCTTGCACACCAAAAAACCCAAATAAAGTCCCAAAGCAAATCACTGTGCCCATCCATCTGTGCATTTTATTTATGTACAGATGCAAATTGAAAACCAATCCTTAAAAAGAGATCCTAAACCATCAGGTCAGGAAAGGCTCTCAATGCTGAGCTCTCTGCTTGCCTGCTCTACTTTGTTATGAGATTTTAATAAAAAGGCAGAGAAGAATGCCAGCTGAGCTGGCACATCTGACATTTTGATAACCTCGTCAATAAAAGTTATTTTATTTTAAGCAGCTGCAGAACTTTGCCTTATTGTTTAGCTGTCTGTTCATTCTATTCCTGTCTTGTTGATAACAGTAAAAGGATGATGAGTAACGGTGGCAATCAATAGAAAGGCATGTTTCTTCCTCTATGACCATGAACCCAACTCTTCACATTGCATCTTCAGGTTCCAGGGTCTCTATTTCATCATGAATAGATACACGGGGGAAAAAACGTCTGAGTTTCTGGATGGTTTTATGAATGTTTGTTCCCAGGTTTTCACTCTTCTGCACCAACTTGAATTGTTTCAAAAGCAAAGCACAATATTTGTTCTAAGTGGGGGACAAGCTTTTAAGCTGCATTACAAACATCTGATGGACAGGTGACCACTGAGTGAACTTCAGCAGTGCTCCACCCCAGCCAGGCTCTGCTCCTCTCTGGCCTCCTCTGGCTGAGCTGTGAGGAGAGCTGAGGGTGAGTCTGTGGTTAAAACTATTACGGCTGCAAAAGTCAAAATGAAACTAAATGCTGTTCTCATCAACACTTAATTGAAGTCTGGGTGTTGAGTGTGTGAAACTGCAGCTGGGAGCACAGAAACAGAGGTTCCTGAGCCACCAGCAGCTCTCAGCCTGGGGCAGCTCTTCCATGGTTATACAGGGTTATCTGTATTTCATGGGCATACTCATGGAATGCATCCTGCCAGAACAAAGTTTGAATTATTGCTTTAAAGCATTACCTTCTGCCTTCTGAAAATAATTTCACTAAAGTTTAAAGCCCCAGCAGCAGCATGAGGGATGGATAAATAATGCAGAGCTGGGAGCTGGGGCTGGCAACAGCAATCGGGGAAAAGCTTGTGCATGGTTCCTTTGCAAAAGTCTCTGTGCCCCTGGAGCCCTTCCCTCCCCAGGAACAGACCCAGGCTCCCTCCAGAGCTGGCTGGGCAGGGGGCAGCAGGAACCACACCCTGTGTGAGCAGCACCAGCTCTGGGCACACCTGGGGCACATCCCTGAGCCAGGGCACACCGGGCACACCTGGGGCACATCCCTGAGCCAGGGCACACTGAGCACACCTGGGGCACATCCCTGAGTGAGCCAGCTCTGGGCACAGCCAGCCCAGGCTGAGGCACAGCAGGGCTCTGAGCTGCCCAGGTGCTGCCCTGTGGCTCTGGGGGCAGCTCTCGGGTCCTGTGGTGGCAGAGGAGCTCCAGCACCACCATGGTCCCTCCTTTAACCCAGCTCTTACCCTTCAAGGGACCAAACTTCCCTGTGGGCCACTGAAAAGGATGGTTTCTGAGAAAAGATGATCACAAGGCATCTCCACAGGAACATAATCTTTCAGCTCATCCTTGAGGGAATTTTTTGTTCCTGTTTGTATGTAATTAGAAACTGAAAATACAGGCAGAAGGCTTGTTGTACATAAATTGTCGTGCTCAGCTTCAGAACCACGTTTGAGTAGAACAAAAGGGACTGAAAAGACTAAAAACCATTCACCTTGTATGGAATAAGAGCAGAATGTACTCAGTGAGAGGGAGAACCAACCAAACCAAAGCAAACCAATGGGAAAGAAACCAAGTGTTCCAACCTACACTGCTGGGCCCTTTGGAATTTAACAACCTGGAAAGTGTCTTCTAGGATTAACCTATGCAACTTGATCTCTGTTGCTCTATTTTTTCCAATTTACTCTATTTTCCTCCTCCTGTAATACCAGGATTATATTTTTTCCCTATTTTTATTTCCTTGAGTTAATTCTGAGTATTTTTCCGTGGTTATTTAATATTTGTTATTCAGACTGTGACAGTTCTGCCTGTAGTTGAAAAAACTCATGTTGTGTTGCCAAAAGCAGCAAGAGAAGCCAGGCTGCTTGTGTTAATATTTGCATTTGAAAGTGCAAAACTGAATTTTCTCTAGTCCCAGACACTTCTCTCCTGGTAAAAGTGCTGGAGAAAAACATTTGCTGGGTAGAGGGAAAGATGCAAAAAATACTTATGGAAAATAGCACTTATTGAATGATATTTTCAAAATACAGAGTCCTTGGAAATGTCAGCAATCTGTGGAGCGGCTGAAGAAGTTATGTTGTGGTTCTATCCCCTAGAAGAGTTTCCTATTTGCCTTTAATGCCACATTCAGCTCTTAGGAAGGAAATCCCCCAGCTCCAGAATGGCTTTGGGGACTCTGGGCCACTCCACAGTTGCTGGGTTTGGTTTTTGTTTCCAGCCTTGCCAAGGATGGTGAGATGGGAGGTTTGGGTGCCTGTCTCTGTGTGAGCGTGGCAGGAGGGGCCCTTCAGTGTCTGTCAGTCTGTCAGTGCCTCTGCTGTGCCACCGAGCCCTGGCTGTCCCTGAAGGGTGACACAGGGCCCGTGGCTTTATTCTGCTTTTCCCCAGGAAGAACACAGCTTTCACTTGATATTTAAATGTTCCCCTGGTGTTCTGGGGGCTCTGCCTGGCTGAGCTCTGCAGCAAACACAGAGCACGGGCAGAGAGGCTCCTGTGGGCACAAGGAGTCGTGGGGAGCTTTTGAAGTCAGTGCAGGAGAATCCCTGGTGCTCAGGGATGTGACTCACCCTGGCTGTGCCTGTGTCACCCTGGCTGTGTCACCCTGGCTGTCCCTGCTCACCCTGGCTGTGTCACCCTGGCTGTGCCTGTGTCACCCTGGCTGTGTCACCCTGGCTGTCCCTGCTCACCCTGGCTGTCCCTGTGTCACTGCAGGGTTCCCTCACCCACCTTCAGCCCCTCAGTGGCCTCTCCACCACGTCTCACCACTGGCAAAGGGGCTCTGCTGGCCTGCTCAGGGCTGAGATGTCCTTGTGAGCCTGGCCACTGTGTCCCCTGCTGCTTGGGATGCTCCCCCTGCTCTGGGCTGGCTTCTGGGGCATCCCTGCACAGTGAGGGATCTGCCACACACAAGAGCCCAGGGAATTGGGCAGTGTCTGATAGACAACACCAGATCCTCCCCAGTCTGTCTCCAAATCCATCATAATTTGCCCCAAGTGTTTCTCATTGGGACTGGTAACATAATAATTGTTGCATGATTTGCTGAAATCCATGTTCTTTTTAAAAAATGTCATTTATTTGACAAATGCTTCTTTGCACGCTGTCACAATAAGGAGAAGAAGAGACTTGCAGGGTGAAACTGTGCTCTGAGCAGCATTGATTTAGTGATTAGTGTCATGTTCGTCTTGGATTTTGTAATTCAGACTCATTAACCTGAAAATATTCTTGCAATTTTCTTTTCCTAGACTTGTTTGAAAGTACAAAAGCAGCCTCTATTCATTTCCAAGGAATCCAAGAGCAACTGTCTCTTGTGAGGCACTGAACAAGGAGGGGGCAGGCTGAGAGTCACAAAATGGTATTTAAACATTACTTTTATCATTTGTTTCAAATCTTGATCAAAATAGCATTTATCTGCTTTGCTTCAGCAGTTTGAACAGTGAGGCTAAACCACTGTGCTGGAGGAACCCCGAGCCCTGAACCCCCTCAGTGTCTGCCTGGGGCTGCTGGGGTCCCCCTGGCATCTCGCTGTCCCTGGGGCTGTCCCAGTCCTGCTGGCTGGAAGGAACTGCTCTGTGCTTTACAGGACTCTGGAGAAGAAATCCCAACTCACTTTGCTCTCCTCTCCCAAGCCCCACTTTTGGGGCCAGGTTGTCAGCCTGTCTGTCCAAACGGCGTCCCAGAATATTCCAGAACGTGAAATGGATTCCTCCCATGTGTCACTTGTAAGCACAGCAGCGATTTGGCTCCCTGGACACTCCCCTTGCTCAGCTCAGTCCTGGCATCAGTGCTGCAGCTCCTTGGTTTTGCACTGAGCAGCTGTGAACACTTTTCCTGATGGAACAGTTTCCTACAAATGAAATCTTTAATTTGTGTATGCAGATCTCTTTTAATATAATCAGGCTCTTTATTCAAAGAGCAGATCTGATGAAACATCCCATTTCAGCGAGGGCAGTTTAGGCCAGACATCAGGAAAACCTTGCTAATGATTAAAATGGTGAGGCACAGCCTGGGCTGCCAGCAGAGCTTAAGGAAACTCCATCATGGGAAGTCTTTAAGAATAATTTTGGCAGTTATTATCAGGAATGATTTAACTATAATTGATCTTGACTTGGAGCAAGAGAACGGACTGGATGACTTCTTTCTTGTTTTGCATGATTTCCAAGAAATTCTCAAAAAATAGAGTTGAGTTTAGATGGTTCAGTATTTCCAAATGTTCCTTCCCCTCTTTCTAGGGGAACCTTTTACTACATTTCAACTGAGCGTGCAAATAGTTGGACACAATTTGTAATTTCGCACATGTCAAGGTCTGAACCTCTTGGGGATGTAGCTCCACCTCTCTAAATACTTAAATATTTAAATATATTTCCTTCTCCTGTCGCTTGGTGGGTTTGTTGTGTTGCAGAGAGTGGCCTTGAGTTGGTGTTTCCCCAGAGAAGCCAAACGTGGGGATGGGGTTGGGAGGAAGAGCTGCAGCCACTGTGCAGAGCCAGGCTGAGCCAAACCCTTCAGCTCCACAAACAGGAATTAGAACAGAGAGGGCTTTAAGCAAATTCTGCTTGAGTTAAGTTAAAGGAAGAGCTGAGCATTCAGAAAATGACTCAGTGAGCAGTGAGGAGGGGGCTCTGCCTTGAGCTCTTGTCTCAGGGCTGGTTTATTAACTCCTCGAGTGAAGTGACTAACAGCAGAACTGATGCACAGTGCTGATAATGCTTGACCTTAAAAACCTCCATGAAACATATCATTTGCTCATTTTCTAATTTAAAAAAGCAATTATATTAGTCACTCTTTACATTTGCTTCTCCAGACTCTCTGAAGATAGATTAGATATAGATGAGATGTAGATCTCACACTTCCTGTGCTCAGAATGGGCGTTCCAGCCTTGTGTACAAAGGTGCCTCCAGCAGAAGGTGCTGGGGCTGCTTCCCGTGTGTCTGACTGCAGGATGGGCAGAAGGGACTCACACTGTGGAAACAGCTCCCTCACACCCAGAGCCCACATGCACAGGCACTGCCAGTGTCAGATCCCAGCAATTGCTGCGTGGTGTCTCTCAAACACGTCTGTGATTCCTCTCAGACATTTCACTTCATTCAAGCTGAAATACTGCAGTGACAGAAATCTGCAGCCCTGACAGCAGATACCCCAGCTCATATTCCCTGACAGACGTGGGCCAAGGCTGGAGTTACTTTCCAAATCCCCGTGACTTTGCAAGTTGGAATTAGAATATTTAGGCAAACCACACAAGTGATTTTGGCTTCAGGATGTGCAAAACTTGCCTGGTGAGCTTTAGCCAAATAAAACCACTCTGGGTTTTATTTCCCAGCAGCTTTTCCAGGCGAGGATGCTTTTCAGAAAATGAAACCCATTGACCCAGGCCAGGCCAAGCAAAGAGGGAAGAGTGTGTAAAGGTTATACCGTGGAACACTGGAAGGGTTTTGCTCCGCCCTCTGTAGTTTCACTGAGTCCAGCAGAACCCACCCCTGGGCACTCGTGAGCTGCAGCCAGGAGCACCTGAGAGCTCATTTCCCACCTCAGACTGTCTCAGTCCTGCAAGGCTGTGAAACACCTGAATGAGGTGAAATGTTCTGTACAAAACCATTTTGTCCTTTTTCAGTGAATGGCTGTGTCCAGTTATTGCCATCCCTGCGTTGCTCCAGGGAGCAGGAGGACCAGGACCAAACACGGCTGGTAGCTACAAATCAGACTTCCAAAGATGTTCATTGTCCATGGAGCTCTGTGGTTGTCCAGCCAGAGCCAGGATGGATGGGGCTTGGAGCACCCTGGGATAGGGGAAGGTGTCCCTGACCATGGCAAGGGGTGAAACTGGATGGACTTAAGGTCCCTTCCCACCCAAACCACTCTGGGAGTCTGGGATTTTCTGTATTCACTTCACAGGTTAGGCATGGGGAAACAGCTGCTGAGGAAGCAGCTCTGCCCATGTCTGATTCGGGTGTTTAATTCAGTATTTCTGGCCAAATCAACCTGGTTCTGGCATCAAGTGTCCCAGCCCCTCCTCCCCCAGCTTCAGAGCCTCAGAGAGTCCATCTTTGGAGAAAACCAAAGAATTGGCATCTCCTGTTGTTTCTAATTTATTATTTGCACACGGGTGACTCCCACTTCCCCAGCTGCTCTGGGAGTATCTGTGTCCTGGCTGGAGGAGCTGAGTTCTGGAGGCACAGGAGCAGTGCCTGGTCCCTCCTCTCGATGGCTTTGCTCTCTGTGAGCAGCTCCTGAAGAGCCCAGCAGGGCTCAGCTGTTTCTGCACCCTGGGAACCCCAGCAGGAGAGGTCTGTGGCAGGGTCACTCTGCTCCTGCCTTGGGAGAGGTGCTGGGGATCACTCTGGGTAGCTCTGCTCCCGTGCACTGCATGGTTTGCAGGGTGAGGCTTCAGCCACTCCTTCTCCTTCCAGCTGCACAGAACTTCACCTGGTTATAAAAGCTTCATGTCCTCTTTCCTTCTTTTCAGACTGAACAAAAAAAGGAAAGGGGGACTGGACATTTCCATCCCCCTCTGCCATTGTCAGGTGGAAGGAGCAGGGGATGAGCCAGGAGCTAAGGACAGGTCAGTGCCCTGCCCCTCCTGAGATGGGCTCTGGCATCCCAGCAGAGCTCAGGCACTCAGGTGTGGGGAGAGAAACGATGAAAGCAGATATGAAGGGGATTGAAACCTCTTCTCCTGATTCACACTGTTCATGGATTTCTCAGCCCTGGTGTTCAGCACTGTGTGTTTCCCTCCTGGAATCCATCGTGCTGTGTGTGTGACAGCTCAGCTCCCAGCTGTGGGAATGATTGTGCTCACTGAACCCCGTGGCTTTGGGTGAGAAATGGGCCACAGGAACAAAGAAAGGATTAAAGGACAGGTTTCTGTTCTCATTCAGTGATCAGTGGAGAGGGAAAGGAGTAAAACCCTACAGAATCATGGACTGACCTCAGCTGGGAGGGACCTCCTGAGGGCCCTGGTCCATCCTGCTCAGCAGGATCAGCTCCCAAAGTAAGTCCTGCCCTGCAGGGTCTGAGAGCCTCCAGCAGCTCCTTGGGACACTGAGCTGCAGGGAGCAGAAGGGAGGCTGTGGAGAAGTGCTGAGCTATTCCTCCCCCTGTCCTGGGCTCAGCACTGCCCAGGCAGGCAGCATCCTGCAGGAATTCTCTCTTCTATGGCTTAGCTTGGCTGAAAACTTCACGAGCCTGAGCGGAGTTTGGGTTTGTGATCATATCCAAAGTGGGAGATGTTTTGCCAGGGGGTTGCTATGAAAATTGCTCCCAGCTCCATTGACTGCCTGGGCTGCCTCTGCAGCATCAATTCTATCCCTGGCTGACACCTTTGATTTTGGAATTGTCTCCATTTTCCAGAGAAAAGTATGTACATCAGCTATTTTTGGATAGCGTATATTTAATCTCCTGCAAGAAATGGAGCAAGTCTCTTGTTCCTTATTTCCAGAGCCATTACATTTCTCTTGGTGACAGCTCCAAGGAGCAGGAATCCTTATCTTGTCTAATGTCTTCATTTGGGTAATCCAAAGGCACTAAACCAAAGATTCCCTTCTGTGCCACTGTGGGGTAAATCCTGGGCAGCACCACCCAGGTAAGGCAGCTCCTCCCTCCCCTGTGAAAGGGAATGTTCAAAAGGAGCCAGGCTCTGGATGGTTCTTGTATCTGCCTGGAAGCCAATTTTAAATGCTACGGGCTGTTCATCATCTTCTCTGGTCATTCTTTTCTTTTATGCCTAGCTGAGGATAAGCTGTGGTCTTTGCACCATGTAAAGTGTGTTTGGACTCTTTGCTGGAGTGAAAAATGAGCTGTTATCTGTGCCAGTACTGAGGAGAGAGGGAGAAATCTGGGACAGCCACAGGGGCTGCCAACGGAAACAAGCCGTGGAAGATGTGACTGGTTTAATAGAAAACACAGGGATCAGAGGCACTCACTGCGAGCTGCTCGTGTGGAAAAGTGCCCAAAAGTCCCAGCAGCTCCAGAGGGGCTGCAGGACACGGCCTGGGGGCTCTCTGGGCTGTCCCCAGCCTTGTTCTGTTCATGTGGAACGTGGGAGCGACTTAAGGTCCCTCATGGAAGGATCTGTGCTGAGGGGATCACAGACAGCCCCAGCTCCATGGGCTGCTTTGCTGCCCCTCCTGCTGTGCCTGGCACCAGAGCAAGGTGAATCCTCAAACCTGGACACGTGGAAAGGTCACCCAACAATGGGACATTGTTGGCTGGGAGTTTTGATATTAAATCTTCTTTTCTCTCCGGCACCAACAGCCAAAGGATGGAAAAGCCACCAAGGAATGTTGTGCCATCCCTAAGGAAGTGCCGTCCCCTTTCAGAGCTGTGTTCTGATGGGAGGCACAGGAGGGGACACAAACACTGGAATGAGGAGGGGCTGGATAAACACCTCTGTGTTGCTAAGTCCAGCTCAGGTGGCAGAGTGGAAAGTGCTGAAAAAACAGATTTCTCTTTCTGACAGGACGGGTGGTCCTGCAAGGAACATGGAGCTGGACTCCATGATCCTTATGGGTCCCTTTCAACTCCAGATATTTTCAACTCCATTATTTTACTTTGTGCCTGATTTCTAGTTTATTCTAAGTGCATCTGATTGGGTAAAAGCACCCAAAATACAGCAAAAAATACAAAATATACCAAAATACAGCAAGCTGCCATTCCCTGCCTGGTGTTTGCCAGCCCAGGTGGGACAGCTCCCCGAGCCCGGGCTGCCCCACGTTCTGTCTGCTGTGAGAAGCAGCTGCTGGGGAAACACGAGCAGAGCGTTCTCTCTGGTTACCCACAACACAGAGCTGGGGATGAAGCACTTGAGGAACAATTGGTGACCTCAGAGTCACAGGAAACACACAGCAGGGCTCTTCAAACCAGCACACACTCACCCTGAGCGTTCACCTGCCTTTGCCCTTTCGGTTGTGCCAGCCCCTGCTCCTCCCACAGCCTCCTGAGCCCCAGCTTGGCCCTGTCCTGTCCCAGCCCTGCCTCCAAGGCTTCCCCATTTCCTCCCTTCCCCACGGCCAGGGCTCCTGGCTCCTTCGGGCTCCTGCTTTGGATCCATTTGCCAGCTGGCAATGGATTGCCAAACATTTCTGATGCCTGAGGCTCGAGTGGCTTTGCCCTCCAGAGCTGGGGGATCCGTGGTTATCCAGCTGGTGCCACCAGGGCCAGGAGCTGCTCCCCCCTGCTGGAGCTGGCCCAGGTGCAGGTGACAGACCCCCAGGTGCTGCAGGGAGCTCCCCTCAGCTCAGACTGGCCTCTGCAGCCTGGGCATGGCAAGCTGGACTCCATGAACCCCAGCTCCTGGGTGCCACCCCAGCGCTGCTCACTGGCATTTCTGTGTCTCTGAGGGGGGGAGTTCAGTGCTTTGATCATGGTTTTGTAAACTGTGCTGCTGAAGTTGGTCACCTCTCACCTTCCAAACACTTTTTGGGGTCGGGAGCCTTGCCAGGCCCGAGGACAGTGTGAGATTTATGCCCAAATATCAGCCCTTGTTTGCAGTGGCTGGACACCGTTCTCTGGGATTTCTGCCACTGAAACGTAATGCAAGGCACAAAAAAATTCTTTCTTGCTAAGAAATGATTCTGAAATTTCAGAGGAACAAAAGTTAATGGTCTGAATTTGTCATTTCCTCTCATCTAAAAAGCTACAGCTTATATGAACAATTTACATCAAAAGGGGTAAAGCATCCCACACAAACTCTTATGAAAGACCCAGAACACCCAGAATTCGGACCTGAGTAAATTTTTGCTAATTTTACTCACATAACTTCTCCTGTGGCTTCACTGCAGCTGTGCCAAAGTGGTGGTGTTGAGGCTGGGGCAGATCCTGCTCAGAGAATCAATTGATCACAGACACTTTAATTGTTGCTGTGTTGGAGGGCCATGGGAAGGTTTCACAGCCGGTCTGACCTTCCAGTGAAGAATTTTGGCCCAGGAGTGAATGCTAAGTAGGAGAAAAGGCTGGCTCTGAAATAGGGATGATCTCCACAGGAAGCGAGGTCTGACCCTGCTTGGCTCAATTATTATGATTATTAATAGTGATAATAATTTTATTAATCCCCAGTTGTTTCTGGGGATGCAGAGGAGTGCCCAGCCCAGCCCAGCCCAGCCCAGCCCGGGGCAATCACGGCATGGACAGGGCTGAGGTGAGCCTGGGAGCAGGAGCTGCCTGCTCTGCTCTGCTCTGGCCCCAGCTGGCCTCGGGGGCACAGGGATGTCCCTGCTCCTTCCTGGGCACTGCCAGGGCAGCACCTGGAGCGTGTGGCCACGGTTCCATCCTCTGGAACTGCTGCAATTTACACACAAAGGTCAAATCAACAGCACAACATCGCCCAGCCTCTACTTTTACTTAATTAAAAAGAATCAGATACTAATTAGCATTCTTAATTGGGCTTGTCAATCCCAAATGAGCCCAATGGAAACCAATAAAATCTCAGCTCAGGCCTTCATTACCAGAATGAGAAGATGTTTATTTTTCTTACAAAATAAAGCAGCTCCTCAGAATTTCCATCTGCCTTTGCTGGAAGGAAGAGCTGTCCTCGATGGTTTTGGGAACCTTTAGGTGTTTTTTCCTCAAGAGTCTGAACTCTTTGGGCGCTTTTGGAGTTTGCCTTCCCATCCTATTTTATTAGCAAATACATTTTTCATATCTTTGCAGAAAAATTACTTCACAAGTTACTTCCTAGTCATTTTTGACATTGAACAATATTTGTTTTCCAGGAAAAGCTCTTCTGCTTGTCCAGACAATGTTCAGGGTTCTTAAATAGATGTTTTATTCCCAAATAAATGCTTCTACCTGTTCTTGTGTGGCAGAGCATAAGCTGTGCAATTACAAGACAGAGCTTCCCTTTGTAACTATTCATCTTTAGTCGTGGCAAATGTCTTTTTTGACAGCAAAGCCAAACCCTGAGCCAGCTGTCTGTGTCCTGAGCACCACTGGCCACTGGTGCTCAGGTGTGTCCTGGGGCAGCTGGGAAAACACCTCCTTTAGGTGTTAGACCTTGGACAAAGCTCTGGTCAAGGCATTTGTTACTGGGTTTTGCAATTCTACAGTGCAAGAAGCTGTAATTGCAGATGGGTTTGGAATGGTGTGCAGCTGCATGGCTTGGTTTGGTCCAACAAGTGCCAGAAAAGTGCTGAGCAAAGGGGAGCTGCTCTCTGTGACCCCTGAGCAAAGGAGAGCTGCTCTCTGTGACCCCTGAGCAAAGGGGAGCTGCTCTCTGTGACCCCTGAGCAAAGGGGAGCTGCTCTGTGACCCCTGAGCTCTCACCCTGCAGCAGCCCATGGGTCACCTCCCCTCTGTGCCAGCAGCTCCCTGTGCCCCCCGAGCCCCAGGAGTGGGGGCAGCAGGACAGAGCTGCCCCTCTCATGGCAGGGCAGGGCTGCCCTGGCTGCAGCGTGGGGAAGGACACAGAGATGTCCAGAGGAGGAAAATGACTTCACCCTGAGCACCCTGGCAGTGAGCATCAATGCCAGAGCCCTGGGGGCTCAGCACGGCCAGGGGGCAAAGCCAAGCTCCTCACTGCTCCCCGTGGAAAGCCTGCAGCTGCTGGGAGTCACCTCTTTGCCTCCAGCCACATCTGCAAGCATTGGGAAGGAATAAGGGAAGAGCAAAAAAATTAACTAACTGTTGAATAAGGATTTCTGTTCACCCTTTCTACTTAAGACTCACACTTCAAACTCAGCTGAGCTCTGCAGGCTCAGCCTGTCCCATGGACACCCCCAGGCACACACAGAAACCCCTGGGGCTGGGCTCTGTGCCAGGCTGGCACAGGGGGGTGGCCCAGGCTCTCTCACCAGCAGAGCTGGCCTAGCAGGAGCAGGGGTTTTTGAAAATATGGAAGAAGAAATTGACTTTTATTTTCATTGGAATCCTCGAAGTGTCTTTGACAAGCAAGGCCATAATGCTGTTTATACAAGCAGAGGTACCCGTATATGAAGGATGGAAATATTGCCACAGTATAAACACAGGGCTGGGCTGGGCTGGGACCTCTCCAGTATCGGTGGGATGTTGCCATCCTCCTGACATATGGTAATGTTTTCTCCCAATCATCTCCTGCAGAAGGAGTTCTGGGCCAACCACTCATACATTCAAATTCCATAAAATATATAGCAGAGTTTATAAAGTTATTAGAGCAGAAATGGGTTTGGAGCTCCCATTTCATTGTACAATATGCAGCTTCAGCAGAAGAAATCTGTAAACAGCTATTTTAGCTGAATGCAAAACTCTCTTTAATATTTACTCTGACAATCTTAATGGTGGACCTCAGCCAACGTGTTTATGCAGCTCCATGCCTGAAGGTTTCTGCTTCAGCTTTACAGCTGAATGTTTTCCTGTGTGATGGACGATGATTCCAAACTGCTGCTCTCCCCAGTCCTCAAATCCAAGACAGTTTTTGTTGTTAAAGCTGTAATTTCAGTGTAGAGGCAGATTCCACACGGATTTCATGTCAGTGTTTGCACATGAGGAGCTGAGCTTGGAGGTTCCCTCTGCAAAAGTAACGGAAGAACAGAACCAGGTCCTCCAGGGCTCGGTTAAAGAGTAATAAATAACATTGATGTGTGTCCTCACATTTATAATAACATAAAATAATTGTGTTTGCTAAACAACCAAACTGAAACACTATAGCAGAATCTTTATGGCAGTTAAAATCCAACATTAAAATTGCTTTCTACAGCTGTTGCCTGGACACCCAGCACTGGATCAAGCCTGGGTAAAAGTCAAGTGAAAACAGATTTGTTTGGCTCTGAGTACTTGTTACTGTCTCCCAAACCCAAGGGATGCTTCAGGAGAGAGACACAAACAATTCCCCAGTAACTGGCTCATCAATGCAGGGCTAATCAATGCAATTAGCAGAACTTGGCTGAGTGATTAGTCTCAGCTTTGAGCAGACCCCTGTCCCAGGCTGTGTTTGCAGCCCTCTGCCATCAGCAAAGTCATAACACCCACAGCTCTTGCCCATCCTTTCATGCCAGTATTAAATTACCTCCTCTTCCATCTGCACAAGCCAGGCTGATATAAAATGATGGGAGAAGTGTGCAAAGAAATGGGTTTTTAAAGGTAATTTAAACAGAGCACCCTGTGAAAGGCCTAAGGAAATGCTACTGAGCAGTGGGGAGCATAGTGTGATAATGGAATAGAGGCAAAATTATGGAAATTGCTGTTCATTGGGCATTTATTCTGAATATAACCCAGCACTCTGCCCATCTGTGGGAGGTGTAAAGCAGAGTTCAGAGTGGCTGGGGCACCTGCCCTGCTCTGGTTGCTTTAGTGACTGATGGTGAATTTACACTGAGGCTGGAATTTCAAAAGGCCTCCCTTCCATTTGCTTGTTTATATTTAGTTTAAGTCTAAATAGAGAAGCAATCAAATGATGAGATTAACACAAATTTTGGTGCACTTTTACTGATTGCCACTGTATGACCTTCTAATTATTCTGTGCCTCCAGCTTAGGCACCCTGAAAAATCCATGATTGTATTAATGGGGATTCTTCTCCTTTCAGAACATGTTCCCTGAGCTCCTCCTCAGTTTCCTCCCAGTTCTCCAGCCCTTGGTGCTTGGCAGCTTTGAGTGCCTGTGCTCAGTGCTAATGAAGGGGACATGAGTGGCAGCAAGGGCACTGCGTGAGAAACCATGGCCTGGGGAGGGTGACCCTCAGGGAAGTCACACATCCCTCTGTGCAGAGCCTGCAGAAATCAGGAGGGAATTAAACCCCCAATTACAGCACAAATTCTCAGCTCTGCAACTCAAATGTCAGTAGCTGCAAGTTGACTGTAAACATCAAGCTGCTCTAGGTGGAGGTTTTGCCCCCGTGCCGTTGTAGGGCTGCTGTAATTTTGGGCATTTGGACTCCACAAATGAAGGGCTCAGGTGAGCACAGGTGGTCCTGGTGCCTGGGCTGGCCGAGGGGTGGCACAGAGCTGAGGACTTGGGAAAGGTGTCAGGAAAATGGGGCTCCAGGGGGTTCTTCCCTGGCACGACTGAATACAGTTTATGTCCAGTAAATATCTTCATGTGTTTTACTCCAGCCTCTGTAACCAAACCTAAACTAAACCAGTACGACCTTGCCCAAGAACATGTATTTTGGTTGGGTTCCTAATTTTAACTTCTAGATAAAACTGAAGAGATTTGGCTTTTACCATCACTCCTCATTCCAAGCTGGCATCTGACCTCGGTGGATGAGAGCAGCCTGGCTGCTCTCCAGGAGCTCACTGATCTGGGCCAAGCTGAAACATCTGATTATTATTATGTGGCCTTATTGACACGCTGGTTAGAGAGCCCCTGAACTGAATTGGAAGAGACAGTTTTAATATCCTCTGCAGGAGAATTTTCCAGGAACAGAGGTGTGTGTTTGGTACAGTGAGGGCTCTGCACATCACCCCACAGGAGCTCCCAGAGCCCCCCTGCCCGGCCAAGCCCAGGGCCGTGGGTGGGCAGCCCTGGCTGAGGAGAGTGCTCCATCCCCCAGGGCGTAACCCTGGGGCACGTGTGGGCTCCTGCCAGGGCTGGCATGGGCAGAGCAGCTCCCCTGAGCACCAGCCCACGGCTCCTGCCCACCCACCTGCCTGTGTCCCCCCCGGCCCTCGGGAGGGGCTGGAGGCACCAGCAGCCTGTGTGCAGCCTGAAACACAGCTCATGCTTCCAGACATCTGAGCTGGAAATGTATTAACTTATGATATTCTGGCTTTCATAAGTCTGAGGGTTTCTGATGTTTTGGGACTGTTGTCATCTTGATTTATTTTCTGGGCTTGAAAGGCTTGAACTTGGATATCCATCTTTAGGTTTGTGCCTGTCTGCTCAGCACTTCCCTGAGTTGCTCTGGTATTTTATCTTCCTAGAAGATTACTCTGCTGGAGTAAATGTAAGGATGGCAAAACCCTCTGGAGGCAGTTTGGGCTGGTTTATTTAGAAAGAAAAATGTGGCAGATTTTCAAAAACGCTGCCGTGGGAAAGAAGGGAGCAGTCTCTTTTGGAAATCTCTTGCTCAGGTGACCTGGAGGATGTGATCAATACCCTGTTCCCGTGGTGTCCTGCTCCCACTGGAATCTGCCCTGCTGACAGGCTGGGAGCTGGGAAATCAGGCACTGGCAGTGAGCTGGGTTTAAAGCGGGGACAGATCCATGCACTCCATTTCCACAGGATCTGATCTGGAAACGAGGGGCAGGGTCTGCAGCTGGACACGTCCCTGTCCAGCCTCACCCTGCCCCAGCCCAGCCTTCCCACCCCGGCTCGGGCAGACAGAAGGTTCTGGAAGCGCTGGGCTGTGAGGGCAGACAGAAGGTTCTGGAAGCTCTGGGCTGTGGCAGAGGGAAGGTTCTGGAAGCTCTGGGCTGTGGCAGAGGGAAGGTTCTGGAAGCTCTGGGTCACGAGGGCTGACCCAGCATGGACGGGCTGTGTGTCACTCGCAGGGCAAGTTTTAAATACAGGCCTTAGGACCTGGTTTGAATTTTTTGCAACCGTCAGATTTGTTTTAATCCCCGTCTTCTTTGACCAACAAAGACTGTAGAAAAAAATTTATTTCCTTGTGTTTTTTTCCGCCGTCTGTTTGATGCTGCTCCAGTACCAAGCGATTCAGACAGCCCAGGCTGAGAAAGGGAGAGAGCCCAGGTCTCCTTCTTGTCTTTGCAGAAGCATTTCGGGGTCAGTGCTTCAGCTGTGCAGAAATGCAGCTCAGGAACACTGCTGGCTTTCTTGTGCCAGGAGAGCTTTGTGGCAGTCGCTTCAGAGAGCTGAGGGAACTTTTTTCTGAGATAAATCACCACCACCTCTCTGACAGCAAATATCCATCTTCAGCCCAGAGCACTTAATGGCCATGAGCTAATCTTCATCATAAATACCAGTTCCAATTTTGCTTCAAACAGGTGGAATGTCAAATGGTGAGCGCTGGCCAGCTGAAATTAGTTTGATCTTGATCAGAACTACAGTGGGAGCTCTGGCTCTGAGGGCAAACACAAAGATTAAGTGTCACCCTGCAGAAAAATGATGGATTTGCTGCAGAGGAAGAAAGAAACCGAACTCCTCATTTCCAAGACCCCTTGTTGGAATTATTCCAAGTAGACTTTGCCTGCTCTGTGCTCAAAGCACGCAGGTTCTGAGCAGAGATGTGAATTTTAGAGAGGTGAGAGAGGGACTTGCAGCTCCAGGGAGGCAGAGTGGGTGCCCAGCTCCTCGCCCAGCCCCTGGTGCTGCCCTTGGCTCTGTGGGCACGGGCCAGGCAGGGGCTGTCCGGCACTCCCGGGGTGGGTAGTGCCACCAAGTGCCACCCTGCTCACCACCCCACAGAAGGGAGACAGAACTCCTGCCTGCCTGCCCCTCAGGCAGGCCCTTGGCCGCTGCCTCAGTTTCCCAGCTGTGCCAGCAGCACGAGGAGGCTGGGGCAGCTTCACACGGCTCTGATTCCAGTGTGGAGGGAGCAGAGGGCTCCCCTGCCCACGGTGCTCACAGGGGACAGCTGCAGTGAGTCCCCAGGGCTGTGCAGGGCACAGGCAGCTCTGCCATGGGCTGTGACGTGGGGCACCAGTTCCCAGTGCCCAGCGCTGTGCTGCCCTGCCTGAGTCACAAGTGTGCCACGCAGCTCCTCCAGCTCACTGCAGCTTTATGCCATTATATTTATTTTTTATATCCTTTCCCTGTGAACTCCTCCGAAATTACCCAGCTCTGTGTTTCCTAGCCTTTTACCAGCTATCAGAATGGCTTTCTTTGATTACTAAAAAAGGCTTCCGAGCTTCCCAAACATCACCATGCACTAAAAGCATAAAGGACTGTGCAGGCTGTGCTAGGGGATTCACAGGCTGATTTCTTTGTACCACTGAACGGCTTTGAATCGAGCTCTAATTGAGCAGTGACTAATTCTGAGTGCAGAGATTTCTTCTCTTATTTAGATCTCGTGCATCACTTTTATAATAATGCTGAATAATATCACCAGTGCTGTAGTGTGGCTTCTCCAAGGATTTCAGTTTGTTTATTAAAATTGCTGCACCAATCTGTACGGGCTCTTAGGGAGGCAGAATGCTTTGGGAGATCCAGCACTCAGATCGGGATTAAACAATGTAAGGGAGAGCCGGTGGGACAGCGGGACAGAGGGACAGAGGGACAGAGGGAGAGAGAGAGGGACAGCGGGAGACAGGGACAGAGGGACAGCAGGACAGAGGGACAGAGGGACAGAGGGAGAGAGAGACAGCGGGACAGAGGGACAGCGGGATGCTAACCTACCAGGCAGCTGTGCCCCTCCCCTGCCTGCTGTGCCCAGGTGTGCACCCCCAGCACCCCGGGCAAGCCCCCCGAGCCCCTGGGAAGGGAAGGGGAGCAGGGAGGGGAGCAGGGGCCAGAGCCACTCCCCGGGCACGGGCCACCGGGACCCGCTCCGTGCATCCAGCGCGGAGGGTGGCAGGGGAGGGGAGCGGGCTTCAGAGACCTCCCTGAGCAGAGCCAGGGGGCTCTGCTTCCTGCAGATGTGTTGTTTATAAATACGTGCTGTACTTAGGAAAGTGCCGTTCAATTTACCAATAACGCTGGATTTATTTTCCCCAGTTGTCTCCAGTCTCTAAGTCAGAGCCGCGCAGCCGATTGGCTGCCTGCGATGGTTTCTCAGGAAACTGGCAATTAAGGAGCAGGAAAAACGTCTGTGAGTCACAGATACTTATAAACAAGCCGAGGGGATTGATTGGGCTGCAGCGGGAGCCATCGGACAGGGCCGGGTCCCGTCCCCAGCGCTGGCAGTGCCACGGCCGGGCTCGGGCACCGCGCTGGGCTTAACCTGGGCTTAACCTGGGCTTAACCTGGGCTTAACCTGGGGTTAACCTGCTGCCACAGGCCCCCGCTGGGGAATAATTAGCACTGACTCCATGGTTCAGAAGGCTGATCAATTGCTTTATTATATCATCTTATAGAATATTTTACTATACTTATATTACACTGTATTACAGGAGCAAGAGCTCTCACTCACTAACTGGCAAACCCGTGACTCTGCTCAGCATCCCCACACAGCTGTGATCCAATGGGTCAGTGAATCCAAACACCATCACCAGAACCAATCCAGCATCACCTTGGGCAAACAATCTCCAAACACATTCCACATGGGCACAGCAACCAGCAGAGAATAAGAATTGTTTTGATTCTCTTCTCTGCTTCTCTCAGGAAAAATCCTGAGCAAGTCTGTGCCTGCTCTCTGTGGCCAGAGAGCTGCTGCCACATTACCCAGCTGTGCTTTGGTCCCTCCCAGTCCTGGTGCAGTGATGTCCCCAGCAGCAGCACTCTGCTGCGGGCAGGCACCAGCTGGCTCCTGCTGCTCACACGTGAGCAGGGGGCACAGGGACATTTCGGGTCCCTTGGCCATTGTGCTGCGCTGGCAGGGCTGGGCTGGGCTCTGGGTGCTGCCCTGGCACACCTGCTGCAGGAGCACTGGGGAAGGGAGCTGGCCTGAGGAAACCTCGTCTCTCTCCTCTCTCCAAGCCTGGGACCCCTCAGGGCTCAGCACTCAGAACTTCATTTTCTGGGGATGGTCTGAGCTCCCCTGTGCTCCTGCAGCCTCTTTGTGCCCAGCTCTGGAGGTTCTGCCCGTGGGGTGCCCCCAGCCCCCCAGCACAGCCTGGGCACCAGGACCCTCCTTGCAGTCCTGGCAGACCATCCCTTGCTCCAGCCATGCTTTCTCCTCCCTCCAGCCCTGCTCAGTGAGGGGCTGGGAGGGCACGAGCAAAGCCAGGGGCCTCGCAGCATCACCCCAACCAACAAACCCAAAAAACAGAAAAAACAGATGTGAGACCTGTGCAGAGCCTGCCAGGGGCCATCGTGGGCAGCCCCACCTCTGAGGTGGCCGCTGGCACCTGGCAGGGCTGGCCATTGGCACCCACTGGGCAGGACCTTCGGCACCACTGGCGGTGGCCACCAGCCCCATCGAGGTGGCCACCAGCGCCTCGTGGTGCTGCGCTGGGCCAGTGGCACCCTGTGTGCAGTGAGGCACTGCAGAGGGGGAGACAGGAAACAGCGAGGGCTTCTCAACAGCTCCTTTTCTATTTATTCTGTATCCATTGGAAAAGCGATTGTGTCCTGAAATAATTCCTCTGCTGCCATCCGGGGAGCTGATGACAGAACCAGAAATAGCTTCCCCACGGTAATGCCTCGTGGTGTGCTGCTCTGGGCGGTGCTGCACACACAGCCCTGCTCTCTCCTCTCCTCTCTTATCCCCCAGTTCGACAGAAATACTCAGAAATTTGGGGAAATTTCTCCTTTTCCTTCTGAACCCGTCTCTCAGTGCTGCACAAAACTTAACTCCTGTCAGGGCTCCCATTATTGGTTTTGTACATTCTGACATACATTAGTCTGGAATATAAAAATCTTCTTTCATATTAAAGCTAATCTAGAATTTTGATTTAACAAATTGGATCATGCTCAAGGAAATCAGAGTGAAATATCAGCTTGTTAAGTCTCATATCACCAGCTCTCTGATAGGTATAATACAGCAATTTCTGGTGCATAAATTATCAAAAAGTTTTATGTGCTGTGTCTAATCTCAGTTTCCATCAGATAGACATTACCACCTACCTCCCAAAGGATTTTTTATTATTATTCTTCTGTACAACAGCAAAATTAATTATGCTGTTTGGGGTGGGAGTTTATGAAAAAGACACAGAGGGTGGTTCTTAGGGAATTATCTTATTAATGTTACTTCAGCCATCCAAATAAACACGAGGGATTCACTTGAGAGGGAGGCAGAGTCATCGACTGCTTTGATTCAGTGGATCAGCTCTGTCCCACTTCAAAGTCTCATCTTCATTATTTGGCACCAGCTCTCAGCTTTATCAGTTTTTTAAATGCCCTCCTCTGCTCAGCACTTTGGAGATATTTTCCTGAGCGGGTTGTTTTTTCCACTGGCCCTGGTTGAGCTGCATCATTATTCCACATCTTAACGGCACTCTAATCTTCCTCCTAATTACATGTAATGAGTATTTTGGAGTTGACAGAAGTACATCAAGACATAATAATAAAGAAAATTACTAAATTGAGTCTTCCAATTACATTCTATTAGCTCAGATGGTTGGCATCTAGTAGAAATAAAAATAGGCATTATTAAAATCCTTCAATTTTCCCTTGGTATTTTATCCTGGCCCCACATGGTGCTTCCACAGTCACATCAACAACAGGTTCTCTGTCCAAGCCAGAGCCTTGCAGAGGCAGAGCAGAGCAGTGCAGGCTCCTGGCTGTGCTGGAGAGGCCAGAACACAACTGGCTGCCCTGGGAGCAGCTCCATCCCTCAGCTGGGAAGCCCTGGACCCATTAAATGCCCCACAGTGGGTGAGGGTGCTGTAAATGGTGACCCCCAGCACAGGAGGAGTGAGGGCACTCAGCCCCTCTTAGGATAAGCTCCACTTTTTTCCTGTTGCTTATTGAAGGAAGTAAATTTTGTTCATTCTCTGACTGAAGGGTGGAGGCTTTGCTCTTGTTTTCTCACCACATCTTATATTATTTACTGCCTCTTTCCACGGTGCTGATTTTAGTATAAATAGAGGAAAGGTCTGAATTACCACAGCTCTTCCATCCACAGAGTCCTTCCGAGTTTCTCACCTGGTGATGCAGCCGTGAGTCAGTGCAGGGTGAGCACTGCAGCAGCTGCCACTGGGACCTGGACAAACTCTGCAGCATCTTCATCCCATATCCTTGATCTGATGTCAAGCCCAAGCCACAGCATTTGCACCCAAACTCTCTCAGGGATCTAAATGCAGACATTGTTCCTGGGGTTTGTATCACCCCAGGGTTACCTTCCAGGGTTACCTTGTCCTCACCTTTTTCACAGCTTTTTGCTTCTCTTGATGTGCATCCCCCTACAGAGGGGTTGGAATTTTGGAAAAGCCCCTCCCAACAGAGAGAGAACAGCTAGAGAAGATTTAAATATTTGATCATGTCCCCAAGTGTCTTTGTGTCTTCAGGACAGTCTCAGGGTCTCTAGTCCCTTCCTAGCCAGGGAAAGTCCTGCCAGGCTGCTTTCCCTGCTCCCCCCTCAGCGTGGCCTCAGCTACGGTTTGGAATGGAATTGTTAAACTCAGAATTAAACACGAGCCAGGCTGCAGCTCTCTGTGTTATGGCCCAGAAAACCACGCAGACATGACGAGGTCTGACCCCCTCGGCTGCCTCCACTGCTCCCACCAGGAGCTGGCAGATGAGCAGCTGAGCCCACATTGTTTTCCAGCTGTTTGCTTGCTCTTCCCCACAAAGAGCCATGGACTGTGCTTCCCATCACTCAGGAGTGCCATCCCTGACATTCAGCCTCATCCCGGCAACCTCCGGCTGTCTGGAAGTCATTTCCACACATGAGGCTGGAGGAACATGCTGGATTGGAGGTGCTCCCTCGTGCAGTGCCATTTGGAAACAGGAGTGTGATCAGACTGAGGGATTGCCCATTAACTGCTCGAGTGGTGGAAATGAAACCTGTGAACAGCTCGGCTGATCCTCCGGAGAAACGGCCCCGCCGCGGCTCAACCCAGCTGATCTTTCCTAAAGACAATTATAGCATGCAAATATTTATAAATCACCCTTTTCTGTTTGGCCTGTTGATATGTTAAACACAACCTCCGTGTTTCCAGTTAGGCCTGAACAAACTCTGCTCCTTATCCATCGTTCCTGAGCAGGGACACAGGTGCTGCTGGGGCCTCAGGTGTGTCCTGGGCTGCCTGGGGCAGCCAGGATCACATCCCCACATCCCCCACCCCCACATCCCCCATCCCCACATCCCCATCCTGCTCAGCCTCTGGGATGGGGGCTGCAATCCCCCCTCTGCCTTTCAGAGGAGGAGGATGACGTCCCCCTAAAATTTTCTGTGATGCACTGGGAATATGGAACTGACAAAAAGAAAAAATGTCCCTTCAGAGCTGCAGGTGTTTAAATGCAATGGAATCAGAGTCATTTGCCACTTCCCAGTGCCATCCTCCCCCTCCCTCTGCCCAGCCAGCACTAACCCTGTCCCCCAGCCCCGTTTTGCTGCAGTTCCAGCCACCTCTCAGCCTGGACTGTGCTGTGGCCTTACAGGATGAGGTGGCTTTGCCTCTCCCACCTCTGCAGGGCAGAAGCAGTGAAATGTCCCCATTCGTGGTGATTGTCAGGAGCTGGGTGTGGAAGCCAGACCTGCAGTGGCAGTGTGTGACTCTGCTGCTGCTGCAGAAAGGCACGGCCCCGGCTGAGAGCCCCCAGACCCATCCCTGGGCTGAGAGCCCCCAGACCCATCCCTGGCCTTTGGCAATGACCGACCCCTCCCTCCTCCTCCCCAGCCTGGCTCCAGCGCCTCGGGGCCGGCAGCCAGGCCAGGGCTGGGGCTCAGGCTGCCTCAGCCCCGGAGCTGGCCACATCAGACACGCCGTGATTTATACATCCTGTCCCAAGTAATGGCTCCAGCAGAAGAAAAGCGCCGATTGAAATTGCTGCTGTCACTTCTGCTTCCTGTTTATGAGGCAGGATTGGGTTACACAGATGTCAGCGGTGGCACCGCGAGCGCCGCATCTGCCCTGGCTCAGGTACGGGGAAAATAAGGGAACATGAGCTCTCAAATCACATTTTGGTGCCAATATCTTCCTTAGCAATAAGGGAAAGAAGAAAAACAATTTCAGGGAAAGGCAGTATATAAGGCACGGTGGCTCCTGAAGCAGAACAATTATTGCTGCTATAAAGGAACCTGTGATGCATCATCTGCTCCTTAACAACCCCTGCGAGAGAGGAGCCTTATCGGGGGACTCGGGGGGCCAATCTCTAACCCCAGTCTTTAATAAAGAGCTGGAAAGAAATCAGGAAATTATACACTTGTAGGGTTGTAGGGTTGATCTCAATGGTAAATGCGAGTCTACAGAAATTAATAAAGGATGAGGTCACCCAACAGCTGGAGGAGTTCGTGTTGGTTTGAAAAAAACACTCCAGATGGCTTTTCTAATTTATTTTTTAAAGGAATAAGGCCTTACCTGACAAAGCTGTAAGAATGTTCTCAGTAGCTGACAGAGGAAGCAAGGTGAGATGGGCAGTGACAGCACCTGGATGCAAAGGTACCTCAGTATTCCTGCAGGCAAGGGCAGAGGCTGAGGGGCATCCCCAGGGCAGGGGGCACAGCTCAGAGCCACAGTGCCCTCCTCGAGCAGTGCTGTGGAGGTTTAACCAGCCAGGGGCCACTTACACAGCCCTGGTGTGGTGACCACGAGGAAAAACCCTTCAGCCATACTTTTGGGGAGAAAACCCTCATTCCTCTCCCCATCCCTGCCCCGTGGCAGCCAGCCCAGGCACGGGGGGCACGGCAGAGGGGACCCCCCATCCCTCTGCAGAGCTGGCTGGGGTGCCAGAGGCTCCTTCGTTGGACACTCAGAGGTTCTTGCAAGGCTGGGGACATGAGAGTGCTGCCCATCCGTGGTGAGGAGCTCCTGGCTGGCCCTGCTGGGCTTCCAGAGCCCGGCCTCGCCGCTGGATCCCGACCCAGCACGAGCTCGCCTTTGAGGCTGGAGCCAGCTGGGCTGGGCTGGGCTGGGCTGGGCTGGGCTGGGCTGGGCTGGGCTGCTTCCACAGGGCCTGGGAGCAGCAGCCAGCCCAGAGCTCAGAGCACGGAGAGGAAACAGAGCTGGAGCTGAGCTCAGTGCTCTGCCTGCCTGTGGGGGGCACTGAGACCCCCAGTGGGTGTGGGCTGCTCCGGGGCTCCTGGGCAGCCCTGAGCTGGTGTTTGGGGCACGTTAGAGGGGCACGGGGCTGCGCTGGGGTTTGGGATCAGCAATGGAGGGTTTGGGAGAGACAGGAGGCTGCCTGGGACCTGCCTGGAACCCTCAAAGTCACTGCTTAATTCTGAGAACGGAGAGGAGGGAAAATGCTGAACTGGAAGGTGCCTGACCACATGGTTCCATTCCCTGTGAGATCCCCTGGGACGTTCAACAGGGAAAGAGAGCTCTCAGCATGCAGGAACCGGATCTGCCCCACGGGAGAGGCCCCACTGAGAGCAGAACTCTGCCCCGGGGCCGTGGGTCTGAACAGGGACGGTGCCTCCAGCTGGGGAATGGTTTGGCAGCAAGGTGCACCTCTGTTCTCCAGCCTGACACTGACCACACTTAGCCTGGGGATGGCTGGCCTGGGAGATTTTATCAGGAATTTCATGGCACTGTTTCCTTAGCTGACAAGACTTTCCTCAGCTCTGCTGCCAAGACTCATGCAATGCAGGGATTTATTTTGGTTTTACTACAACGTACCATTTTAACCTATTACTTCAGCCCCTAAATTGCAGTAAAACCCCTGCGAGGGGGAAATGCACAGAAAAGAACCTGCGGGAAGTTTGCCCAGCTGGGTGGTCTGTCCGTCAGTCCTGCAGCTCCCACATTTTCCACAGAGAACTTCTGGTGAACTTTTAGCACTGAGCTAATCCTGAGCTGGTGTGAGCAAGCTCTGTGGATGAGAATAAGGTTTTACAAGCCAGGGATTCTCTCACAGCAGTCTGCTGACCTTTCTCTGCTGAAGGACCGTCTGACTGTTCAGGGGACAAAAAGTGGGTCACCCTCACCTCCTTCTTGCTCAGCTATTGACAGAGATGTGATAAGTAAATAAACATTTCAGCATTGAGTGAACAAGATGTTTCTGTGCTGAGGAATCATAGCAGCCCTGTGGTAACTGCAGAGGCTGTAATTAGTCAGCAGGAACCACTGGAAACCAGCACCTGACCCTCTGTGTGCAGGCCCTGACACGCTTCTGCCCACCCAGCTCTGCTGCTTTTGGAAAAAATGTGTTGTTTTTCAGCTGCCTTCTAATGCCTTATTAACTTCTGCATCACTGTGATGTGTGGGGAATGGACTTTATCCCCTGGCTTTGCTCAGCTGTTTGTGTGACTCTGGGAGAGTTCTGAGCCACCAGCCCCACGCACTGACACACTTCCCGGGCCCTGTACACCAGCACAGTTACTAATCTGTTTACTAATTCATTCTCCAACACATTTGCTGATATATTTACTAATTTATTAACTACATATTAGTAAATATTCAGACTGATTAGCTGGAAACTCCTTCTGCTGGGCTCTTTCTCAGTTCCAGAGTGCTCGAGCTGCATGTGGACAGCACCCAGAGCTGGGAGCCACCAGCCCAGGAGCCACCCAGGCCTGGACACCTTGGGTCTCCTTGTCACCCTTGATGGACAGGATTTCAGACTGTGTCCATGTTATGTTTTGTCATCAAAACCATAATTTTGGTCTTTCTTTTGGTCTTTTGCTCCTAATGCCTGATAATGGATACATGGGGTGGAAAAAGGAGAAAACCTCAACATTGGACCAGTCCCAGAGATTTCATCAGGGCAACTTTGACACTTATACAAAGAAACTTATTTAAGATTTTTATCACTTCCATTTCCATTAAAAAGCTGACACGCAGGTGCATGTGTCCACCCATTGTCATCTTTAATGTCTTGGCCCTTTTTGATTTCCCTTTTATTTTTACCTGCTTTTATTCTTTCTCTCCTTTATTCAACAGTGATAATTCAAACCACCTTTTTTTAAAACGCATTGTCAGGTCAGTAAATCACAATACACACTTTTTAAAGTTAGGCTGCAATGTGCACAGCTATAAACAGCCAATAAATAAATTTATTGGCATCTAAAGGTGTCCTCTCCCAACGGACTTTCTTACAGTCATTTCCTAATTTTCCTGCTGACTGCCTTACCCAAGTCGTTCTTTCTGTCCTTAGGAGGAAAAGAAGAAATCTAAAGAATCATTTCTTTCCAGTGGCATCATCCATTTCTGCTAAATCAGTAGCAGGTCACGTTGGCTCAGGAGGAGCTCTCCTCATCTTTCCAGCCAAAATGAACCTTTGCTATGAAAAGCAGCATGGTTACTGTGTGATTTGGGAATGTTGTTAAAAATAAACAGGGATCAGGGCAAGGTGGAGCCAGGGATGTGGCTCGTCCCCCTTCGTGTGCCTGAAAATGCCTTTTTATCCACTGTGCTGGAGAAGATGGAACAAGGCAGGAATTATTACAGTAATGTCCCTGTCACTCTGAATAAAACATGAACAAAATTAGTTACTCTTGCCTCAGATTGAAGCAATTATTTCATGTCTCCTTGCACGAGGCCATGTGTAACCGATTGCCAGGCGCTGCAGACGAGGCCGTGAAGGATGGAGAAATAACAGCTGGGACTAATTGGAATTGTGGTCGGCTTGATTCACTCCATTTATTTATTTATTTATCTGTGCGTGTGCAGGGAGGGGAGGGAAGCTTCCCTCAGCGTGCAGAATATTTAAAGGGAAAAGAGCTGTGGCAGGTCTGCCGGTGAGCTTGGCTGGTTTAATTAACCTTTCCAAGGAAGCCCTTCCATCCCCAGCTCATCACCTCGTTAACACTCGCTCTGTGCCCTGTCTGTCCTCCCCAGCCCTACACCGGGCTGGCACTGCCAGCCTGTCCCACACCCGCTGAGATGGGCACACGGGGCATCACTGCTGCTGCCAGCCTGGCACCCACGGGGCTGTTCTCAGGGAAAACCTGTTCCTGGGCAAACAGAGCCTCCTGCACTCCTCATCCTCTGTGTCTGATCATCCATGGGCATGAGGAGGCAGCTCTGAGCATATTCAGGTAGCTCAGGCTGAAAATTCTGGGTGCCTTGGTGCAGCCCCATGCCCAACCAGGCTTGGGGAGCTTTGGGGGGATTCTGTTCCCAGGGGAGCTCAGGAGAGAGGGCAAATGGCTGAGGAGCCTGTGGAAAATGTCTTGAACCCAGCAGGTTCCCCCAGCCTGTCTGGGCTCTGACCAAGGGATGTTTTCAGCCCAAACCGTGCTGTTTGTCTGCAGCCCCCAGCCCTTGGGATCCCCGAGGGCCACTCTGGGCCCATCACGGTGGGACCTGGGGTGTCTGGGGTGTCTGGGAATCAATCCCCATCGTCTGAAAACAGCAAAATGGCACTTGGCAGCACTGGGGGAGTGCAGAGGTTGAATGTTTGCAGGATGTTTCAGAAATGCTGTAGCCTCCTGGCTATAGATAGGTACAGAACCCACCGAGGCTGTTGGGAGCAGAGCACAGCTCATTTTGGGACATTGTGGGTTAATCTGGTGGTTTTTCTGCCCTACTTTTTTTCTTTTTCTTAAGATGTGGCAGGATGCTGCTGAAAATGTGTAACTCAGGGCACTGGAAAGAATCCTGTGAGTTGCAGTGAATAAATGCAGAGCAGGGACTATAAAATATATGTGTTTTTTAATATTTATTCATAGATTAAAAAGCCAATATGGTGGCTGAGATGAATGCTAAAAACTTTAATTAAAACCAAAACAACAACACTTTCTTTCAGTTGCCGTAGCAGCAGAGAAAATGTAGGTAAACATCCTTCTTTCTGCAAAATGATCTTGTTCTAGCAAAGCCCACTACCTCCCTTTCCCAAGAGAATGTATCACCCTCTGAACTGAACCAGGAAATGACACCGAGCAAAGTCCTCGGAAGTCAGCGTGAGGCTTTTTGCTGATCTTGCTGGACGCCGGATCAGGAGGTGGAAAATTATCTCATTTCATTAATTAGTTGGGAGAAAATTAATCATCTTCTGGTGCATGAAATGTTGAATGCTGATTTCCCCTCTCCTGGGCTGTCTGTGCCAGGGTTTGGGGAGCTGTGGCTGCCTAAGGCCGAGCTCAGCTCAGCCTTTGCCAGGGGGCCGAGGGTTGGGACCCAGCCTGGGCCTGCAGGGAGCAGAACTTCCACCCTGGCTGTGCTCCATGGGCCAGGGGAACCAGGGCACACTGAATCCTTCTTACAAGAACCACACTGCACCAAACTGTAACACCACGGACGTTAATAGGGTGTTTCAAGATGGGGGCACACACGGAGCATTGTCTGCTCATTTGGCTTCCATTGCTGGGGGCTTCTCCCACTGCCCGTGTCCATCTCCCACCACAGAGCAGGGATCAGGGGCCAGAGGGAGGGGAG
>VXBC01001331.1:485444-506966 GCA_013399945.1 Ploceus nigricollis | reverse complement strand
TTTTATATATATATATATATATACACACTCACATATACATACATATGTTTAAAGAAGACTGAAAAACATACTACTGCCTAGGTCTGTCAGAAACTCAAAATATTAACCGTGCCCAGGGCCAGTGGAGCTTCCCAGGGCTTCCTCACTGGATGTGGGGGCCCTGGCAGGCAGGCAGCCTGGGTTCCNACAGATGAGTGAGGTGATATTCAGGTGGGTGAGATGATTCTCAGGTGAGTGAGATGATGCTCAGGTGGGTGAGGTGATGCTCAGGTGAGTGAGATGATGTTCAGGTGGGTGAGATGATGTTCAGGACAGTGAGGTGATGTTCAGGTGGGTGAGGTGATGCTCAGGTGGGTGAGATGATGTTCAGGTGAGTGAGATGATGCTCAGGTCAGCGAGATGATGTTCAGGTCAGTGAGGTGATGCTCAGGTGGGTGAGATGATGTTCAGGTCAGTGAGGTGATGCTCAGGTGGGTGTTTGGGTGGAGCAGCTTTGCTGATGTTGCTCCATGGGCTGCCTGAGGAGTTGCTTGAGCAGCCAAGCACAGTGTGGTGGTGTTTGAAGGGAAGTGGGAGCGTTCCCGGTCCGGCCCTGCCTGGGGGATGGCCTGGCTGGGGGATGGCCTGGCTGGGGGATAAGCTGTGTGTGGCACAAGCACCAGCCCTGCTGCCCCTCCCTGCCCAGCAGGCAGCACCTTTGCTTTCTATCCAAGTCTTGCACGCAGCTCAGTTACCACAAATGGTGCTGATAAGGAATAAGGAATATCAAAGGAAAAACAGGATAACAGCCCTGAAATTATGTAAATAACTGCTTGAGGAGTGTGGTAAAGATGAACTTTTCCCATTTGGGTAGATTGAGTATTTTATTGTATTTGCGGAATCGCAGCCTCTCCTGGGGCCTTCCTAACGCTGTGGTTTGTATGTGCTACACTCCAGCCTAACCAGCTGTCTGCATGCCAGGGACATTTTTTTTCCTGTTATAAATGACAAGATTTTGATTTCACACCACAGTTATATCAATATTCCAGTCTCCCGAGAGCCTCTAAATGCGATGACAATCGCAATATTAGTTCAGGCTGTTAATCCCAGGGCTCCTGTATTTCAGCATCTCCTCAATCTCATCAGAATTATATTCTTTCAAGAATATATTGTTGTGTTTATCTTCATATGTATCCCATAAATAATGCTGATGAGCATCCAAGCCACAGCCAGAAGTTTCCAGGGGAGTGTGAGGAGCTGTACGTGGTACATTTGGCATGCTGCATCCATGCAGGACAGGCTGTTTCACAGGCCACCCCTGCTCTGCTTCTCCATGTGCATTTCTGTTCTTTTGCTTTTACAGAGAGGAATTGCTTGGTGTTCTTTGCGGTCTCCAGAGGGAGCCTGAGGGGAAAATCCTCACTGTGCTGCAGCCCCTCAGGTGGGAATGGTTTGGATACCTCCCTGAGAATTCCTGGGCAAAGCAAAAGCATCCCGGTGTTATAAAACATGGGAGTCACTTTGGTGCTGTGCTTGTTGTGGTTTGGGGTTCCTTCCAAAAAGTGCTTTCTGTGAATACTTTGTGTAATTTTGAGTCTGCTCAAGGTGGGTTTGTGCTGGGTGAGGCTGAGCCATGGAGAGGCTGAGTGCAAGGCTTTCCTGCCTGGAGAAGGGTTGGTGTATTGCTTTCTCACAGGAATGGCTGTGATTTTATCATTAACCAGATAAGGTGGTGTTGCCTGAAGCTCTATGAATAATCTCACCTACCTTGCAGTGTCTTCTTGTCTGGTATTTAATTAGCCTGGGTTTTTTTATGCTTCAGGCAGAGTACAGATCTGGCTGTAACTTCAGGAATACTGTGTGTAACCCCAGGAACAACACTGCAGAGTCTGTTATGAGATGGTCCTGTACCACAGTTCCTCTGTGCTGCTGGGAATTTCACCTCCACCTCATGAATTAGGCAGCAGTTGAGGGAAGGTAGAGTAGATATTGCAGCATGTTGGCAAATCAGAACCAGCACACACAGTTGTCAGTTCATGCTGTCTTCACTTTCTGGCTTCAAATAACTTAGTTTTACTTAGCAGAAAAGAGGGAATGTCCCCGGGAGGAGCAGGGTGGGCAGGAGCTGGCACAGAATCCCCTCTGTGCAGCTTGGGCTCCTCCCAGCCTGGCTGTGGCTCTTGGCTGGGTAGCTCCAGGTGTGCTCCTTTCTCTTTGCCACTGGTCATTCTGCAGGCTCGGTCCCCTCCCATGCCCTGAGCCACGGCTGAAGTCACTCCCTCGGTGCTCCTCTCTCACCCCCAGCTCTCTCACACCCCTGCTCATCTCCTCCTGCCCCCTGCAGCACCCAAGGGAAGCACAAAGCCACTCTCCTGGGCAGACCATGCCTCAGAGGGCTTCACTGTGTCTGTTCCAGAGCAGGAGTGTTCCATGAAGGGTCTGCTCTTCATGCTGGTAATGGTCTTGCAGAGCTGAAAACAACTTTATTTTATATATATATATATATATACACACTCACATATACATACATATGTTTAAAGAAGACTGAAAAACATACTACTGCCTAGGTCTGTCAGAAACTCAAAATATTAACCGTGCCCAGGGCCAGTGGAGCTTCCCAGGGCTTCCTCACTGGATGTGGGGGCCTGGCAGGCAGGCAGCCTGGGTTCCCTCTCCTGGGCAGGAATGTCACTGTATTTACAGCTCTGCACTGGGAAACAGGCTCTGGATGCATCATCCTGAGCCCCTGCACAGGAAGTGGCTCCCATTCCGTGTCTTTGCACAGAATAAAAGCTGCAGCCTCCTGCTCAGACTGGAGTCTCCAACACAGAACTACATCTCTTTAGTTTAGAAAAAGGGATTGATGCCTCCACCAGAATGGTGATGCAGTAAAGCCTTTTGTCTGCAGAAAACCCTACAGAAATACTTGCAAAGCTCTTCAGAAATTCTGCAAGTGGCCCGGAGCTTGCTTTGTCAAAGAATTTAAACATGTAGTCTTGACATGTAAATATTTCCAGAAATATTTCCTGAATAAATAAGATTCCTTCCAAGATGACCTCAGCCCTTGGCAGCAGTGAGAGCTGTACTGTACATCTTCCAGAAGGATTCATCTGCTGTGCTGGGCCGTGGAGCCCCTGGAGCTGCTGCCAGGAGCTTGGCATCCCTGCTGGGATGGGGCACGGGAGTCTGGAGTGTGTCACCCCTGTCGAGCTCTCAGCTCTAAAATCTCCTTTTCTCTCCTAATCCCATCCTCCTCCCAGGTCTGCAGCACCTCTGATCCCCACCATGTATAGTCAGATGTGGGGAGGCAGAACTGAGCATCCCTGGGCTTTATGGCCCATAAATCATTTGGATTTTATAGTTTCTATAACTCATCTTGCATTCCAGATAAGCAGGGCTGGAAGCTGGTTTGCCTCCAGTTTCTGGGGCAGGTTACTGGGGGCTCTGCAGAGCTGTTCACTGATCTGACCTCCCAAACCTCATGTGGGCTTTTCTCCATGTTATTTTTGGAGTTTTCCTTCAGGGTGAGCATCTGTCCCTGCAGCCTGTGCCAGCTTCTACCTGGTGTGCTCACAGATCCCTGAGGGACAGGGACAGCGTTTCCCCTCCAAACCTGCTGGGGATGGGCACTCCCCGGGGATGTGGGACACAGCAGACAATAAATAATAAAATAAATGTTCATCACAGCCCTCTCTTACTGCTTAGAGCTATTTCCCACTTCTGGGTCTGGGAATTTCTCCTGCCCCTTCCTTCTGCCAGTCCATCTCCTCCCCAGTACCTGGATTTCCTCACACCCTGGTGTGTGGCTCCACCTCACCTCTCTCCCTGTCTCGATATCTGTGACCTGCAGCCAATTTCTTGCTGAGCTGAGCAAAGCACAAACTATTCCTGCCAATTAAATCTTTATCCAATGATCTTCAGTTACTTTTCAGTTGCCCAGAGAGCTGCAAAGTCTCAGTTCCCCCTCCTGTTGGTGCAGGAGCTCTGAGGGGAGCAGTTCTGCCTCCATAAAACTCTGGTTTTTCTCTCTGCTTGTCTAAAGTTATAAAAGTGATAAAAAACTCAACTCGTTTCTTCAAGTTCAAGGAGACCATAAAGAGTTTCCCAAAGGGCATCTCTTCAGAAAGGGGGATTTTAAAATCAGTTTCATTTCTTGGCCAATTTGTTGCTTAGCCCTCACTGTGTTATCAAAATACTGAATTTGCAGAAGTGAGCAGGGCTGGCTGGAACACAAGAATGTCATTTTTTGGAAAGCTCTCAGACTGAAATTTGTTTGCGATGCACGTTGAACACAACCAAATGCTTTTTGTGGGGGGAAAAAGGAAAATCTGCAAACTGTGCCTCCTGTACAGGCACAGCCATCCCAAATACCAGCAGGTTGTGCTGCTCTGCCCTGGCTCAGTGAGAGCTGCTCGCTCCTCGCCCCAGCCCGTGGCCAAGGGGACTCTGTGGTGTCCCAGGGACTGGGTGCAGTTCACACCTGGGGACACAAACCCCTCTGGGCAGTGCTGGTGGAGCCCTGCAGGGATGGCACGGTCCGGGCTGGGACCCCGGGGACATTGGGAGGGGACCCTGCCCTGCCCTGAGCACTGTGCTCACCCTCAGTGACTGCACACATGGACCTAATCAAGTCTGAGTCCATCCATCCGTGAACAGTCACTGAAATATGGCTTGCTGATCCCTGAAGTTCTGCCTGGTGCTCCTGCAGAGCACGAGCACTGCTGGTCCCTCCCAGGACACGGGCTCTGACGTCTGTTTGCCACCTATGGCTCTGTGGCTTCTCCCCCTCTTGGCTAATTATTGCAGTTCTTTTTAAATTATGCATTTGGTATTGAACTATGGATTTTAAAAAGTTTTTATGCTTGTCTTAGTTGGAAATATGTTCTGGCCTGACTTGTAATTCCCTCTGCAGCCTTGTTGGAGTCAGGTAATATACCTCAAATATGAAGTCAATAAAATTGTACTGTAAGTCACTGCAGATTTAAAGATTTTTTTTTTTTTCTTTTAATGAACAAGAATCCCAGGCAGCCAGAAATAATTTCAAAAAATTCCAAGCTCTAATTAAGAAAATAATTTAAGAATATCTTGGGATTTAAAAATATGCCAAGGGCTTTGCCTGCACAGGGCTGTGATGGGCAGGGGGCTGAGCACAGCCCTGTGAGGGCTCTGGACCCTCACCCTGCTGGGGTGGGAGTGGCAGTGAGGGCAGTGCTGAAACTGCTCTGGGCAGCAGTAAATGGCTGCAATGGATTTTCCTGCCAGCAGGAAAGCAGAGAGGGAGCATCCATCCCTGTGCCTGGCACGGCTGGAGCCACGCTCTGAGCTGCCCGTGGCCTTTGGGACCCTGTGCAGGTGTCACCAAATCTGCAGCCAAATTAGAGAAGTGCTCAGAGCAGCACCAGAGTGTGGCCCAGAGCAGCTCCCAGCTCCGTGTGCAGCTGGGCTTCCTGTGATGGTGAAAGCTTCCCATGGAGCACCCGAATGTTCTGTGCTCGAGCGGCCAGTAAAGGGTGGCAGCAAACCTGTGAGCCCCGGGGGAGCCCAGTGAGCCCAGTGAGCCCTGGGTGACCCCTGTGAGCTCTGGGCGACCCCTGTGANGAGCCCTGGGTGACATCTGTGAGCCCAGTGAGCCCCGGGTGAGCCCAGTGAGCCCAGTGAGCCCCGGGTGAGCTCAGTGAGCCCTGGGGGAGCCCAGTGACCCCTCTGAGCCCTGGGTGACCCCAGCAGCCCTGTGTGACCGTGCCCCGGGATGGGAGAGGGCCCAGGCAGCGCTGGGAGCGAGGTCAGAGCTCGCCCTGAAATCCGAGGGAATATCTTCATTTCCTTCCCCAGAACACAGCGTGGTCCTCAGAGGCTCGGGGAGCAGCTGGGACGGGGGCTCCAGCTGAGCACAGCCCAGAGGGGATGTGGGCTGTCCCCTCGGACACACAGGGAGGATTGCAGCTCACCCAGCAAAGGGCAGCTCCCACTCCTGCCGGGGCTCAGGTGCCCCTGGGTCACTGACATCTCTGGAACTCACCTGCTCTCAGGTGTTGCCTCCATCCTTGGCTTGCCCCAGTTCCTGCTGCTGGTGCTGGCTGCAGGTACAGAGAGCACATTCCCTGATCCAGTGGGAGCAGCTCCTTTGGGAACACCTCAGCGTTGGCCTCGCAGGGTTTAGGGGACTGGAAGCAAACCCAGCTCGGGGTGTCCGTGTTTCAGCCAACAGCCTTGAGCTGGGGAGGAAACCAGGAGTGTTTCAGGGCTCTGACCCCTCCAGGGGCTTTCCCCCCTGGGAATGTTCTGCAGGTAACACCACAGGGGGGTCATTTGCACTCACCTCCAAGTGTGGTTGTTCATCCAGCCAAAAAACAGACACAGATCCAGACTAGCATGTATAGGTTTGTCTTGTTTGGGGTTTTATTTCAATGGTCTTTTTTTTGGCTGCTTCTCCCAGCTCAGGGGCAGTGTGAGCTGTGCTGGCACCTGGAAATAGCATTCCTCTAGAGAAGCACCTTCCTGAAAAACCATGGTGGGACACTTTAGAAATAATATTTGTGTTTAATTCCACCTAATTCAGAGTTCCACTGACCTCAAGAACAGGTAAATCCTTCCTTACAAAAGGAAGACTTGGCTGTGGTTGGAAGCATCTGTTATGTTATGGTTAACCTGGAAGTGTTTAATTTTGGAGATAATTTGAAATCATGTATTTTGCTTTAGAGATAACTTGGAAAGAATAATTCCAGTAAAAGGATCTATGGTTATAGCATTAGGCTTGTTTCTTCAGAGCTGATAACACTGATGGAGTCAAAGCTTATGCACTCTCATAAAGCAAATGAGTGATTCACAGGCTCCATCTCTGCACAGAGACTCTATTTATATGATCCCAGAAATTATATAAATACTGTGTTAATCATACCTCTGCATTCGCTTTGATGGCAAGGCAATTATTTCTCCCTAGCACAGTCCCGTTCAGTGACTTCCCAATGCTCCAGAGATTATTTATTTCAGAAAAAAACACTAAATACACTTTAAATGGTCAACACCATCTTGCCCATGCTGTCCCTGTCACCCCCCAGCCAGGGACAGGCGTGTCTCTGCAGCTGGGGCTGCCAAGGGGTGGCACCTCCACGTCCTGCCAGCTTGAGGGAGTGCAGGGTCCCAGCACGGAGCTCACACTGAGGGCTGGACCTGGGCAGGACAAAGGGCAGCCAGGGCCACACCTGCAGTTCATTCTCTGTTCTGCTTCCCCTGTCACCTGAAAGCCCAAACACGGATTCAATGCCCCGTTCTCCCTCCAGGCAAGGCTCTCACTGCACCCTGGGCTGGCAAAGCCCCGCACCCCCAGCAGCTGAGCCCTGAAGCCCTCGCAGCGACAGCACTGCTGGGTGATGGCCCAGCTGCTGTCACTCCCATTGTCACTGTCAGTCCTGCAGCTGCCTCCTGTCCCTGCCCAGCAGTGCTGTGTGCAGCCAGAGCACCCCGGGTGTTCTCCTGCCTCCCCTGTGCCGCAGGTGCTGCCAGTGCTGAGCTGCCTGCACGGCTCCATCACCCCCACACACGGGCTCTTGTTCCCTAAAGATGAAAAGAGCAGCTCCTTTAGAAGTTTCTTATTAAATGCATAATCTTGTGGAGCAAAACCATCTTGCTTTTAACTCGTTTTAAGGGCCTTTCATCGCATATTTGTTCATGCTTGATCTGCAAAGTGCTTTAACTTTTGCAGAATTCCGTGGGTGTCGAGGGTTGTTTTCTCAGGATTTTGTCTTGGGGAGATTGGAATGGGAATTATTGCAAAGACAAAGCAAAGGTCCCAGTGCCAGGCAGGTTCTTCAGGCGTTTGTGGCCTCAGACTTTGCTGTGTTACCTGCTCACAGTAAATGGGTCGGGGCAGTCCCCAGAATCTGGGGTACAGATGGGACCCCACCTGTGCTGGACTCTGGGCAGAGAGGAGGACTGAGAGTTTCAGGCCTGTGTTTTATTGTAAACTGAAATCTAGGACCTGGAAAATTGTGGATCCCAAGCTGTGAGGATTGCTCCTACCTCGCCAGTGCCCCACCAGGGAGCAGCCCTTCCCCAGCTGAGGGCAAACCTCATTGCCCTGCTGTCCTGGGCAGCTGCATTCCAGAGCTAATTGCACAGCAATTAAACAGTGCCCTGTGCATGAGATGTTGCAGTTGCAGTTCTGTTTCTTCTCGTTCATCGTGCTGGGCTCTTGCCCATTGCCAGGATTCATCCCAACTCCATTTCTTGGAAAAGATCTCTGCAGGAGTGGGAGCCATGCACCAGGGCAGGCTCAGGCTCCCCATCACGGGTGATTTACTGACAGCATCCTGGTTTGGCAAACAGGAATTTCAGTTATTGTAGCTCCTTAAAGGAAAAACAGAGCTGACACCCAGATCAAATATCTAGATTCTATCAAATATTAAGGTTGTTCAGGTACTAGTTTAAATTACTTAGTCTTTGTTTCTTTTTTTAATTTTTTCCCAGCACTAATTAATATCTCCTTAAACCCTTGGAATTCATACAATTTCATATCTATTTTAGCCAGGCAAAAGCCTTTAAAAATATTCTCCTACTATGTTAGGGGAAGAAAAAGAAGAAAAAGAAAAAAAGAAGAAAAACAATCTACCAGAGGAAGGCTGTTGTTAGATTACTTCTGCAGCCAGAGACCATCTTGCTCTTAAAATATATCAAAAGCCCCTCTCAGTGAACTGTGCACATTCTGTCCCCAGAGATCTCAGAGCAGCAGTGACCTCAGAGGGTCTCTGGAAGAGAAGCCCTTTATGTCTGAATGGGTGTCCTGACATGTGATGAAGAGACTGCCATGGCAAATCTGCATTTCTTGCTGTAATCAGAGAAAATAAGTGAATAAACCATATAAGTCTGAGTCATAGTTACTGCTGCTCAAGGCTGTAGTAAGCCCTCCCTCCTGTTGCGTGGCCAGAGCTTTTCTAATATAAAAAAATAATAATAATAGATTGTTAAATTCAAATAAGGCCATTTAAATCCAGTTGTGCTCCCTTTGCCTTGTAGGTTTAGAAATGTTCAACTACAGCACAAAGGAGCCCAGCCCCAAGAAGCTGCTCCTGCAGGTCCCAGCACACACAGAGCAGCAGCCACGATGGGCCCCTGGTGCTGAGCCCCCTTTCCAGGAGGAACAATCCCCTTTGTGCTGAACCCCCTTTTCCAACCCCCTTTGTCCTGAGCCCCCTTTCCAAGGGGAGCAATCCCCTTTGTCCTGAGCCCCCTTTCCAAGGGGAGCAATCCCCTTTGTGCTGAGCCCGCTTTCCCAATCCCCTCTGTTCTGAGCCCCCATTCCAGGAGGAGCAATCCCCTCTCAGGAGCACTTTGCCTTTGGCTCTGGTGTGTGATGACATGCACAGCAATCTCCTGCTGCTGTCCTGGGGGTGTCCTACCTCCACAGCACAGCCCGCTTTCAGCAATTTGCCCTCTCTGGGTTGAGCCCCTTGGAACCCTGGGGCACCAAGTGGAGAGAATCCTCATTGTTTTATCTAAATGCTGGAGTTTTATTCTGTTCTAATGGTCCAGTCCCAGGAAATGCTAAATCTTCAAGGCACTCTGTAAATGAAAGTGAATTTCTGATTCTGCCACCGGGCTGTGACTGTTGCTGTGTGGCTCTGAGTTAGCAAAGTCCCAAGTCATTGAGAGGAGAATAATCCCATGATTGTCTAATGTGAGACCTGCCTCCACAAGGAGAAAAAACAGGATCAGGCCTTAAATCAGTAGATTTTTCAGTCTATAATCAGAAAAGTGAGGAGAGTGTTGATGAATAAAATGGGCAAGAAAATACTTTTTTTTTTTTAGGCACTGGGGGCATTCCTAGGGTTTCCCTGTGCAGAGCAAGGAGCTGGGCTTCCAGAGCCCTTGTGGGTCCCTGCCAGCTCAGGATATTCCATGATTCTGTGGTTCCAAGTGCTGCACAGTGGGGGAAGGCACCGCTGTTCCCCCTGACCTCAGAGCTGCCCCCAGTCCTGGCTGTCCCTCCCATGCTGGGGCTGCTGGGTGTCCCTGATTTCCCTGCAGGGACCCTGCAGGATGCAGCTGCAGGATTTCAGCTTTACCTATCCCAGGATGGTTGCAGTGGCAGTGCAGAGCTCACAGCTGGGACAGGGACCGAAGGATGGGGATGTGGGCAGGGACCAGGCAAGCTCTGCCAGGCCAGAGGAGCAGTTTGACTTCATCCAGGAGCTGGGAAGGTCTCAGAGGGTACAAACATCCCCCAGTGAACAGGCAAAAGTCAACTCAGCAGAATGATTGGAAGCCTCTGGGTAGTGGCAGATTGTTTCTGGAAGCGGAGAAATGGCAGTGTAATGGGAACGGCAGGTTTTCCTGGAATTCTGGATGTTGTACAAAAACAGCTCTTTTCAGACCCAGCAGACAGAAGCAGAATAAAATAGGGGTTTTGAGTGGAAAACTGCCAATTATTCCAGATTGTTGTGATAGTTTAGTGATTCACACAAGACTTTTGTAGATTGCTAGAGAGCACTCCTTCTCCAAATGCTCTTCAGGCTACAGAGCCTGTTTGGGAATAATACACACTGGGAAAGAACTCTTCCATGCAGTTTTTGTGCTTCCTGAGGACTTTCAGAGTATCAGCAGGGTGGGCAGGGGGCTCCACATGGCCTTCCACGTGGCCACCAGCTCCATGGGTAACCCCAGGGGACAGGACCAGGGCCCTGACAGGTGGGGCTGTGGACAGCCCAGGTGTGCTATTTCCACCCAAGGCAAGGTGGGAGGAGTTTTACCTGCAGCTCTGAGGTTAAATGAAGGTAGTAGCAAAAAAAGAAGCACTATATTGATTCATTTTTACCTTACCTTAACTTCTCACTTAAGTATGTGAGTGATACAATGTGCATGTGGCATCCATTCTGTTATAAATGCCAAAAAATTTTGTGCAGTTTATAGAAACCACAACAGATCTTTAAAACAAAT
The DNA here is from genome assembly GCA_013399945.1 of Ploceus nigricollis. NCBI lineage: Eukaryota > Metazoa > Chordata > Aves > Passeriformes > Ploceidae > Ploceus > Ploceus nigricollis. The sequence continues at coordinate 496,055 of VXBC01001331.1, read as the reverse complement.
GATTTTGTTGTTTTTTTCTTTACAATTTTGCAGTGTTGGCAGTTTAAGGAATCTGAAAATTGAATCCATCCATCTGGCATTGGGAAAACAAACAACATATTTGTCTCTGTTCTCTCTTCACTCCAAAGCTTAAAGATGTGAAACACAACCAAGTAAATATGACATGGGAGGGGAAGGGAAGGCTGAAATCTCTTACCCCTCAGGCTGTTCGCTTGAACAGGTTCTAAAGACAAGATTTGACTAATTTACCAAAATTCCTCCTTGCAACTGAGACATTTCAGAAGTTATAGAAGATCTGAGAAGTGCAGAGAGTGTAAAATCCCAGGAACTGATCCGACAGTGCTGGGGTCGGAGCTGTCCTCTCGAAGCGGGGCTGTGTTCCCTGGCACGGAGCCACAGGGGACACATGGACCCACCCACCCTGGCAGCCTTTGGCTCCATGGAGGCTTTTCCAAGCAAGGCCAAGCAGCAGCAGTGCTGCTCCCAGGAAATTGTTTGGAACACAGTGGCCTGGAACTGCTGGCTGAGGTGTCCTGGATGCTCCACAGCGATGCTCTCACCCGCAGCACTCACCACTCTCCTCCACCATGCTCCTCAGCCATCTCAGGGGCTGATGGAGAGGCTCTGCCATCACTTTTTTCACCTTCTGGACATGGGAGGAATGCCAGGAGAAGAGTGATGGGGTCTCACCAGTGAGTCCAACTGGTCCCTCCACGAGTTGTGCTTATCAGGAAATTGCAACAAGCCACACATTCTCTTATTCCATGTGCAAAATGAAACAGTTCCAGAATTTCAGCCCCCCCTGCAGTGACAGTTCCCAGATTCCCTCAGGGCTTTGTGCACTTGGCTGTCCCTGCTTCCAGAGGTGATTTCTTTAATTTTTCTGTTCTGGGCTCTAACAGTTTAAGTCTGTCAGGAAAGCTTTGGCTGTGGACAGCAGGTCCTGGGGCTGTGTGTGCCCTGAGCCTGTGAGCTGGAAATCTCATGGACTGGGCTGAAGATGTAGCATCCTCTCAGAGTGAAGGATAGCCCTGATACTGCTTCCCTGTGGGAAGGTGTTCTGGCCTTCCACAGAAGGAATCACATCGTTCAGACACTGATTACATTCTGAGGACAGCAGGCGGAAACTGAGGCTGTCAATTTTCCTTCCTGGGTTCAGGTCAGTCGGGAATGGATCACTGGGCACTTGCTAAATGAGAGAAACTGCAAAGAGTTAATCTTTATCAGAAAAGCATAAGCACACTTAAACACACATAATGGCCACATTATTTCCATTAAACTCCCTCCTCCCATCTATAACCTTGGTCACATAATCAGGAATGAAAATCATTATCTATTTCATTCACATCTGTTAGTAATTTTTTTGAAACCTCCTTTTAATCTGATTAGAACGTCTCCTCTAAACCAAACAAATTCTAAACTCAAGGCTAAAATATCAGGTTAGCTTAGTAATCCACGTAATATTTTCATTTTCTCTTCCTAATTGAATTTGTACAGTGATCCACGTTACTGTTCTCCTGACCATTGTTACCAGCTGTTTCCAAGTGCCAGAGCTGTGTGATGCACTGGGAGCACACTGGCAGCACTCTGCTTTCCCAGCTCATGCATCCCTGTCCCTGCCCAGGCTGTCCCCTGCGCCTGCCCCCGCTCTGCCTCCCCCTCAGCTCCGTGAGGATTCTGCTCTGTGCCTCCCTGGGATCCTTGTCTGAAAGGGGAGCTCTGAGGCGAGCTGGCTGAGGGCTGTGAGGGGATATCCCATCCCTGGTGGTGCCCAAGGCCAGGCTGGACAGGGCTTGGGCCACCCCAGGACAGTGGCAGGTGCCTGTGGCAGGAGTGGGACAGATTGGGCTTTAAGGTGCCTCCAACCAAACCATCCTGGGCTTCTCTGATTGTAATTCTGAGGGAACGTCCTGCCTGGCAGTGCCAGTATAGACAGATAGCCAGAGAAGGCAGTTCAGGGCATCGCCTTCACCTCCTCCTGAGCGTCCCCGTTACCTGCAGGGCCTGAGGCTCAGCAGGCAGCAGGACGCTGTGGGGAAGGAGCGGGCACGGGGAACCCATCCCCTGCAGGGCTGCGGTGTCCTGCCTTCCTGCCGGTTCTTTAGAGAGGTCTCAATAAAAACAGCACCGCTCCCTCTGGGGCTGCTCCTGGGAGCCCGGCCCAGCACCCCCGGCAGGGCCAGGCCAGGCCAGGGCTGGGTTGGGCCGGGCTGGGCCGGACTGAGCCGGACTGAGCCGGGCTGGGCTGGGCCGGACTGAGCCGGACTGAGCCGGGCTGGGCCGGGCTGGGTTGGGCCGGACTGAGCTGAGCTGGGCTGGGCTGGGTCGGGCACCACAGGGCCCGGGCTGCCCGTGCCAGGGCCGAGGGCACGGGCAGAAATCGCCTGCGGAGTTTCACTTTCGTTCTGCTGGGGAGAACAGATGCTCCCAGGCAGTTTCGCTTTGTAAAATCCCTTGGTAAAGCAGCTCCAAACCCCGGTGGGAGCTGGTGCAGCGCTTCGGCAAGAGCGGGCAGAAAGCCCCGGGCCCCGCGGCTCCCAGCCCGGGAGCTGCGGTGGAATTTGCTCTCAGCTGGCCTCCAATTTTCTTGCCTCTATCTCAGCCCTTCGGGGGCTACAGGCATAGCAGAGTTTTGGCAAGGAGACCACGCTGTAAAGCTTTTATTTGCCTTTTGCAGTTGTTTCAGGTCCTGTTCCTTGTTAAACAGCAATGAAAGAAGTCAAACACTGACCTTTGTGTAAGCACAAAAGAGCCTTTTGGGGCACTGTAACAACCCCTGAGGACTCCTGTAGTTCTTTACAAGTCTCGATAAAAGTTACTGTTCATAATCTGCTTTTTCCCTCCTCTCTGATGATGACTGAGCTATTTTAAATTAGTATTTATCGGTTTATTAGTAAATATCTCTCCGTCCCAGCCATTCCTTGGGGAGAATCCTCTGACACTGCTCATTTAAGGTGCAGGTGTCCCTGCCCATGGCAGGGGGTTGGATCAAAATCATCTTTACTGGCCCTCCCAGCCCAAACCAGTCTGGGATTCCCTAATTCTCCGAACATTTCCTTCGGCTTTCCCAAAAGGCAAGGCACGCTGTGAGCACTCAGAACGCCCTGAGGAGGCTGTGCCCTGCACCTGGTGGCTGTGCCCCTGGATGCAGGTCCATGGCAGGGATGCTGGCACACCACCAACCCCCGTGTGATGGCAGACCCTCTCCTGCAGACAAATGATGCAGCAAGGCTCAATACTGGACTGCTCCCAGCACCCAGGGAGCCTCAGCTCCTGAGAGACGTGAGAAACCTTTGTAATAATTCCCAGCGAGTGCTGAGCCTCGAGTTCTCTTCATCTTTGCTAAACCCTATAAATCATCACACCTGCAGGACTTCTGCCATCACGCAGCCCCTTCGGCTGTGACAGCAGGGGTGTGGTTGGCTCTTACCTGCAAATTAACGACGAGTTCCACACCATACCTGAAAAACCAGAGAAGACTTGTTTCACAGGAGAAACATTTTTTTTAGGAAGTTTTGCATTGATACAGGAGAGTCCAAACCTGCAGCTTCATTAGTGCCTCTAAGCCAATTGACCTCGCTCGTGTTCTCTTGGGGAGAAGTTTGCAAACTGAGGAGTTTAAATCCTGCCAGCGAGTCTGTGCTTGGGCAAAAGCTCCTCCTCGCTGCTGCAGCTGAGGGTTTCTGTCTGCAGGGTGAGTCAGGCTCTTGCTCCTCTCAGCAGGAATCTCTGATTTCCTTGTGCTGACACCCACAGCAGAACTGGGCCGTCATCTCTCTTTGCTGGGGTTTTAATGAAAGGTCAGGCTCGTTCTCTGCTTTCTTGCCCCTTCAAGGCAGCTTTCATGTCAGACAAATTGAGCTGCCCAGGGAAAGAGAGAGGATCCTTAAAAGGGTCAAAAAGTGGTTAAAAATGTGGAAGCAAAAGGTAGGAAGAAATAGATCATGTCACAGCTAAGTGGAGTCCCACAGAGATCTCTGCCATTCCAAATACTCATAAATGACTTGGAAAAGGAGAGGAGGTGGCAGGAGGTGGCAGGAAGTGACAAAGATGTCTGCTGAAAATAAATTATTCAAAGCAGTAAACCCAAAATCTAACTGTAAGGAGCTGCAGAAGAACCTGACCAGTGTCAGACCTGAGAGTGAACAGGTGATCAAATGCAAGGCTGAATTTATAATGCACAGAAGATTATAATGCACACAAGGAAAAGCAAGAAAAACAAATGAGTGTGTGCCGTGGCAAGCTGTAAATTAGATATTGCCACTGGAGATATGGAGTTCTTCTGAAACAAACTCCCCTCTGGCTTTCAGAAAAATCAACTGGAATGTTCAGAATGGTGAGGAAAGGGAGAGAAAAGAGCTTTGTGTGACCATGTCTTGTGTACTGTGTGTGCTTCTGGTCACCCCTCTCAACGAGTCAATCCTAGAATTAAAAGGTGTAGAAAAGACCAAGAAATAGGATTAGGCCAAAACAACAGCTTTGGAGAGCACACACTCCTGCTGGATTCCGTGGTGCTGGAGCCAGGGATGAGGCTCCTGTCACCGTGCATCTGCCCCTGGGGAGCTCTGTGACACGAGGTGTGACACGGGGCACACGTCCTGGGGAGAGCTGAGCCCAGCCCCAGCGAGGGCTGCAGGGGAGAACAGGAGCTGCAGGGGGCTGGCTCCAGGCTATTTCTGAACAAAAACTGGGAGAGGCCCTGCTCCTTGAAATATTTTAAGTGAGGCTGTTTCTGACAGAGCTGCTGCTTATTTACACTGAAGTGCTTCAGAGCCACTCGCAAGTCTGGGTTTCAATGCTGCTAGCAAGGCAGGAACTCTCAGGTGGCAAAATAACCACCTGTTCTGGAGAGCTTTGTGTTACCAGAATGTTTAGGCTGTCTCTAAACTCATCTTTAAATAAGATAAGACAATATGATTTTCTTTTTATTTGTTTTCTCTTTTCAGCACCAATTTCTGTGATGTCAGTCTGATGCCAAGCACAATCCCACAGAGAAAATACCTTGGTAAGTCTTCTGGTTTTTTATAAGATCTCCCAACTAAATCACAGAAAATGCCTGTTTAAAACAGCAGTGCTTTGAAAGTTATATCCATGTAAATATTGGAACAACAAAACACAGGGAGTAAAGAGGATGGAGCTCAAAGGATAAGGACTATTAAGCACTTTTTCCATAAGAAATTAAAAGATCAAGACCTTGCATCAAATTAATTTCTACCGTATTCCCTTCTTGTCTCCAGAAAAATAATTTTAATTTTTTATGTCCCAGCTCCTTACCTAACTCCCTTTGAATTCTCCCATTTTAGGTTTGTGATATTTAGGAAAAGGTTTAAAAATCCTTTCTTCATATGGCACTCATACTGCAAGTGCAAGAATCCTTCCCCTTGGCCCCTGGGATTGCCTCAGGCTTTAATTCAGGACCCATCCAGGGTACTAAACATGGCAGAGTTTGGAATTATGGTTTCAGTTTGAAGAGGCACTATATCTTTTGCTATAAAGGCAGATGTTTTAAAAGGCACGTGCATTTTATAAAACACGCTTTTAGTGGTAACATTTTTGTTTTGTTCATACCTTTACTTACATATTTCACTCCTGAGTCCGAGCTGAAAACTCTGCCAGTGTCACAGCTGAATTTGTTTCATTAGTGAACCCAGCTGCACATAACTCTGCTGCATTGCTGACAAGCCCTGGATTTATAGGTTTGAAATCACCAGCATGGGGAAGTAGGACTTGCTTTAAAACAAAATTGGTGTCAGCCTGTTGTGTGCTGCACTTCTGCAATGGATCTGCCATGGTGGAGTCATGTGGGAATGCAGTTCCAGAGTCCCTGGGAATACACAGCTGTGCCCACTCTGGTTCCAGCACTGCCTTGGCAGTGGTGTTAATTTGCCCCTTTGCAGCAGCAGCACCACCACAACATTCCAAAACAAACAAAGGAACTCCCAACACTGTTGTTCATCATTTCTGCTTGCCTGGCTCCTTGCACGTGGCAATTCATGGAACTGGTGAGCCGGGTCAGGCCTTCACTGACTCACCTGTCCAGGTAACTTCTCCCTGTCCCCAAGGTGACCTCGGGAGCTGCCATCGGCTCTCTGTGACACAGGGAGCCCCTATAACCCTCCTGCCCGTGGAGGGGCTGCCTTGGCAGTGCCACAGAGCCCAGACTCCACTCAAATCTGTGTGCCACTGGCTACTGGATTTCAGCAGGCGTTGTGCTGCAGGAAAAAATACGGCTGCAATCAAAGGTGGTTCTCTTCTTGCAGGCATCCTGTAATTAGCTCAAGTTTTCTTTTTTCATAGAGAGGTCTTGATGCATAAACCAAAGGTTTCCTCTTCCTTGCATGTTGTTGCCAGATGTTTCTGCAAAGCTTCAGAACAACAAAGTTGTTTGTGTGTACTTGCATATGACTTCACCCCATGCCTGTCACAAAGTGCTCCTCCTCCTCCTCGTCAATTAACCCAATTAATTCCTCTTCCATTCTCCCCTCCATTTCTGACCACTGCATTTCGCTGTCTGTCTGTCCCTTGGAGCACCTTGGAGTTTCAGCCCTTTGTCACAGATCCCACAGGAATGGGTTGAGCTTCAAGGTCCCTTCCAACCCAGGCCATTCAATGATCCTTTAGGGGAAGGAACGAAGGGATTCGGGATGAAGGAGATCAATACATGAAAAGGGAAAGCAGCTGGGAAGGAGAATGTCACAGAGGGGGAACTACAGAGTGGTTCATGTAGAAGAGAAGGACCTGGTGGGAAATCAAAGCACAAAATAGACCACAACAGACAAGGGCTACCCTGGGAAATACAGGAAAAAACATGGTAAAAATAGGAAAAATACCAGGAGTCACTAATGCAAGGAGGAGTTAGGAGGGCATGGCCCAGCCCCTCTGTGCCTCACTCTGTGTCTGACTTTTTGCTAATGGCAAAAGCACACTTGGAGTGAGCTCAGAGCCAGGAGCCTCCCCTGACAAGCACATGGAGGACGCTGTGATGTCCTGCTGGTAAAGCAGCAGCTCCTGAGCCGTGGGAGCCACAGCTGGGGAACATCCTTATCCCATTCTGGCTTCCCTGCAAAGCTATTGACAGGCTGCAGGCACTGGCTGAGCGACTTTGATGTACGTTCAAGAATTAAGCAGAATTACTCTCAAGCTGATAGGAAACAAAACACAGCTCCTTACAAGGCAACCAAGATCTTAAAAGACTTGGGCTTGGGAAGAGCCTTAGACATTGGCCATGTCACTGCCCTTTTGGGAGAGAGCAGATTGCAGAGGGAGGAGCAGTATAAAACTATAAATCTATAAAACTCTGCTTTACATGGGCTGTCTGAGGCACAGCTACACAACTGGCATTTCATAGGAAAAGGCAACACAACCCTTACTTTTGGAAGTCCTTCCAAGTAGGCTTAAGGACTTTAGGAGTTATGTTATGTGTGGAGTCCACAGAGCCTTCATTCCGTAAGTGCAAACTCTGATCTTTCCCTGTGTGACTCCGCACCAAGATGCTTCCTGTGGCCCACGTTCTGCACGCTCCCTTCTGTCAGATGTGACAGGATCTGCTTATCTCCAGGTGCCCCCATTGTCCGTGCTGACCCCAGGCAGATTTATGGCAGCGTCTGGCAGCCACAGGAGTTCCCTTCAGATGTTCTTTCTGACCTTTGGAACGCTCCACACAAAGCTCAAAGTGGCTCCTGCTTCCATGAATTGCCTGATCTCCTCAATGAGAGCCATAATTATGTTTTAATGATTTAATAATATTCTCCACTTCTATATTTTAATGTCTATATTTAGTGTTTGTTAGGGTCAAGGCTCATTATCTCTGCAGTATTATTACATTGTGGTGTAGGAATGTGCAGCCATTTATAGATTTTTGAAATCTGTAGTATGACAATTGGCACCACTCTCCCTGTGGCTCCCCAAAATTCCTGGGGCTCTGGGCTCCCACCAGACCTGCACTTACTTGAAAAAAAAACCACAAGTTTTTTAAAGCCTAGCTGACTCCATGCATTTGTATAACCTAGCAAAGATGAGTTGTATTTAGCTCTGACCATCATCGCATAACACATTTGAAGTTGTTCTGTACTGGATACACGTTAATGTTGTAAAACAGCCAGAGCACACAGCTTATCAACTTTTATATTACACTGATTTTTACAGTGTAGGAGTGTCCACGGGAACACTTCTGTCTGAAGGAGAGCGAGGGGAGGTGGTTTGTTGGGTGGTTCAGCCCCAGAGGGCTGTGTGAGAAAGGTTTGTGCAGCTCCAGGGGAGCCTCGGGCACAGGAACATCCCCGGTCACTGCCCCGCGGGACGCTCCGGGCTCCTCCCGCCCCAGGAGCACCTGGAGAAGGGCGAGCCTGTAACATTCTTTCCCCAGTTTCATAGAGACAGGCAGAAAATACCTGATGTTTTTTTTCTGCTCCATTCAATAGAAAACCTTTTAAAGGGAACAGATCTCAGGGGCAGAATGCGGTGCAGACCCGGCGCGGCCGGAGCTGCGGGGACACACCGGGAGTGTCACCAAAAGGGCTGGCACTGAGCGCTGCTGCAGCCAGCACCGAGGAGAAGCAGCCTCGGGAGAGGGGGGCCGCCGTGGCCGGGCAGAGCCGTCCTGCACCAATTCCCGCAGGGAGAGCTGGAGCTGGACGTGCCCGCCGCTCCCAGCGCCGCACCGAGCCCCGGGCTGGGGCCGCTGGATGAGTTCACAGAATCACAGCACGGCTCGGCTTGGAAAGGACCTAAAAGTCACCTCATTCCCACCCCCTGCCATGGCAGGGACACCTTCCACTGTCCCAGGCTGCTCCAAGCTCTGTCCAGCCTGGCCTTGGGCACTGCCAGGGATCCAGGGGCAGCCACAGCTGCTCTGGGCACCCTGTGCCAGGGCCTGCCCACCCTTCCAGGGTGCAGTAAAATTCTGTATAATAACTAAAATCGGGTTCTTTTGGATCAAAGGTGACATTAAGACAAAGAATTATTCATTAGAGAAGGAGTATCCTCCCCATTACTGCAAAAACCCAGCTGTAATTAAGCATCTGAACTGGTGTTTATAAACAGATGTTCTCATCTAAATGTCTTAGAAATAAACAGCTTTGTTATTCCAGTTTCCCCAAACTACAGAAGGAGCTACAGCTCTCCTCCAGGCTGATGTTCCACACGTACCCCAATATTTGAGTTCCCCAAATTGCAGGGGTAAGAGGCATCCCCAAATGCAGGACAGTTTCTGCAGCAGAACATTCACTGAGCAATAGTGTAAATTTCCCAGGTGTAGTCCCAGCAGCACTTTAGGATTTCATGCTTTGAGAGACGTCATTGCCTTTATGGAACAGCCAGGACCTCTGCAACAGCCCTGCACTGGTGACAGAGGTTTCACAGTCTCTGTGAACACTCTGACTTCTGCTATTCCAGTTCCCTCGCATGGGAAGAAGCGTTTCCTGAGAGCTGTAAATCCATTGCATCATTCAAAACGCACCACAAGACAGTTTTGAGGGCTGCTTTAAACACATCTTTCAAAAATGGGGAAGAGCTACAATTTTTAGAACCATTTTTCATAACTTGTGGGGGAAAAAATAATGTTAATGTAACATTGTGTGCATGTGTTTTGCATTTTAAAAGCAAAACAACAGCTTCCAAAAGTCAATGTGGCCTGAAAAAAACTTATAACTTAAAAAACAAGAGGACATATAATTGTGCTGTAAAATCTCATCATCTTGTCCAGTCCTCTCCCGAGGTAGGGTCACCTGGAGGTTACACAGGAACGTGTCCAGGTGGGTTTGAGATGTCTTTAGAGAGGGAAACTCCAGTCCCTCTCTGGACAGCTGTCCCAGGGCCTGCCACCCTCCATGGAAGGAAGTTCTTCTTTGTGTTGAAGTGGAACTCGTTGTGTTTGAGTTTATTGCTCCTTGTCCTGCCACTGGCACCACTGAGCAGGGTCTGGCACCATCCTGTGCCAGCCCTTGGAGATGTTTGTGTGGATTGATGGGATCTCCTCCCAGTGTTCCCCAGACAACCCAGCCCAGCTCCCACAGTCCCTCTTCCATGGGAAAGATGCTCCAGAACCCGCAACATCTTCGTGGCCTCTGCTGGACCCTCTCCAGTAGCTCCTTGTCTCGCCTGTAGAGCAGAGCCCAGAGCTGGACACGGGCTCCAGCCGTGCCTCGCCAGGGCCAAGCGAGAGCATCTCTCCCTGCCCCGCCCTGCCCTGCCCTGCCCCGCTCTGCCCGGCCCTGCTCTGCCCCGCTCCGCTGTGCCCGCTCGGGGCCGGGCCCGGCTGCACTTTCCCGGCTCGGCCAACAGGTCGCACCGTTCCCCCTCGGCTGGGGCTGCCCCCGGAGCCGGGCGGCGGCGGCGGGGCCGGAGCCGGGCTGGGCACGGCACAGCACAGCCGAGGCGAGCCAGGGCGCGGAGCANGGAACTCGTTGTGTTTGAGTTTATTGCTCCTTGTCCTGTCACTGGCACCACTGAGCAGGGTCTGGCACCATCCTGTGCCAGCCCTTGGAGATGTTTGTATGGATTGATGGGATCTCCTCCCAGTGTTCCCCAGACTAACCCAGCCCAGCTCCCACAGTCCCTCTTCCATGGGAAAGATGCTCCAGAACCCGCAACATCTTCGTGGCCTCTGCTGGA